>CM030359.1:159805508-160145508 GCA_017893485.1 Hemerocallis citrina
ATCCTAATGTCCTATAGTCACCATTCTAATTGTCCTATTTCATGTTACCATCTTATTGTTCCTTTATTGTTACTATTGTTCACCCCATATCTCAAATTGCATATTGTATTGTTGCATTAATAAAATAATTAATAAACCGGAGTTTAAGGGATTGACTTGAGTAGTGAATAATATAGTGACTGTGTCGGTTAGTGTTTATCGATTGATTGTAGAGCGCTAACTTCGGCACCCCAATCTTTCATATATCGTATCAATGAATCGTATCAATGTATCATATCAGTGAATCTGTGAATCATCGTAATGTATCGTGCAACAATATTGTATAGTATCAGTGATTATCATACTGACACATGATCTATAGAATTCACCACTTTGTCTAAATAAAATTGATTATATGCATCAAACCTGTAGTATGGGATGCAGTAGTACGTACATTAGTTAGGATTAAAATGATTAATAGATTTAAGGATCACACGACATCAACATTGCATATTGTTCATCTTTGTCCCTATTGATATCGAATATTGTCTAAGTGTTAATGATATTGATCATTGAATATTGTTATCCAATACTGAATCATTGTTTACACTATTGTATCAATTATTAGTGATATTAGTTATTGATTCCTATTGTCCCATGTTATTGATTCATATTGATCCATTGATATCATTGTTATATCGTTATTCCATTGTTCTTTGCTTTCTCTACTTTCTGTCCATAACTTGCTCTAAGGACATTTTTTATCCTCTTTTTAGATGAAGTGTCCACAGGTAATGAAGGAGAATTGCCTGCTGGGATTGGAGAACTTATTGTATCGAGACTTATTATTATTTGTGATTAGATTATTATTGTACTGGGCTTATGACCCGTATTTTATTTTGTTTCTAGACGTTGGTTTATTATATTTGGATATTTAATATTGCTTCATTCTAAGTATTATTGTTCATGAGATTATTATTATTGTCTGCGCAATTGTTCTGTATTGATTATATTGTTGAGTTGATCGGATAAACAGCTTATGGATGACGTTAGTCATTCTCTGGAACAATATCATGTACTCATATTCTGTATTTTTGGGAAGCGGGGCGTGACAATATGGTTGCCTCCAATCCAGCAGAGGAGGTCGTTTGGATTAGAAAGTTCATCACTGAACTAGGGGCGGTTCCTAGCATTGTGGACCCACTGGACCTCTATTGTGATAACAATGGGACCATTGCACAAGCTAAGGTGCCTAGATCTCACCAGCGATCCAAACATATACTTAGGCGCTTCCATCTCGTTCGAGATATCATTGGTAGAGGAGATGTGAAGATATGCAGAGTACCGACAGATGATAACATCGTTGACCCACTGACAAAGCCTCTTGCACAGCAAAAGCATGAGGGTCACACTAGGTCTACGGGCATTAGATGTAAGTGGGAGATTGTTGGTGTATGTCCTAGAGGCCAGTTGTGTATTGATATTACTAGTTTACATTGCATTATGACATTTATATCATATATGAGGTATTTCATTTATTGTGTTTTTTATTGTGATTAAATGAGCATAATAAAGTCCTTAGAATAGTAGGTTCAATACCATGGGATATCAAGTACATGACTTGATTGTGAGATCCTATTGGCTGAAATCATCACACTGTTCTCAAATGTCCATTGTCACGCCTCGCTTCCCAAAAAAAGAATATGGAATACGGATATGCGACAAAATCTCAGCGAATGATTTTTATCATCCATAAGCTGTTCAAGAATCTTTACAACATTTCACAAGAATAATCAGAGTCGGAAGCAAAAGAATCAACCAAGCATGCCCATATGAATCAAAATACCAACAAGAATACTTGAAAACCAAAATATATTAATCTTAAAAAATCCAGATCTGAATAAGTAAAAAATCCTGGGTCACATTGCCCAAATACAAATAGATCCAAGTATCAAATACAATTGTTCAAAGCAAGCAACAAGAAAAAAAAATAGCAAAATCCAGCACAAATATCTCATATCACCAACACCATCTGGTACCTGTTCTCCAAAATTTACAATTTAACAATTGCAGGAATAAGAAAGAGAAAACAAATACCCATCGATGCAAGTTACGGACCGCTTGTAATGCAGGATACAAGTACATGGGAAAAACTAACAAATAACATTGAACATGCATGATAACAAAATACAATACTAGCATGGCAAGATGAATAAGTATAAGTGGCATGTATCAAGTGTCATGTGAACAAGTATCATGTAAATTAGTATCAAGTATCACAAATCAAAAATCAAGAATTAAGTAACAAGTGTCAAGTAGTCAAGAAAACGTATCAAGTAGCAAATGTCAAGTGATCATGTTCAAGTCTTGTATTATAACTATCTAGGTAGCACTTCATGCATCCCACACTACATGGTTGGTACAGCAACACAATTTCGTTTTAGATTTCATAGTGGATCATACAGGGCAGTGTTCTCAAAGACAAGCCCCAAGAAATCAAGTATCAAGTAAACAGTCAAGTCTCAAGTATCAAGTAAACAGCCAAGTCCCAAGTATCAAGTAACAAGCCAAGTCTCAAGTATCAAGTAACAAGCCAAGTATCACATAGGATCAATAGATCCTCTTCCGAGTACACGTTTTTGTATTTTCAACTATTAGATCTGTCCCTTTAACCCCGGCTTGGTTATTTTATTATTAATGTGAAACAAGCATGTATGTGTCACGAAACAGGACAAATATATCATGGTATGAACAAGTAACAAGTTCAAGTTGCAAGATAAACATGTACGGGTAAAAGATAACACACAAAAGGATAAAATAACCAAATTTCTAGTTCAGGACAGCAAAACCATACTGCAGTAAGACTGAGATTCCCATTGTTACAGAAATACAAATTTGAATCCATCGAAAGGTCTAGAAAATAGACTCTCGGCTGAATCTAGCGAACATATATAAGTCACATAGTATTTCACAAAAACATAACTCAAAACTGATTTGCATCCAGAAAACACGTTCAACCAGAAATCAGAAGATTGGATTCAAGAACAGGAAAATAGCATGAAAACTCATTAAATAAATTCACGAAAATTCTGGGGTATTCCTTTATATGTATAGTAACAGAAAAACATGTTTTATAATTTTCCAATATAAATAGAGTAGTCAAGTAAAATCAGAAAACATCAAAATGCAGTAGCTTTGTAAATCTGAAATCACAAACACTGCAGTACGAAAACACCAATATCTCATAAACCATAAATAGAAATCCGAATCTGCCAAAAGGGTGATAAAATAGATACAGTAGGCTAACTTTCATATTCAGAAATAATTTGGAAACAGCAAGTACAAATAGGTCGAAAATCAAGTTCTTTACTGAACAGTAGTAAAATTCTGCATGTAAAACATTTATTTGCAAGCATAAAAAGATTTGTAAAACTTCTCAAATAAATCCATAAAAATTCTGGGTAAACCCCAATCATATAAAGAAGCACTGAGCAAAATTTCAGATCAAAATAATAACTTGAACACCATAATAAAAATAGATTACCCTTCAAAATTCATCAAAAACAAAATCTGGAAACCATTCAACACCACTAAAGTAAAATCAACATAACTCACAAACAAAAAATCGAAACTGAGATCTGTCAAAAGGGTTGAAAAATAGACAGAATTATCCACAGATCATGTTCACAAAATATTTTCAAATACTAACCTTAATAGGGTCTAAAATACTGATCAAAACTGAAAACCGGTAAAATTGAAAATATCTCATGTGCACAAAATCCACTAGTTCACCTAGAACTCATCCAAAACATAACCCAACACGGAATATGGTATACAAGATGTCCAGGTATAGGGTATTTCACAAGTCCACAACAAGACCATCACGAATAACACGAACGAGCACAAGATATCATATGAATAACACGCATATATTCAACAAGATATGGTCAATCCCAGGTTATATCATGTCATGTATGTCGTGAGGCAACTATGATCAAATCATCACAATAGAGACAATATCAACAAAGGGATTCACACACAAATTGTCTCTGGAACCCAACTACACTACAAGCAGTATTTACTTGTATTTGCAAAGGAATTTAATACAAGTTACTTGCCTTAACCGATGACGAAAACGACTCCAAGCAAGAATAACGGGAATGGATTCCCGGCAACGAACTCAAACGAACGAACAATCACAAACCACCACGAGCACACGAACAACCACGAACGAAGAACGACGAATCCCACGAACCCAATAACGAGCCCGCGAACACAACCCACGGCCAACGACGAGCAACCAACACTCGTTCACACGAGGGAGATGAGGAATGGTGTCGGTGGAGAGCACGGCGGTGCTACCGCTATTGTCGCTGCAATCGAGAGGGAGAAAGACAGTGCCGACGGCTATCTCGCTGCTGCTGGGCATGCCGAACGGACCCAGAGACAGAGCAGGAGGCAGGGAGATTGTGACTGGGGTAAGCACCGGATGAGAGTTTTTCAGGAGGTAGGGTGTGAAGTGCAGGCTGCTAGAACTTCACAAAGAGAAGGGGACAACTCGGGGTTGCATGGGTTTAGAATATATATGTGGGTTTGAAGTAGGGTTAGGGCCGAAGTGGAAGGCAGCACAAGGAAAATGGGTCGGGTCTGCATGGTGCAAAAGATGGGTTTTGATTTGGTTTCAGGTGAGGGGAAATAGTTGGTTTTGGGTAGTTTAAGTGGGAATAGTTATAGGATTAAGGATAATTGGTTAATGGGTATATATAATTGGGTTATGGGATTTTTGAAAACAGGGTATAGATAATACTAGGATTTGAGTAATGGGTATATAAAAAGAAACCAGGCATTCTAAAACAAATGGATAGTGGATGGTAATTAGTGTCTAATAGGGATAAAAGAATAGGACATGAACAATTAAAAAAAATATAGGGAAACAAAATAATGGCCCGAACAAATGGAACGAAACAAAAGACGGACAATGAATCAAGAACTCAAATAAAAGGAAGACAAAATAACAAAATGAATATATTGAAATTAAAATTCAATATACGGTCCAAAAGAGATACAACGGAATCAAATATAAGGAAAAAAGAAAATACACTCAAAAATACACAAAATGAAAAACAGGAGTTATAATCCTACCCACCTAACAAGAAGAATTTCGTCCCCAAAATTCAACAAGAAGATACATAAGGTAACCCCAAAAACAACCAAAAAGAATAAAACAAAAACTACTCAATCAAATGAGGAAACTTTTGCTGAATCTCCTCCTCCAGCTCCCAAGTCGACTCACCGGGCGAGTGAGGACTTCAAGAAACGCGAACCAACTTGATGACCTTGTTCTTTAAGCACTTTTCTCCCGCCGATCCACAATAGCAACTGGCGGAATCTCACTAGTCAAATCCGGCTGAACGGTCAACTCAGAATAGTCGATCATGTGGCTCTCATCTCGGATATATCTCCTGAGTTGTGAGACATGGAAAACATCGTGCACTTCTGATAAAGCTGGCGGTAATGCAAAACGATAGGCCACCTTGCCTACGTGCTCCACAATATCAAACGGTCCAATAAATCTAGGGCTAAGCTTGCCCCCACCACCAAACTGAATGACACCCTGCCAAGGCGATACCTTTAGGAAAACATGGTCACCAACCTCAAACTCCAATGCCCTCCGATGGACATCAGCCCATCGCATCTGCCTAGCCTGAGCTGCCTGTAAATTCTTCCTGATCTGAACCACCGCATCAACTGTCTTGGTGGTCAACTCCGGACCCAAAAACTTCCTCTCACTAATGTCATCCCAGCACACTGGTGATCTGCACTTCCGCCCATAAAGAGCCTCGAACGGTGCAGCTTTAAGACTGGCCTGAAAGCTGTTATTGTATGAGAACTCTACGGGATGCAAATGGTCCTCCCATGATCCATCAAACTGAAGCATACAGGACCTCAACATGTCCTCAGGAATCTGGATGGTCCTCTCTGACTGTCCATCAGTCTGGGAATGAAAAACTGTACTGTACTTTAATTACTCCCCAAACTATTCTGAAGACTCTCTCAGAACTGAGATCTGAATCTCGTATCCCTGTCGGATACAATACTAACTGGAACCCCATGAAGTCTGACAGTCTCTTGCATGTACCTCTCATCTAGGCTCTCAGTAGACTGTCCGACACGAAAAGGAATGAAGTGAGCACTCTTCGTCAAACGGTCGATAATCACCCAAATGGCATTATAACCCTTAGGACTCCTCGGCAAAACGGTCACAAAGTCCATAGTGATATGTTCCCACTTCCACTTTGAAATAGGAAGTGGCTGAAGAAGTCCAACGGTCCTCTGATTCTCTGCCTCAACCTACTGGCAGATCAAACACTGAGCCACAAACTGAGCCACAACCCTCTTCAAACTATGCCACCAGAAATGAAGCTTTAAATCCTGATACATCTTAGTACTGCCAGGATGGATAGAATACGAAGACTGATGGGCTTCTTCAAGCAACCTCTGACGAACTTCACCTTCCGGGACACATAATCTGGACCCAAAACGAAGCGATCCATCAGCATGAATAACCATGTCCGTTCAGGACCCAGACTCAACCTCAGCTCAACAACCCTGCAACTGCGCATCAACCGCCTGTGCCTTTTAATCTGATCAACAAGAGATGACTGCAGCTAGAGCACCAAACAACTCCGACCAGAACTCAGAAACAAAACATCCAACTCCACCTCCTTATCTGCTCAATCAGATCCCTCTGCTGAGTCAAGAACATAACTGTCGGTCTCCTGCTCAAAGCATTTGACACCAAGTTTACTTTACCAGGATGGTATTACACTGATGTTATAATCAGCCATAAGTTCCAACCAACGCCATTGCCTCATGTTTAACTCCTTCTGGGTGAAGACGTACTTGAGACTTTTGTGGTCTGTAAAGATCTCCACACGGTTCCCAAGTAAATAATGTCTCCACAGCTTCAAAGTATAGATCACTGCCGCCAACTCCAAGTCATGAGTTGGATAGTTGTTCGCATGCGGCCTCAACTGCCTCAATGCATACGCAATGAATCAGCCCTTCTGCATCAGAACTGCTCCAAGACCATTACCAGAAGCATCACAGCGAATTACAAATCTGCCTGAACCATCTGGAATAGTCAACACAGGTGCTGACGTCAGTCTGTTCTTCAACTCAACAAAAGCCACACCACACTCATCAGACCAACAGAACTTCTGATCCTTCCCAATCAACTTAGTCAACGGTCCTGCTATATTAAAAAAATCTTGGACGAATTTCCGATAATAACCAGCCAAACCTAGAAAACTCCTGACTTCAGAAACTGACTTGGGAACAGACCAATCCTTTACAGCCTCAACCTTGGCCGAATCCACAGAAATACCGTCGCCTGAGATAATGTGCCCCAAGAATGAAACCCTGTCGAGCCAAAACTCGCACTTGCTGAGTTTTTCATAGAGCTGATTCTCTCTCAAAGTCTGCAGAACCACTCTAAGATGCTTATCATGATCTTCCCGATTCTGAGAATACACCAAAATATCATCAATGAAGACCATCACAAATCTATCCAAGAACTGAGAAAAGACCTGGTTCATAAGACTCATGAATACAGCAGGCGCGTTCGTAACCCCGAACGGCATCACAAGATACTCATAGTGGCCATATCTGGTCCTAAAAGCAGTCTTCTGCACATCAGTCGCCTTCAATTTGACTTGATAATACCCAGAACGAAGATCCAACTTCGAGAAAATAGCAGACCCACTCAACTGATCAAACAGATCATCGATCCTGAGCAACGGATACCGGTTCTTCATAGTAACATTGTTTAGTTCCCGATAATCCACATACAGTCAATGACTACCACCTTTCTTATTGAAAAAAAGGACTGGAGCACCACAAGGCAAAACACTAGGTCTGATGAACCCCAAATCAAGCAACTCCTGAATCTGCACCTTAAGCTCTGCTAACTCAACTGGTGTCATCCTGTAGGGACTCTTCGATATAGGTATCGTACCCGGATGAACTTTAATACCGAACTCTACATCCCTATCAAGGGGTAAGCCAGGAAACTCCTCTGGAAAGACATCCAGGAAATCTCGAACTGCTAGAGGCACAGCCTCACAGCCTGAATGTAATTCCATCGCACAAACCTCCTGATCAACTGCAGCTCGGCCAAGGGAAGACTCCCTGGCATGGAACTCAAACTCTACCCAATCTGGAATCCGAAACACTGGCACGGCAATCAATAACGGCATGGGTTTCACCCAACCAATCCATACCCAGAATGACGTCAAATCCTGAATTCCTAATTATAATCAGATTGGCTTTAAAATCTGCACTACCAATAATTACGGAACACTGCCTGCACTCCTGGAAACAAATGAAAACTCCACCGTCTGTCACAATATTCCAAGCCTCTGACATGTTGCTGCACTCCAACTGATGGCGAGCCACAAATCGAGAGGAGACAAAAGAATGAGTTGCCTCGAAATCAAAAAGAACATGAGCAGGAAAAAAGGCAAACAAGGATGACACCTAAGACGAATTCAAAAAGAGATAGAGAAAAGAATGGTTGAACTAGGGTGAGGAAAACAAATTCAGAAAGATAACAAGAAAGGAATAAAGCAAAAAGGTAAATGGAGAAACAAAAGAGAAACAACAAAACAATAAAAACAATAAAGCAAAAGATACATGCAACCACACTCTCAGCTGACTCAGCATCAACTGCAGTTAGGTTGAAAGCCTGACCTCTCATAGGAGCAGCGGTCCTTTGACCGAAAATCTGGCGCTGGGGAGGAAGGGGTGGTCTAACTGGACCACGAGCTGGGGCAACTTGCTGAACGGGACCCCTGGCTGGAAAAGCCATCTACTGCTGTCGCGGGTAATCCCGCGCCATATGATAGAAGCACCACAACCAAAATAGTGGCGATTGGCACGCCTGCAGTCCTTGCGCTCATGCCCAGCAAGACAGCAAAAGTCACAAAAACTACTCTGCTGAGGAACTGTAGAAGAGTAAGGAGCTGCCCTGACCGGATGGGCTGGGACAGGCCTCCGAACAGGCCCACCAGAAGGCCTAGCAACCGAGTGCTGAACAGTCCGCTGAGAAGGAGCCAATCCACCACTAGCCTGGTCCTGAGCTCTAGCTGCCTCAAGAGCTTCTTCATAGGTGCGCAAGCGAAAGGAGATAAGCTGCACCCTAATCTCACGCTCAAGCCCTAAAGTAAATCTACGAGCCTTATCCTTTTCGTTTGCCACAAGAACGGCAGCAAAGCAGCTAAGCATAGTAAATTCAGCTACGTACTCATTCATAAACCTAGAGCCCTGTTTCAAGAAAGTCTGATGTTACAATATTGTATGGACAATATGTAACAAAATTCCATTACTAGAAATAATGACCAATGTGTTTGAGGGCCAAGAATTGTTGCTCCATCTACACTTTAGTGCTGCTAGAAAAGAACTTCTCCAAGAAACACCTAGTGAAAGTGGCCCAAGTGATCGGTCTTTCGAGTCTTTCGGACTCGGGCCTATACTGATTATGAGCCAAATCCACCAGGTGGATGGCTACCACATCCACGCGATTTACATCTACAACTCTAGCTGCCAAGAGCAGTTGCTCTGTCCGAATCATCAGCCTCAAAAGGCATCCAGTGCCTGAAAACTTGTCAGGATGTAGCCTCATGAAGTCCGTAACTGTACCTGGACGGGGAGGAAGAGATGCCTGCATAGGCACAGCAGGTGGCAGAACCCGAGCAGCTTCCAAAGCAGCCATCACCAAGTCACTGTGGTTCTGCTATATGTTGATCAAGCGCTCAAGCACAGCGGTGACAACCTCAATCCCAGGCTGATCATCCTGGGGATGGGAAGAACCTCTACGAGCCATAGTCTGCACAAAACCAAAAATAATTAGCATCCAGATCAACATTGATAATAATTCATTTATGTATGCATGGTTGGTAAAATGTTGAGCCGATCCCAGTTCGAGCCAAGCTTGTCTAATATATTAGGCAACTAATACATTAGCCAAACCTGGGCTCAGATACCACTAAAAACCTTGTCACACCTTGCTTCCTAAAAAGAAAATGCGGAATACGGATACGCGACAAAAGCTCAGCGAATGATTTTCATCATCCATAAGTTGTTCAAAAATTTTTATAACATTTCACAAGAATAATCAGAGTCGGAAGCAAAAGAATCAACCAAGCATGCCCATATGAATCAAAATACCAACTAGAATACTTGAAAACCAAAATATATTAATCTCAAATAATCCAGATCTGAATACGACAAAAATTCTGGGTCACATTGCCCAAATACAAATAGATCCAAGTATCAAATACAATTGTTCAAAGCAAGCAACAAGAAAAAAAAATAGCAAAATCCAGCACAAATATCTCATATCACCAACACCATATGGTACCTGTTCTCCAAAATATGCAATTTAACAATTTCAGGAATAGGAAAGAGAAAAAAATTCCCGTCGATGCAAGTTACGGACCGCTTGTAATGCAGGATACAAGTACATGGAAAAAACTAACAAATAACATGGAACATGGATGATAACAAAATAGAATACTAGTATGGCAAGATGAACAAGTACAAGTGGCATGTATCAAGTGTCATGTGAACAAGTATCATGTAAACAAGTATCAAGTATCACGAATCAAGAATCAAGTAACAAGTGTCAAGTAGTCAAGAAAACGTATTAAGTAGCAAATGTCAAGTGATCATATTCAAGTCTTGTATTATTACTATCTAGGTAGCACTTCATGCAGCCCACACTACATGGTTGGTACAGCAACGCAATTCATTTTAGATTTCATAGTGGATCATATCGGACAGTGTACTCAGGGACAAGCCTCAAGAAATCAAGTATCAAGTAAACAGCCAAGTCTGAAGTATCAAGTAAACAGCCAAGTCTCAAGTATCAAGTAACAAGCCAAGTCTCAAGTATCAAGTAACAAGCCAAGTATCACATAGGATCAATAGATCCTCTTTCGAGTACACGTATCTGTATTTTCCACTATTAGATCTATCCCTTTAACCCCGGCTTGGTTATTTTCTTATTAATATGAAACAAGCATGTATGTGTCACAAAACAGTGCAAGTATATCATGGTATGATCAAGTAACAAGTTCAAGTTGCAAGATAAACATGTACGGGTAAAAGATATCACACAAAAGAATAAAATAACCAAATTTCTAGTTCAGGATAGCAAGACCATACTACAGTAAGACTGAGATTTCTGTTATTACATAAATGCAAATCTGAATCCGTCAAAAATTCTAGAAAATAGACTCCCGGCCAAATCCAGCGAATATATATAAGTCACATAGTACTTCACAAAAACATAACTCAAAACTGATTTGAATCCAGAAAACACGTTCAACCAGAAATCAGAAGATTAGATTCAAGAACAGGAAAACTGCATGAAAACTCATTAAATAAATTCACGAAAAATCTGGGGTATTCCCTTAAATGTATAGTAATAGAAAAACAAGTTTCATAATTTTCCCATATAAATTGAGTAGTCAAGTAAAATCAGAAAACATCAAAATGCACTAGTTTTGTAAATCTGAAATCACAAACACTGCAGTACGAAAATAGCAATATCTCAAAAACCATAAATCGAAATCCAAATCTGCCAAAAGGGTGATAAAATAGATACAGTAGGCTAACTTTCATATTCAGAAATAATTTGGAAACAACAAGTACAAATAGGTCGAAAATCAAGTTCTTTACTGAACAGTAGTAAAATTCTGCATGTAAAATATTTATTTGTAAGCATGAAAAGATTTGTAAAACTTCTCAAATAAATCCATAAAATTCTGGGTAAACCCCAATCATGTCAAGAAGCACTGAGCAAAATTTCAGATTAAAATAATAATTTTAATACCATAATAAAAATAGATTACCCTTAAGAATTCATCAAAAACAAAATCTGGAAACCTTTTGATACCACTATAGTAAAATCGACATAACTCACGAACCAAAAATCGAAACTGAGATCCGTCAAAAGGCTTGAAAAATAGACAGAATTATCCACAAATCATGTTCACAAAATATTTTCAAATACTGACCTTAATAGAGTCCAAAATATAGATCAAAACTGAAAGCCGGCAAAACTGAAAATATCTCATGTGCACAAAATCCACTAGTTCACATAGAACTCATCCAAAACAAAACCCAACATGGAATATGGGGTACAAGATGTCCAAGCAATGCAGTATAGGGTATTTCACAAGTCCACGCAACTCTATCACGAATAACACGAACGAGCACAAGATATCATATGAATAACACGCATATATGCAACAAGATATGGTCAATCCTAGGTTATATCAAGTCATGTATGTCGTGAGGCAACTATGGTCAAATTATCACAATAGAGACAATATCAACAAGGGGATTCACACACAAATTGTCTCCAGAACCCATCTACACTACAAGCGCTATTTAGTACCTGTATTTGGAAAGGAATTTAATACAAGTTACTTGCCTTAATCGATGATAAAAATGACTCCAAGCAAGAATAACGGGAACGGATTCCCGGCAACGAACTCAAACGTACAAACAATCAAAAACCACCACGAGCACACGAACAACCACGAACGAAGAACGACGAATCCCACGAACCCAATAACGAGCCCGTGAACACAACAACAAGCACACAAACCACGACCAACGATATGCAACCAACATCCGTTCACACGAGGGAGATGAGGAACGGTGTCGGCGGAGAGCACGGCGGTGCTACCGCTATTGTCGCTGCGGTCGAGAGGGAGAAAGACAACGCCGACGGCTGTCTCGCTCCTGCTAGGCGCACCGAACAGAGACAGAGACACAGCGAGAGGAAGGGATAGGGTGACTGGAGTAAGCACGGGATGAGAGGTGATCGGGAGGTAGGGGGTGAAGTGCAGGCGGCTAGGGCTTCATGAAGAGAAGGGGACAGCTCAGGGTTGCATGGGTTTAGAATATATATATGGGTTTGAAGAAGGGTTAGGGCCAAAGTGGAAGGCGGCACAGGGGAAACGGGTCGGGTCTGCATGGTGCAAAAGATGGGTTTTGATTTGGTTTCGGGTGAGGGAAAACAGTGGGTTTTGGGTAGTTTAAGTGGGAATAGTTATAGGATTAAGTATATTTGGTTAATGGGTATATATAATTTGGTTATGGGATTTTTGAAAACAGGGTATAGATAATACTGGATTTGAGTAATGGGTATATAAAAAAAATAGGGCATTCTAAAACAAATGGATAGTGGATGGTAATTAGGGTCCAATAGGAATAAAAGAATAGCACATGAACAATAAAAAAAATATAGGGAAACAAAATAATGGCCCGAACAAATGGAACGAAACAAAAAATGGACAATGAATCAAGAACTCAAATAAAAAGAAGACAAAATAACAAAATGAATATATTGATATTAAAATCCAATATATGGTCAAAAAGAGATACAACCGAATCAAATACAAGGGAAAAGATAATAAACTCAAAAATACACAAAATGAAAAACAGGGGTTACATCCATAATCAAGTATTATTGTGAAATAGGGCAACGATAATACATAGAAACTAGTGTATGCGTAGACTGATGACCATTTCCTAAGGGTCATGAATATGAGATATCAAGTCTTCACATGGGTACATATTAGAGTAATAATGTACTGGACTGATCCACCATGAGAACGATGCATGGATCGTTACATGAGTGTCATAAGCGGTTCTCGCAGTGACCATGGTGTCTGTAGTCCTTTCACTTGATGTCACTATAGTTCCCTACATGAGAAGTTATATATTTTAATGTCGTCAAATGTTACCTGTAATAAGGTGATTATAAAGTCGACTACTGAATATACTACAAATCATGCATAGGGATGTGAGTGACTTAGATAGGATTTGTCCCTCTTACATAACAGAAGCGATATCTACGAGCTCCTTGATTGAGTGAGACTGCAAAATGCATGGCCGTGCTCAAATGAGTCAATATGAGATATTGAGCTCATTTGTTTTAGTAAGTCTACTCGGACATCAAGAAACCAAAGATTGAACTATACAAGGATGACACACTCTATGCCTTGTGGTCAATTAAGATATCTAGACAAAGGGACTAGGCTACATGGTAACATTGGTCACAGATAAGTTATACCTAATCACTGACATTCCCGTTACTTGAGTAGCAGTGATGTATTGCTAGATACCGTTCACTGTTTGTAATACTAGAATATGATTTTAGTATTAATAGGGATTTAAATTCATCAGATGAATTTAATTGGGAATCCAAGTAAGTCTTGGACACCTGACATCGATTGGACTTTTAATTAGATTAAATGTGCTAACTAAAATTCAGAGGCCCACACACGAATTTGACCCAGGTCGGATTGTGAGCCCAATGACCTCATTACTCTCTTAGGGTTAATTTTCTGCAGCTATATATATGATACATATCTATGGAAAAGGGACACGAGAAAATCCTAGCCGTCATAGAAATTGTGAGAGAGATCGTGAGGAACAGTCTCATCCCACAGCTAGCACCACGGCGTGAGGAAAGCTTGGTTTTTATCCGTTCGTGTGGATACCTTAGAGACACCGCAATATTGCAGTGCTGTGATCGACATATCTTGGAGACAGCAGATCCATCCAAAATGTATAATTCATAATACGATTTATGGTTTTCACATGGATCCATGGCTAGGTTTCAATAATTTTTGTTATTTTTTCGCTGTGTATTCAATCTGTGTTTGCCTATTGAAACCTAACAGCCTCTTCTATTTAATCCCCTCTCTTTTGCACTAGCTCATTTTTCCTCATTCTTCTTCACTTAAACATATTTTCTACACCTCAACCTACTTCAATCACTTCATTTCTAGCCTAAGCTACTGATTTAAGGAGGACGAGTCAAGGAGAAGGAGAGCCAAGGGCTAGGAGCAAAACGGCCAAGAGCAAGGAGCAAGGAGGAGAAGAGTAAACTAGGTGGAGCTTGAAGGTGTTCTTGTGTACAATTTTAAAGTGGGTGTTTCTAAACCTTTGTAGTGTTTAACTTTTGTGTGGTGAATTTGTGATGTAGTCTTAACAGCATGAGAAGTCATGAAATGTGTAATTAAGTAGTAGAAATTTGTTGCATGCTAATTTATTAGTGGAAGATTAGATAAAAACACAGTAAAGATGTAAATTGAAAAGTGTGCTAGATCTGGACGTTATAACTCAAACAGTATTTGGAGTTTGAAGTTGAAATTTTACACATAGATTCTTATGCATGTTATACACCTTGATTCCAAATATCATAATTTTTGAAATTTATTTGTTATTTACTTGAACTCTGACTGCACAGAAATAAATTAGCATGCAATTATCATGCCATGTGAGAGCTAATGCAAGATCATATTCATTTGTCATCTTTTGCTTTTGGTACCTAATCTATAATAATTGTATCATGTGATGTTTAGAAATAAATTTCTAGTCTCAATAATATATTTAGATGATGACCTTTCTACTAATACTATATCATATCATACCCTTAATGGCATCCAAAAGTGTATGATTCACTACCCGGGCATTTATATTGGATCAAACAAATAAGATGGTACTGCTTAATTTTAACCAATGTAATTTTTTGTTACTTGCATTCTTAAGTGGTACCAATTTGGTCAATTGCTGAGTCAACACCAATTGGCATGTTTAAAAATATTGAGTTACTTCTATTTACTGGTGTATTTTTCATCCAGGGTAATAGTGCGAAAGCCGAAAGGCTGATCGAGATCATAAATGCAAAAGCAGTGGGTTTGAAGTTGCATGAAGACTGGGGAAGCACCACCGCAGCAATAGATAATTGTTTGTCAGTTGCAGATGATTTTGATATCTAAGTTAAATGACTGACCTTCTTTTTGTTTATCTTTGGCTATTTCATTTATGACATATCTTAGGTCTTCCATTCATTTTGATTAGGTCAATATCCACACTGACACCTTGAATGAATCTGGATGCGTCAAACACACCATAGCAGCATTTAAAGATAGAACAATACATACTTATCACAGGTAATGCATACTATGTAGTAGATTTCAAGTAAGACATCTTTGATTCATAAACATCAACGTGCTTGTTAAAGTAGTCTTAATTAAGTTCCACATCAGAATTAAATTTAGATTACTTTTCGTACTCTCCTATATATAGGAGGTAGTGCATTCATTTTGGATATTGGTTGATTATAATACCATTTGGATCATGAATTCAAGTTTATCAAGTACTTCTAAGACAAATTTGTTATGTAAAGCTGCTATCCTGTCATGTGTTTCCTTTTGATATTGTTAATTTTAATTCATAAGCTGCTTGTTTAGTGTTATAGATTTAATGAAGGTTGATATTGCTATTAGTTGAGTATGAATTTTGATAATTGGGGCCACAATGTATATTTTATACTGCGCTATTGCTTAAAACTCTTTATGGTTGAAATGGGGCCACAATGTATAATCTTTATTGAGTTATGTTCTTGATAAGTTATGTATCTTGCAGACATACATGCATTAAGAGATATGGGAGTTGGAGGATCAACCCAATTCAATAATGAGCTCGATCTCAAATTAGGTATACTAGTCTTAGTTTTGTTTAGCCTCGCTAATTGAGTTCGATTCTTCAGTACTCGAGTCTATTCATGTTGCTTTATTTACACCCTGTAGGGTTGAATTGAGAGGATGAAATTCACTTCAACTGGAGAATGGAGATAGAGTGCTAATTAGTATACTCAAACTAACTTGTACTATGATGAATTGGGTGCTTAGACTATGTATTTTCGATCAGTAATGTAATTTTGAACTAGCAGAACTAATGTATGTGAAAATAAATTTTTTATAGATTCCTTCATTTTTTTTAAAAATCAAAAAAACTTCTTAAAATTTTCAATATTTTGTTATTTTTAAAATTAAAAATAAAATTAATAAATGCATACCTACCTGGCATTTTTGAAAACGCCGGGTAGCTTTTTAGCCTAAAAAAATAATAAATTTTAAATTTTAAATAAATATATACTCCGGCGTTTTGTAAATGTCGGGGTATGCTAAACCAACACCAGCATTTTCAAAAGCGCCGGTATAGACTGCCAAACAATCTCCAGCATGCGCTACACCGGCGCTTGCTGTGGCGTTTTTCCAAATGCCGGTAGGTTATTCCCAGGCATTTATAAACGTCGGGGAATCCCAAAAAAAATGTCGGAGATGACCTTTTCATCTGTAGTGTATAAAGTTTTGAAATATTTTAGAGTATATTTATATGCATATTTGACACGCCCTGCTTCCCAAAATACGAAATACGAGTACGTGACATAGGCCCAGCGAATGATGTAAACACCTAAAAGAAGAAGATCAAATAAAGCGAGAGGAAATGAAAGAGTGGGTAGCACCAGAATCAAACAAAACATGAGCTGGAAGGGAGAAGACTAAAATAACACCTAGAAGAAGAAGATCAAATAAAAGAATAAGGTGCTAGCAGGACATATGCACGAATAATTGTACTAAGAAGGAATATAACATTCAGAAAACTGAAAAGAAGAAAAGAAAGTACAACTACTGTGATATACCTGCAATCATTCCAACAGCAACCTCTGCTTTTTCGGCTGTCAGGTTATAAGCCTGACCACGACTCCCAGTTTGACCTCCTCTAGGGGCTACATGCCTCTGATCAATAGCTTTCCTCTACGATGGAAGAGGCGGTATACCCTGACCACGAGTCGGTGCTCCTAGCTGACCAGTACCAGAAGCCAGTGCAGGAGCCATGTTCCTCAAACACTCACGAACCATATAATCACTGCTCCCACACACTAGACACAGTCGATTGGCCATTCTGTAGTCTCGCTGTGAATACCCAGCCTTATGGCAATAGCCACAAGTCTCAACAGTCCTCGGGACAACAGGTGCGTACGGCTGTACTCTCGCAGGAGGGGGCGGAACTGGCATCCGAATAGGTCCTCCCGTAGGCCGAGCTGCAATAGGGTACGAAACAGTCCACTGAGGAACACCTGACCTGCTGAGGGTATACTCCTGAATCTGAGCGGATCGGTACAGGCACGAAGCCGAAGAGCAACCAAACGGTCCTAGATGGAAAAACTCAAGCCCGACTGGAATCTGTGAGCCATATCCTCATCAGTGACTATGAGGGCAGGAGCAAAGCGACTATGCCGAGTAAACTCTACAGCATACTCGTCCACGGAATGGTTTTCCTGATGAAAACAATGCTCAAATTAATATTGTCACAGGTGAAGTAGGCAACACCGATGACATTCAAGAACACTATCTAGCTAACCTGGGTTAGGAAAATAAATTGTCGTTCCATTACTGCCTTGGTAACACTGGGAAAGAACTTCACCATGAAGCTCTCTGAGAAAGTGGCCCACTCGATGGGTCTCGCCATCCTTTCGGATTCAACTCGCTACCAGATGTGAGCAAGATCCACCAATTGGATGCGAACCACATCCACACGATCCACCTCAGCAACACGAGCGGCGATCAATTGCTCCGTCCAGATAAGCCATTGCTGGGCCTCCACCGGTGACTCTGTACCCGAAAACTTATCCGGGTGCTGCCTCATGAAATCTGCTACTGTACCAGGCCTAGGTGGCAGTGGCCCTGGTGTAGGTCCAGCGGCAGTCCCATTGGCCACCAAAGTGGCCCTCATCAATTCATTATGCTCCTGCTGGAGAGCCATCATCTGCTGAATCGTCTGGAGAATGGTAGCGTTATCCAGCTGCTCATCCCTCGGACGGGAAGAATAAAAATTCCCACGAGCCATAGCCTAAAACACGAGCAAAGATTGTCATTACCCAGATGATATGTTGGTTATTATATGCATTCATGTGATCATCGTGGTGTGCATATTACTGAGTTAACCCGGTTAAAGCCAAACTTGACTAATATATCAATTAAAGGCAGACCTGCATAAAGTTAGTCATGTTTGACTGATATATTACTCAATCCCGGGACTCTGATACCACTAAAAACTGTCACGCCCCGTTTCCTAAAATACGGAATATGAGTACGTGACATTGACCCAGCGAATGATGTAAACACCACCAATAAGCTGTACCAGACTAACTCGGCAATATGCAACAACAAACAAACCACGCAAGGAGATATAATCACATGAATCAAGATAACTTCAATAATAAATGAAATAATCCATCAATAATATATCCAACACAATACCCAACATTTGGGAAAAAAATAAACTCCGGGAACATAAGCCCAAAACAAAGTACAAAGTCATAACAATATTCAAAAGAAATAATCTAGCAATAAATAAATTAAGCAGCGCAATCTTGGACTCCCTCTTCTAGAATCGTTGCTCACCAATGCCTTCTGGTATAGTACCTTCAGTACCTGTAAATATTTGATCTAAAAAGAAAGAAAAGAATGTCCTTAGAGCAAGTCGTGGACAGCAAGTAGAGAGAAACAGAGGGTAAAGAAAGCATGTATATCAAAGAAAAGGGACATGATCAAATTCAAAGAACAAAGTAAAGGCAGGCAATAATATCAAAGGTCTACAATTAATCACACATGTAATGAGTGATGTCAAGTCAACTTCAATACAGGATTAAGCATGAGATGAAAAATGCAGGTTATTAATCATTTTATTAATCTATCTAGTGCACGTACTACTGCGTCCCATTTCACAGGTTCGGTGCAAGCACATAGTGAACGCTTTAGACTGATAGTGAATTCACGGATCATGTACTCAGCGTTGATAACAATAATTTACAATCAATAATTAACAATCAATCATTTGCAATCAATACTTCTCCTTCCATGTTAAGTGTTCATGCGAGCATGAAGGCCTTTACCGAGTACATTTTCCGATCGTTCATTACCAAGTCTACCCATAATACTCCGGCTTGTTATTAGTTTATTTTCATCCTATGTGAGCATGCAAGAAGGTGTCAATGTTGTATGATACTAAGTGTGACTAATTCTACTCGTTATGGACAAATCATAAAGCAAACATATTAATTACACACAATCACATAATCAGGACAGCATGACCATGCTGTACAAAAACACAGGTTACTGCTATTACAGAAGCAAATCTGGATCCGTCAGAAATTCTAAAAAGTAGACTCTCTTCCGGTTCCAGCGAATATATATACGACATATGAAACCTACAGGAACTAGGGTGAAAACTCTATCCTTTTCAGATTTTATGTTCAGGCAGCATATTGTAAATTGTGTTCACCTATTTGTTTCAGGTCAGAAAACTCATCAAATAAATCTATAAAAATTCAGGGTCATTCCTACACATGTCTAGTCTCAGCTAGATTCATTTCAGATTTTTATTTTGCTATTTACATGATCAAATAAATTATGGAACAGCAAGATACGCATGCATTTGTGAATCTGGAAATTCTGACACAACTGTACTAAAATAATGATATCTAACAGATTACACATCGGAATTCAAATCCGTAAAAAGGGTAGTAAACTAGACTTCTGGGGCTAAGTTTCATGTTCGGAAAGTTATTTCAAATTATAATAGCAACATGGTCGAAATACTGATTCAAAAATAAACAACTAGCGGTCCAGAATTTATTTTGACATGGATAGGCAATAATTAAATCATACAACCATATATTTCATGCAAATTAATAATCAAAGTGTTCTTAGGTGTTTAACATGCATACTTTCAATTCTAAGATGCAATTTCACAGGCATGGTAATCAATTCATCAAATCCAATCAATCTAACATGTCTAATTTACCAACAATTCTATAACACACAGAAATAGATATTTTTCATGTAAATGTGCATATGCAAGAAACAATAGGGACTAGGTTTTTATCAAAGATTTAAAGTAGAACCCCGTATTTTCAAATATTATTTTAATTATTTGAAAATGAATTTAAATAATTTTTGAGGATTTAAATAAATATTTTCTGAGAAATTTATCTTTTGTACACGTGCAAAACACGTGCAAATGACTTTTCAGAAGTTTGAAAAATTAAGTTTTCTTTATGAAAAATCATTATTTATTATTTGAAGATTATTTAGTATTTTTCCAGATTTTTTTGAAATTAATTAGTACTATTTGCAATTTTTGAGAAAAGAAGGACTTATTTGCAAAAGTGACATTTTTGAGGGTTGAAGTGCAAAATGCATTTGCTGGGCATTCCGATCAGCAATTGTTGAGGTTTGGAAATATATTTTTCTATTAGATCCTAATTTAAATGATATTTGGTTTAATTTTCAAGAAAAGGATTATATATGTGAGATGTACTTTTGGAAAGGATTATTTTGTAAAGTGGGAATAAAACCCTAATATTCTATCCGGCATATATAAGAGAAATTCTCTTTCAGCCGTCATTGTAAAAGAATACAGATTTTTGGTGATTTGGATTTTGAAGAACAAAGGAGGATTCTTGGATCTAGCAAGGAGGAGCTTTTGTGGATCTTTTCTTCAAATCAAAGTGAGTGGTTTGTTTTGTTTTGCTTTGCTTTGTGGTTTTGATTGATGAATGACGTGAGACCTTCGTTATGCTTTTTCGTGATCATTATGCCATTACTTTGTTAGTCTCGTTGTATGTATGATATGGATCTTTAATTTGGCTATGGATGATGAGAACTCTTAGTGTTATTTGGATCATGATGATAGAAATATTAAGATTTGTTGAGGATATGTTGATTGTGAGATCGTATTGTTGGGAGACATATTAAGAATTGATTGTGTTATGATCAGATGATAAACATCTAGATCCGATGGTAGTAGTTCAGATTTTGATTAAGTTATGAAAGAAGTTTTGTTGAGAAAAACCCTAATCCAAGGATTAAGAGTTTAGATCATGAGGATATGAGATTTGAGTATTTGATTGATTGAGAAATGTATCCTTGATGGTGATTATTGAGAGTCGTTTATTAGCCTGGATACAATTGATTTTATGTTCAGTGAATCTTTAGAAAACTCCAGTTTGATTTGTGTTCAGACCTATTGTTGGAAACCTGTAGCCGACAGTCGACTGGACTATAAAGCAGTCGACTGGCACGAGCCTGTTGTGTATTTTAGTCTTTGAGATTTGTTCGGGACAGTCGACCTATGACTCCTCTCAGTCGACTGATATACTTAGAATATTTTTGATGAGAATTATTTGTTTTGTCTCGGGACAGTCGACCGACTTCTTGGTGAGTCGACTGGTCATGCCTTAGATTATTTTTGTAAAATGTTGGGATATGTCCTCTGGACAGTCGACTGGTCCTTTATGCAGTCGACTGGTCCTGAAGGATCTTGTATTTGATTATGAGATATTTTGTTTAGTGTTGATTTTAAGATGTTCAGTTAAGAACATGATTTTGAGTTATTCAGTTGAGCCACTTGTTCAGTGGAAATTTGTTCAGATATTTGTTTTTGAGTCTCTGGAGGTATGTGACCCTAGTATACCGGTGTTGAGATATTTGTTCAGTTATTTGTTGAGGCCCTTTGAGGCACATTTTCAGTATTCAGATTTTTAGTCCGGTAGGGTACACTACTCTAGGAGATTTGTTCAGTAACCCAAACTAATAAGGATAGGCATTAGTAGTGTCATGACGAATGAGAACATGAGTTATGCACCTCAGTATGGCTTTTGATGTAGGATTTTAATCTCCTGAATTATCCAAGTAGTTAACTTGTGATGTGTGATTTATCTCCGGAATTATCCAGGTAGTTAACCTGAGATGTGAGGTATTTCTCCTGAATTATCCAAGTAATTATCTTGAGATGTTGGATTGAACTACGGAATGATCGGAGTCGAGGCGACACTTTTGGGGTATTATTGTGATGATAAGTCTATGCTTAGATGTGGGATGATCTCCTGAATTATCCAGGGAAAATACCTGTGATGTGGGATCAATCTCCGGAATGATCAAGCATGGGCAAATTATCATAGTTTATCTTCATCTCGTTGTCAGCATGTAGTCATGATGTTTTCTTGAATCACTTTTATGCATTTGGATTTCCTGTTTTTGCACACACTTGGCTTTTGGTTTTGGTATCACCCATTACTCTTTTTATTGTTACTTCATACATTAGTGCTTGATTATTATTTGTTGGACATTATGCTTCAGATTCATTTATGTTATTTGTTTGATTAGTTGCCACTCACACCAGTTTTATGGCTGACCCCTTTAGTTTGGGGGTTAGGGTTCAACTCTAGCCTCACATGTTGCAGGTTATTGCTTAGATTGGAGGTTGGATGCTTGAGTGGGCAGGTTGAGATAATTGGATTATTTAGTGATTGGTGTAAAAGAATTGTAAAGACATATTGTGTGGTTATTGAGCTGTTAATGAAAGATTAAATTGAGTTGAGATGATTAGACTTCCGCTGTGATTTGTAATAATTGTTGTAATAAAGAAGAAAAATTTTAGTGGTGTTGTTGGTGTCTATTGTTCTATTGAAGTGGATTACTGGGATTTCGCCACTTATTTTCTAAGCTCTCATATTAGAAATTTGGGGCGCTACATGTAAGCATGATGTTAAGAGTATATCGGGTTAGCTCGGGAAGACCCTCAATAAACTTAATGGAATTCAAATAGCAGTACAATAAAGAAAAGGACTGGATCTACTTGCAGAGATTAAAGAAATCTTGAACAAAACAAACAAATAGTTCAAGAAAAGACTTGCCTGTTATTTAGTAGATTCAAATAACTATAGAATAACGGGATGAGAATCCGGGCGACGAACCAAAACACGCGCGAGCTACGTGCAAAAACCGAAACAGCAAAATAGCAAAACAGAGCACACAAACAGCGAGCATAGACCGGATCTCAAAGCAAAACAGCAAACGGCGAGTAGGGATCCCACCTCACACAAAAGCAAACACCAAGAGCACTACTGTGCTGCTTCCTCACTTCAACAGAGAGGGAGAGAGCGGGAGAGGGGACGGCGACCACGGCGGTCGGGGGCGACAGTAGCGGCGACCACGGCAAAGGCAGCGATGGGGGCGCCGGCGGTCGTGAAGCGACGCAGCGACGATGAAAATGGTGGCTCGGGGGTTGCTCTGTTCCTCAACGAAACAGAGGAACGGGAATGACGAGGCACTCGGGCTTGGACGTTGATGATGAAGAGGCACGAGGGGATCTGCGGTGGTTGAGGGGTGAATGAAGAAGGAGAGGGCGATGACAAAACGGTAGCGCCGAGGAGCTGGTGCAGGCGAAGTGGGCTCGGCAATGGGGGAGTTCGAGCGAGAGATAGGCGACAGGATGGAGGATAGACGGGAGCAAGGGCGATGACGGAGGCTTGGGTGACAAGGAGAGGGTGAGAGGTCGAAGATGGCGATCGGAAGGGCGGCTAAGGGCGGTGGCGAGAATTGGGTTCGGTGGAAAAATAAGGAAGGAGAGAGGGAGTCAGGGTAGGGGAGAGAGAAAGCGGCGGTCAGAGGGAGGGGGATATAATAAATTAGGGTTAAATAATAGGTATTTATAGGGATTAAGAAATTGGGATTTTGGGTTGCGGGTTAATGGGTTTAGGGTACAAGTTTAGGCTCCAAAAAGATATGAACAAGCATAAAACAATGAGATGAACATATAGCGGAACAACTTAAACTCAAATCACGAAAAGCAAAATTGCAATTAGCCAAAAATAGAAGAAAGGAGAACGGAATGATCAAAAGAGGATAAACAGACCCAAGAAAAGCAAAATTATATAATAGAAAGAATCCAGATACAATAAATGAAAATATAATAAAAATCCAAAATAGAAAAAAAAATAGGGGTTACAATATTACATATATATACATATATATTTGCAGTATATAGATATATTTTGTACCAAAAAAATATATTAAAAAAAACAGCAAAAAAAATCAAAAAATCCAAACGGGTCAAACCCACGGGCCAAATCAAAAAATTCAATGGTTGGCGGGCGGTTTTGACTTGGTCAACAGGTTCGCAGGTTGGGTTTACAAATTTGGTGACCCTGGTTGACCCGGATCGTCCCGCGGGTTTGACCCGGACCCGAACCGCTTAATTGCGGTAGAGTTAAAGTGGGCGGATCGTGGGCGGGTCGCGGGTCAACCTGGCCCGGTTGCCATCACTACTCCATACTATGATTAAAGTGTTATTCCTAGGTCTAAATATATTATACTATATATTATTTCAATTGCCTGTTGAAGGAGCTCAACCAATTCCTCCTTGATCGTATTTGCAAGACGGGAACCCTGGTTGTTTCTTTGGGTGTATTCCCAAGCCACACACATGAGGGTTGGGAATCTCTGTAGCGCCCCGAATTTCTAATATGATATCTTAGAAAATACGTGGCACAATTCCCAGCATCAACTTCAATGTAATATTAAACACAACCAACACCAATAAAATTTTTCCAACTTTCATTACAATAATCTTTTACATAGCACAGCGGAATACAATACATCTCAAATCACAAAATTACAAACTCTTCTCTTTTCAACACTTTACAATTACATGAGTCACTATATAAATTGAACTCAAGCATCCAAATTCAAGCTCTAAGCAACAACCTGTAAATATGAGGCTAGAGATAACCCTAACCCCCAAAACTAAAGGGGTCAGCCATAAAGATGTGAGTGACATAAAAATAAACAACATAAATGAACATTAAGCACGGATTCTTAAACAACATGTACTAAACAAAAATACATAAAATATGACGTAGCAAAGAAACATGTAAACAACAAGTGGAACTAAACTAAGTGTCAAGTGTAGAAAACAGGAAACCACATGCATAAAACCAAGTCAAGAAAACACAAATTCTATATGTGGACTCTCTAATGCGTACTTGTCGAAGTCTATGCATCCCACTCTACATAGGTTCGGTGCAAGCCCTTAACGTCTCCACATTATAGGGTTCAATCCCCGTTATGCAACTAATCCTATCACGATGACTACTACGAGATAATGATAAACTGTGAGTATTAGCCCATGCCTCGATAATTTCAGACATAAATCCCACACCACAGGTAATTCTGGAGACTATTTCACTCACACCTGGATAATTCCGGGGATTATCTCACACCGTAAGCAATGACCTCATCACACGAATACCACATGTGCGTCGCCTCGACCCCGATAATTCCAGAGATCAATCCCACACCACAGGTAATTCCGGAGACTATTTCACTCACACCTGGATAATTCCGGGGATTGTCTCACACCGAAAGCCATACTGAGGTCCATAACCCATGTTCCCGTTCATCATATCACCACTAGTGCCTGTCCTTATCATTATTGGGTTATTTAATTATTTAACGAATCTCCTAGAGTTGGTGTACCCTACCGGACTTAACTCAACAACTGAACAACTAAAATGCTTCGACAGGCCCAAACATAAACAACTCAACTGCCGGTATACTAGGGTCATACACACCCTCTAGAGACTCAAACTCTAATATCTAAACCAATCTTTCATCATAAACTGCTCAACTTAACATCTTGAAAACATATGTTCAATAGAAGATATGGTATAGGTAGTTATAGATCAAAATATCTAGAGAATAAACCATTTGAAAGAACCTTCATAAATATAAAATACATCAGTACCAGTCGACTATAGTAAGCATAAGTCGACTATAGTAAGCATAAGTCGACTGTCCAGAAAGAATGTTCCATGATTTTAAGAAAATAAGCTAAGTGTTATAAGTTGACTTATAAAAGTCATAAGTCGACTTACCAGAGTGTTATAAGTTGACTTATAAAAGTCATAAGTCGACTTACCAGAGAGAAATTCCAGAAATATTTAAGAAAATATTATAAGGGTTATAAGTCGACTTGCAAAAGTCAGAAGTTGACTTACCAGAGAGAAATCTACGATAACTTTGAAAAATAAATTCTAAGAATGCCAGTCGACTGAAAAAGTCCTAAGTCGACTGTCCAGACGGATTTTTAAGAAAATTAAAGATCATAGCAGCCGGGTCGTACCAGTCGACTGAAAGGTCATGCCAGTCGACTGTCAGCCTACAGACTGCATAGTTTTGGTTGTACACGATAATCAAAATTAGAGTTTCTAAAAAAACTCATTGCCCACTGAAATAATTTGTATTCAGATAAAAATGTCAATCTCAAAGAATCCCCAGTTCGGATACATTTCCTCAAATCAACCAATTTCTCAAAACTTCAATTTTCATGTTCTTAATACATAATTCTTCCATTAAAATTTCTCAACACTGGATTTCTTCCACAACTCATAACCAAAATCTGATTTGTAATCGCAAGATCCAATTGTTCATCCATCCAATCCCTTATTGTCATAATCATACTCAAATCCTAATTATGCTTTCTAGCAAATAAATTTGACATCCAAGATTAATCAAAACAATCATAGAACAACAACCAAATTATACTACTCACATACATAAACAAATCAACCAATCAATTACATTATTCACGTATAAAACTCAAAGGACAAACCAAAACAATTACATTACTCACATAAAACATACACAAAGTAAAACAACATGTCACTCACATACATAAAACAAAATAACAAAATAAATTTACATCACTCACCTTAGGAATGAAGAGATCCAACAAGAAAGCCTCTCCTTTCTGCGAGATCCAAAATCCTCCTCTTGATCCTCCCAAAAATCACAAGAATTTTATGTTGTGCAGCGAATGACGACTGCATTTTCTTTTAAATACCCGGGATAAGAAGTTTAGGGTTTTCCAAACACTTTTGCAAGATCCCCCCCCCCCCCCCCCCGAAATACAACTTTACATATATAGATCTCTATTCTTGGAAACTCAATAAAAAATCATTTAAATTAGGATTTAAAAGTAAAATGTACTCATTAATTTCAACTGGTACTGTTCAAAAAGTCTAGAAAATAAATTTTGCACTTTCACCCATCAAAATGACAAATTTGCAAAAAGATCCTTCTTTTCTCAAAATTTGCAAATAGATCCGATTAATTTCAGAAAAATAAAAATTATCAATAAATCCCAAATATTAAATAATGATTTTTCATGAAGAAAATTTGACTTGGAACTTCTCAAGAAAATATTTGCACGTGTTTTGCATGTGTAAAAAGATGAATTTTTCTGAAAATATTTATTAAGTCTCCAAAAATCATTTTAATCATTTATGAACCTTTAAAAATGATATTTAAAAATACGGGGTACTACAATCGCCATAGGTCAATATCTTATGCATGCCTCCGGCTTAGTTTATTATCTATGCAGGTACTTCAACCAAAGCTAAATGTGGTTTCTACTCTTCAAAATGGGTCAAAAACCCAAGATTATTACTTTTATACAGTTCTTAATGATAATGTACTTTATTATTTATCTCAATTATTCTGATAATATTTCTAACAATTCATAGTCTGCAATATACTCTTTAGATTTGGATTCTCCATAGTAAATTTTGTCAGCTAATTTGGATAACTTAATATCAATCCCAATAGATCAAGTGGTCAGGGTGGATCTATTGCACAGTGAAAGTAATCCAATAAGGATGGCAAGGGGGGATTCTTTACTTGGGGCTCAAATGAACTCCTCCAAGGAGTTGGTGGGCCGTGACGGTTGGACCTTGTTTAAGCCCAAACTAACAATATTTACTAGTGCAACGGGTTATTTAGGATGGGATGGTTTTAAGATGATGATGCAACTTCATCAAGGAATACAAATGAATTAATGATTATGATGTTGATTATATATATATATATATATATATATATATATATATATATAATAAAACACAAAGAAAGCTATCAAGTGGCTCTCTTTCAATCTCCCCAAAATCAAAGGCACAGATCTAATTTCACAAAACACATTTTTCTCCCAAAACTCAAATTCAAATCTCCCCCCCCCCCACCAAAACAACTCTTTTATTTATTTAATTATTTCTCTCTCTCTCTCTCTCTCTCTCTCTCTCTCTCTCTCTCTCTCTCCTATTCTTCATCTTCTTCCTCTCAATTTCTTGATCTCATCTTCTCTACTTTCAAATTCAATAGAAGATTTAAATAGATATTCACTTGGGGTAAATTTCAACCTCTAAAGTTACATTGAATTACATATATATATGTTGATACCTATGTGATTTGTTAGTTAGATAGGATTGTTTACAAGGCTTTTCATATGCTGCATTGTTTTAAATACGTGCCATAGGCACGTGCCTACGGGCAAACCTAGTATATATATATATATGGCTTGTCAAAGATACCTTATTATGTGTTAGAATATTTATATTCTAACATTATGGTATACCTTCAAAACCGCTGATAACCCCTTCTAGAGCTTCGCATAAAGGGCGCGGAGTAGTCAGGGATCCAGTAGATGTTTCAAGAGTATTTGTAGGTTTCGTCTTCCCTCTGGCTTCCCTCTGGCTTGAGGATGGTTTGAGGGGGAGGAACTAGGTGTAGTTGATATTCTCTTTTATAATAGGTTTACATTTCATACTTGCATTTTATGTAATAGACTTATGTGGGGATTTGACATGTAGTAGAATGTATCTTTGATTTGTTCACTATTCATTAATGAAACTGACGACAAGTAGAAACCTTTATCTCAAAAAGTTAAAATTAAAACTAAAAAAACCCTTCTAGAGCTCTATTATCATGGGGCATCAACACACATTGATGTTAAGAATTCATTGTTGAGTTTGCAAGAACTGATCACTACGAACAACACCACCAAGCAAAGTAGATCAAACCAAACACACAAAACACACAATTTTGTCCCGGTTTGGACGAACCCTAATCCGGGGGAAAATAACCAAGATATTATTCAACTAGAGAAGGTACAAGAGTTACAATTACTATCACCAAAAACCTATCTATCTCTCAAACCTTACTAGAAGATAATCTATTGTTTACAATACAGAACTTTCAATGAAGTATTACCACCAGCAGTATTACCATCAGTATTTTCATCTGGACTGCATTCAAGGATGCATTACACAAACTCCTATACATTGTAGCTAATGTCGCACTACCCCTGCTGTACTAGCCGGCTATCCTAATGTCAACGACCAATTGCAGGTACTTTAGCAGCACAGCATCATCGGACGAGTTTGAAAATATCACACTGCCAAACAATGTCATTATGTAGGCCATATTGTAGCACTCAACGTGGAACTCCACTAAATCATCATTTAGGAAGCTTGTGAATATTTGATCCAACCATGAGAGCTTAATGGATTAGCCAACAAAAGTTTCCTCACTTAGCTCAACACCGAGGTATTCTCTGACTAGTTGTTCTCTATTGAAGCCTATACTCCCGGTCACGACCAACCATCAACAAGAAGACCTGATATGACTGCAACATCTTGAAGCATGATCTTCATCTCTCCTATGGGTAGATGGAAAATATGCATCTATGGTCACCTTTTCTCTAGGATAGCTGTAAGAAGATCATGATCGAGCTTGATTGGCACCATCAAGCCTATTCTGTAGAACCCAGCTGTGGTCAACAATCTGTGTGTACGTGCATGCATGGGCAACTGTGGAGTGTGCCTACGGAACGTGCACTCCATGGATACACCGTTCCACACGGATTATGATTGGTGTTCATCTTGCATTGTTAGGTGTGTCGGGTTTAAAGGACCTAGACCTCCACGTACAATGGAAGAGGAAGAAGACTGGCCAATGTCGATAGATGAGAGAACCTAAAACAACATGAAAGAATTTTTATTTTAGCTAAAACAATATAATGTACACATTCAAAACATTAAAATACATTAAATGTTCTTACATGTGTAGGTGCGGTACCACGACCTCATCCACCACTAGTAGAAGTCTCGTGACTATTATTCTGGGGTTGTCTACTCCAAGTTCATGGTCCCTGACCTCGGTCAATTTTACTGGCTTCTTCATTAGTATCTTTCTGCAATAATTAATTACTCCTATGTTAAATGCATTAAAAATAATGTATTCCTTAAACACCCAAAAACACATTACTTCCCCATGGCTGACTAGTACTAATAGAGGGTCCTACATTACCGCTCATTCGTGCCATTAGTGTGTTGATGACACTGCAAAGTTGTATTACCAGTATGAGTCGATTAATGAATAGATGAGTAAGATGGTGTATGACATCTAAAGATTGAAAGATTGAATCACTAATAAGATGGAAAATGGACAAAAAGACTGGCTAATAGCACACTAAATATGTGGTATTATGTAATAAATTATACGACATATATAATGAATTCAATTCAAGGTTACACAGCTCAACAAACGGGATAAAAATAGAGTTGCGGTAATAGTACTTGATACTCCTTTTCACATTGTTTGTCCACTACTACAAATGGCTACGTCAAATTTGTTTATATATCCGAACTGTACAAACCCATCACAAACATTTTCTTTCCCACAAGCAATTAATCAAACACCCCATAGACAATTAAGTTCTCACAACCCCCAAGTCCCCAACCTTCAAAACAATACTTCATACATTCATCTAAAAACACAAACTTCCAAACCCGTCATACAAAATCTATGTTTCTCACAAACAATTTATGGGACATATGGTAAACAAATAATTTTTGTCAATTCTCAACAAACAAGTGCAAACCAACCAAGACATACCTTCGAATTTGTGTGTTGTTGGAGGTGTTATCAGAGACGATGATGGAGGTGCTATGCGAGACAATGTTGGGGGTGTTGTCGGATTGAATGTTGGTGGCGAGAACTGAAGATTTTGGACGAATTTGGGAATTAAGGTTTGGGGATTTGGGGATTTGGGTAGGCCTAGCGATGGCAGATGGGCCAGGAGGGCTGGTCCGAGCCCAAACCCAGAAGGTTTGCCTGCGATGGGTTCGGTTCCTGGCCAGACTGAGAATTCAATAACTCAATCTGAACCGACCCGCAGACCCACTCGAGTCTAACCCAACCCAGGCCGCGCCAGGCCTGGCCGGGTCGGCCCGCCTATTTCCCTTTTTTAAATTTTATTACTCGGAAAAAAAATGAGAATAAATGTACAACAAGTATGAAAGTGAAAAAATAATGGTATATATTATTCATTTCAACTTGGAATAAGTTTTTACAACAGTCAAAATTACCCCAAAAAAACATGTAACAAAAACCAATAATACATACAAAGTTATAGAAACATGGTTACTTAAGGGAAAAATCTAGAGTTCGAGACAGCCTAGAGTTAAAATTAAGAGTGGGCATTGGGCTATTGGCGTGCACCTCAACTTATCTAAATCTAGGATCTCATCTCCCTAAATTCCCTACTCAGCTTCGACATGATCTTCAGAAGAGTTGCTTCCACTTGTTGAGGTTTCCACTGCATTTCCTTGAGCCATGTCCTCTATTTTCATCCAATCTTCAGTGCACACGAGCATCTCCAATGAATAAATATTCAAGCGATTCCTGTAATCAGTTAATACCCTGCCACTTGAAGAAAAAACACTTTCTAATACAATTGTAGACACATGAGGGGTTAGTAGATCTTTAGCCATGTGTGAAAGAATTGAAAATAAAGTTTCATGCTTTTTCCACCATTGTAACACCTCAATCCTAGCAGTAGAAATCTTGTGATTTATACAGTTTAATTCATTAGGTGCATTAGTCCTAGGTTTTTTAGATTGAATATGAGCAAGCAAATTAAAAGTGACATCTTCTAATGTGCTTTTACCCTTACATCCAAAAGAAGAAGAAGAAGAAGAAGAAGAAGTTGATACACTAGTTTGTCATGTGATTCTAGTAAATGCATTGTTCTGTCATATCATACAAACTATTCAATGTCAACTCAAATCTAACTAAATAATCATTACATTCATACTGAGATTCTTCTCCGTGCAAAGCAAAATACACCTCAATCAAACTCTTCATACCTGTTAACTTGATACGAGGGTCCATTACAATAGCAATCAATACAACATAGGAGGAGGATTAAAATATTTCAAAATTTTATCATAAGAGGGAGTAACAATATGACCAATGTAAAGATCTGAAAGCATTTCTTGAAAAGTTTGCACCAATTGATTGCTCAAACTTGTCGTCAACCTGTTCAGAGTCCATACTCATAGTTCATAGAGTCGCTCTAGCCACTTGCCACCGAGCAAGAATGGTGCACACCTCGCCATTTGATCTGCTCCCAAAACAACCTCTGTACAAGTGCGGAGTCCATACTCATGGTTCATAGAGTCACTCTAGCCACTTGCCACCATGCAAGGGCAGGGCATGCTTCACCATTCGATTGTTCCCAACACTTATCATCAACTTGTTCGGGACATGGTTCATAAAGTCGCTCAAGCCACTTGCCACCGAGCAAGGGCGGGGCACGCCTTGCTATTCGATCTTCTCCCAAAACAATCCCCAGACAAGTGCAGATTCCATACTCATGGTTCATAGAGTCGCACTAGCCGCTTGCTACCGAGTAAGTGTGTGGGCTTGATTCGCCATTCGATTGCTCCCAAAACTTGTCGTCAGCTAGTTTGGACTCCATACTCATGGTTCATAAATTTGCCCTAACCACTTGCCACCGAGAGAGGGCGGTGCACGCCTTGCCATTTGATCTGCTGCCAAATAACCCCCGGATAAGTGCAGGAGTCCATACTCATGGTTCATAGAGTCTCTCTAACCCCATGCCATTAATTAAGTGTGCAGGGCTGGATTGCTCCTAAAACTTGTCGTTAAACTGTTTGGAGTCCATACTCTTGGTTCATAGAGTCGCTCTACCCATTTGCCACAGAGCAAGGGTGAGGCACGCTTCGTCATTCGATCTGCTCCCAAAACAACCCTCGGACAAGTGCAGAGTCCACACACATGAGTCAAAAAGTCGCTCTAGCCACTAGCCACAGAGTAAGTGCACGGGGCTCAATTCGCCATTCGATTGCTCCCAAAACTCATTGTCAACCCGTTCAGAGTCCATACTCGTGGTTCCTAGTGTTGGTCAAGTAGCACGCACCCGAGTAAGCTCAGAGACTCAACGCACCACTTGATCTGCTCCTAAAATGCTTAAAAACAAACCTGGAGTTTACACCCAAGGCACAAGTAACTTTAGAAACTTATAAACAACTGAGTTAGATAGCCCAACTCGCCATTCGGAGCAAGTTATCACAACACGTTAGCCACCCCGATTAACAAAATTAGGGTCAAGCCTCTCTCGAAGGACACTCCCGTAACTTGCCACAACAAGAGCCCAAGAGGTCCAACCCTTTACTAGAGTTTCCACAGCTATTCTAACATAAACAGCTACTACTCAAAGAGAATAAAAGATAATGCTTGATCACTCAGAAATTTTTATTTTACAACATCTCTATACAAGTTCAAAAGAAGCATTCAGCAAGATTACAAGTTTCCCTTAGTGTCATCACTACTTCCTCGAGGCAAGGGGATATTCATGTTAAGGGACACACATAGCCTACGTCCCCCATGGCTACCAAAGCACCACCTCTATCTCTCAAACGATCTCAAGGGAAGACCAAACTCGAAGATTAAGTCCTGACCACATGGCCATCAACATGTGCGCCCCTCCAATTGAGGCAGCACTTGATGAATGACCACTCCGCTTTGGGCATCTCCCAAATTTCTTGAGATCCCGTGCGGACGTAAAGCCAGTCCATGAAATGACCTCCTTTGATTTATCTCATCATGAGAACAAGAAGTGCTCTTGGTCCTAGCTTCCTCAAGAAGTCACTTCAACTTATGGATCTCCACTTGCTGCTCAACAAGCCTCTCCTTGAGATGGGCATCCTTCACCCTAATTTTCCAACAGACGGTATGAGTGCATGCCAAACAGTCCGGATGAATCTCTCCCGAGAATTTGGGGAGGACCACTTTCAGATGAGCAACCACTAAGCTCTTCTCAAGCACTACGTTCTTCAACTCATCCCTCTCGGTGGTAGCCGCAAGCAAAGAATGACGAAGAAATTTAATCTCTAAGTTCGTCCCAATGATTGTCTCAGTCAGAGAAATCTCACCATCACATAAGTGTCCCTCCACCTCCGGTGGAGGCATCTCCCGCGGACAGTCATCAAGGCAACCCACTTTGATATTCCTCTTGGCCAACACTCTCCTCATGTAGCCTAGCTCCACTTCCGCCATGAATAGCTTCTCCCGTAAGCGAGTAAGCCCCAACTTCGCCATGCGTAGCCTGCTACGGAGACAGGCAATCTCGCTATCACGAGGATCGCTCTCAACATGCTCAATGACCTGCTAATAGGAAATAGCAGGGGGTCACTACAACGATAGTAATCAAAGCTACAAAAGATGTGAAGACTCAAGTAGTGTTCAAATCCAACACATAAAAAACTATCGTTGGAAAACAAGAACACAAATCTTGAGTACTAAAAGAGTTTTTATTACAACTCAAAAAGAGAAAGATACACCAAGTTGTGGCCAGTGCTTATTCATTGGCTACCTACAGGCAAGTGCTTATTACATTCACTGGCTTTTTAGGGCCTTGTTACAAGTATAAACCACTAAGGGCCTTCGTGGAACTTCATCAAATATTCTGCATTCCAAGTTCTCTTTATCACCCTGCCCCTGGGGTCTTCAAGTCGATAAGTCCCAAGGTGCACCACTTTGGAGACCTTGTATGGGCCTTCCAGCTGCGATCCCATTTTCCCCCTTTGCTCAGTTCAGAAATGTCAAGCCTTCTTAGCACCAGGTTGTCTTCATTGATATTAGCAGGCCAGACCTTCTTGTTGTAAAATTGTTCTCTCTGTTGCTAGTAAACATTTCTCCTAATAGCCGACATGTCGCAGACTTCATCAAGAGATCCATGTTGGCCCTAAGCCTGTATGAATTCAAGTCCTCATCGAAACTCATAATCCGAGGTGTAGGAAGTCTGACCTTTAGGAGAATGATAAATCCGGTTCCGAATGTGAGGTTAAAGGGTGACTCACCCATCAAAATCCTCTTCGTCATTCGGTATGACCAAAGCACACTAGGTAGTTCGTCGACCCACAATCCCTTGAGGGATTCGTCCAATCGCATCCTGAGGCCTTCTAGGATTTGGATTCTTTGGGGGTCAGGCATCGGAGGTACGGTCATCCGTTCACCTTCATATATGATCACTTGAAGAGCACCCCCTCGATAAGTACAAATCTCTTGGCTCTGACTCGGGTCTTTCGCACCTTAGAAGGGTCCTGCAGAAGTTCACCATTTTTCGAAAAGTCTATGATCATATCCTTACATGTTGCTGACTGTGTTGGCAATTCGAGGCAAAGGACTTTTGGGTTCTCTTTTACGATGCTAGGTCGGACGAGGACCACCACTAGCACTGTGCGAGCAAGACCCTCGAAGAAAGAGGACTCCAATTTGCATAAGGCATCAGCCAGGCCATTCTATTACAACGGGATTCAGATGAATGAAGTCACTTTGAAGCCCGCCAAAAGGAGCTTGACGTACGCCAAGTACTGAACCATTTGGGTGTCACGGGCCTCGTATTCCCCACAGACTTGATAGACCACAAGCTGGGAATCACTGAAGGCCTTGACCCATTTAGCCCCAACTTTGCGAGCCAGAAGGAGTCCAGTGATTAGTGCCTCGTACTCAACTTCATTGTTGGAGGCCCAAAAGTTAAGGCGCAAGGAGTACTTGAGGACGAAGTTGTTCGGGCCATTCAGTATCACGCCTGCTCTGCTTCCTTCTTCGCAGGATGAATCATCCACATAGAGCTCCCATACTGATCGGTCTTCCTGGGCTTCGGATGCCTCCATGATAGTTACTCTGTAACGCCCCGAATTCCAAACATATGTAATTCATGGCACAAACAGGATCTTTACTTCAACTTCGTTCAAAAATACAAGGAATTTAAACCTTTTTCATTACAATATTATTAATTATAATACACCCCGAAAATTTACATGAAAGAAATACAATTTATAACTTTAAAAATATTGTAGCATCCATCATTATCAACGCATCTCCATGTCGCTCGCTAATTCGAGTCCTGCAACTTGAAAACTGTGGGTACATCAGTTGCATACAACTGACGCAATACTATAATACAGTGATTCTTTAATTTAGCAAACAAAAACTTAAATGCAAAATGAAAAGTGATTATCCTAATTATGTCAGTGTACGATATGAACTTAATAACTAATGCAGACATTAATAGTTACGATGCAATACTAATGTGCCCTTGTTCAGATTCTATGCATCCCATACTACATAAGTCATAGGGCAAGCCCTTAACATAATCCTCATTATAGGGTTCAATCTCTCATTATGAAATCCTACTACGGTAAATAAACAAAGTTTAGACATCCCATGAGTACGGATTCCAGTCCTAGAATCTAACGCCTGACCATATAGAATCCTCGTCGTGCGAACATCCTGCAAATGCCGCTCTAGCTCGGAATAAATTGGAGATCTGCTTCCTATCCGCCTGACTATTCATGACCCCGGAATCCACTGCCTAATCAATCTTAATCTCGGATTTAATTAAGACTTGTCTCGCTCCGTAAGTAATCACAGTCCCGGAATCCACCTCCCGACTATATAGAGACGCTCCACTTACCTTTGCCCAGGTCTCATCATATCTTCTTTTCTAGTGTCTGTCCTTAATTTAATTATAGTTTTCATGACCTAGAGTTAGCTTACCATGCTGGACTTAAACTAACTCACCGAGAACGTCAACCCACATTGGCCACTACTAAAAATTTTATTTATCACAATCTGCCGATCACTACAGGTATTATTCAGCCTCTAGAATCCATCTATCTCAACACATAGATTTTCTAGGTTATTATTAACCTCTATTACAACATTTCTCATTCATTATCAATCATTGATTCTCTTTATTCATTTTCTTTTAATTCTTCAATCTCAAACAAATATATGACTTCTTATTCCATAACACTTCAATTCAATAATAATAAAAAATCTTTTCAAACGCCATATGTCTATTTTTCACTTTTTAATCCATCCTCTAAACAATTTACAACAATTTTTAATACAAAATACATCTCTAAACTTATTACAACTATCTCAAAAATATTCCAAATTTTAGTTTGCCTTAAAACAAAATGTTTGTGCAATAAATCTAAATAATCGATGGAACCATATCTTCAAAAAAAGTGCATTTTTACCACAAATTAAATCCTAAGTATTTCAGAATATTCCATTAACAATTTAGACTAATTTAACTCTTTTTCTCAAAAACCATACATGCAATTATATGCAAAAAAAAAAAAATAATAATCCCAAAAATGACCCTGTCCAAAATCGAACCCGAGCACAATAGTGCCCCGAAAAGCACCCAGCAACCAATATGCCAACTCTCTATTGGTGTAAAGTTCTCAAAAAAATATCCTATAAGCCTTCGTTTACTGTTATAGGAAATTAATAAAATTTTAAAAGAAAAACAAATCCACCAATGCTCATAACCGCAACCCGCACACTGTACACAGCGCCCCAAGTTGCACCGCACAACCAGAAAGTCTTATCCTGTAATACTATCAAACTACTCTGGATTAATTAATATGAATCAACACATCACTCAGAATGTTTCTAAAAATAAAAACAAAATTCAATTTGCACTCAGGCATAATCGAACCTGTGAGCACCCAAGCTCGAACGCCAAGACCAAATTCTCATGCCTACTCTCTGTCAAATCTTTGCAGGAAAATTTAATATAGTTTACTGCATCTTGCTATATTTACATTACTCTAACATCGAAATATAATTTCCTAACTTGTACAATTTGAATTCTATATTACAGAGAATTAACATGGGAAAATTCAATATTCAACACATTCATAATTAATCATGAGACATCACATAATTCAATCATACAACTCCAACAATGCACTTCTAAGACTACATCTTATACAATTTTTCAATATAGTGTGTTCATTTCTATTTGAAAATTTTGGCTATAAAACATAACATTATCACATCAGCAAATTAATGAAATTTAACAATCTAATACATGATAAATAAATTTTCCCTTCTATAATTTCATCTAGTTCGATTTAAATTGATAATGCATTTGATTCTAAAATTAATTCACCATCTAAAAGATTTTAGATTGCACCTAGCATGAATTCTAATATTATCATGGCATTATAAAAAATTAAAAACTAAAGAAACACCCACCTCTTTCAATGAAACTTGCAAAAGAAATTCCTAGAAATCTCCCAGCCTCCTCCTCCAAGACTAGAACTCTAAAGCCAAGAGTAAAAATTTAGAAATGGAAAAATGAAAGCTTCCCCTTCAATTAGCCGGTGGGTTTCTTTTAAAGGGAAGAGGGTGAGAGGAGTTTCTAAAACCACCGAAAACTCCAAATAACTACCCACAAACCCCTTAAACTCATTCAAAAATTTTCTCTTTCCCTACCATCAAATGGGCTAGCTACTAGGGTGAACAGTGTACAGATTTTGAAAAGGTGTTGTGTGTACACATAATCTACACACAAATTATTAGGAGTTTTATTCAATATAAATACATATGTTGCACATAAACTGGTTTTAAATTAATCATATTAAAAGTCTAGTGCACACCAAAAAGGTTAGGAATATAATTTAAAAAAATTATATGTTACTCAAATTTAATATGGATTTAGGTTAGTCAGTTTCATTTAAAATAGACTATACATTTATACATTGTAAAATAGGAGAGAAAATATTTACATAACTCAAAAGATTTTTCTAATTGACACGTGCACAAAGAAAAACATGTGTAAAACGTGTGTGGACAAAAATATTATAATAAATATTTTTGCAGCTGTGACACACTCCATGATGAACTCGGCTAGCGCCTGACCCTTGATAGCAGTTCATAGCTTATAATTGATGTCGTGTAGGCTAAGCTCGATGGACCACTTGATCAATCCACCGGACTTCTCGAACCTGCTTCAGGGGCTGGTCCGTGAGGACTTGGATGGAATGGGCCTGGAAGTAAGGAGGAAGTTTCTGTGCCGTCATGACCAGGGATATGCTACCTTCTCCATTTTGGCATAATGGTGCGCAGCATCGCAGAGAACTTTGTTTACATAATAGATGGGTCTCTACACCCCATCATCTTCTCGGATTAGGACTGCGCTGAGGGCATGCTCGGACACCACCAAGTAAAGGTAGAGGACATCACCAGGCTCGGGTTTGCTAAGAGCTGAGAATAGGGGGGGGGGGGGGTGTCGAGGTTTACAACAGAGTAATATATAGCAAAAAAATACAAAAAATTTACGAAACCCAGCCATGGATCCATGTGAAAATCATAAATCGTATTAGGAGTTTTACCTTAACGATCGAACTTGTATCTCCTGCAGTCTGCCAATCTTAAGCATTGCAACATTGTGGTGCCTCTACGGTATGCACACGAATGAATCAAAATTGGGCTTCACTCCGCGGTGCTAGCTGCGGGAAGGGGGATGTTCCTCACGTTCTCTCTTCGGCTAGGGTTTTTCAATCACATCCCCCCCTACACACACACACACACATATGTGTGTGTGTGTGTGTGTGTGTGTGTGTGTGTGTGTTATATCTATATAATAAATTACAAAGAAAGCTATCCAGTGGCTCACAATCAATCCCCCCAAAATCAAAGGCCCATATCAATCCTCACAAAACACATTTTTCCTCCAAAATTTTAAACCCAAAAACCAAATTTTTACCCCTAAAAAACTCATTACTTTATTACTATCTATCTCTTCTCTCTTTACTTTTTCATATTTCTCTCTTTCTCTCTCTCTCTCTCTATCTCTCTATCCCATTCTTTCTTTATTTACTTAGAAATTTAGATTTTAAGATTTCGGTTTTGTAAATTTTCAGAATTTTTAATAGCAAATATCTCTTCAACAATTAAATTTCATTATTTTTCACACTTAAAGTTCTCAGAAGTTAGATTTTATACCCCCATTTATAATTATTTTTCAACATATACTAATGGAAACATAGACTTTTGTTTATAACTAATTATTGTCATACTATTCAAACTTGAGCTACATAATTATTGTTTTACTGTTTACATGGATTTTCGTGTTTTGTATCGTTCTGAAGACATGTCGTAGGCACGTGCCCACGGGCAAGTCTAGTATGTGTGTGTGTGTGTGTGTGTGTGTGTGCAGCAAACCCTAAGTGAGTTGTGAGTTTTGCGTGCCTTCTAATTTGGGTTGGTCCAATTTCTTTATTCCAACCAATGTTGGGATACCAGGTCTTACTTGGGTTCTCAACCAAATTCATATAATGAATTTAAATGCCAATTTCGATCTATTCTAAGTGTGTGACCTTGTAGATTCCCATTACGTTGACAATAATACCAAAATCATATTTTAGTGCTACAAATAGTGAGCGGTATCTTGGAATACAACAATGCTACTCAAGTAAAGGGGATGTCAGTGATTTGACATAACCTCTCTGTGACCAATGTTACCATGTAGTCTAGACACCTTTTGTCCAGATATCATAATTAACCACAAGGCATGGACCGTGTCACCCTTATATAGTTCAATCTTTGGTTTCTTGATGTCCGAGTAGACTTACTAAGACAAATGAGATCAATATCTCATATTGAATCATTTGACCATGAACATGCATTTTGTAGTCTCACTCAATCAAGGGGCCCAAAGATATCGCTCCTATTATGTAAGAGGGACAAATCATATCTAAGTCACTTACATCCCTCCACATGATTCGCAGTATGTCCAATAGCCGACTTTATAATCACCTTATTACATGTGACGTTTGACGATATTAAAACATATAACTTCTTATGTAGGGAACTGTAGTGACTTCAAGTCAAAGGACCACGTACAACACGATCACTATGAAAACCACTTATGACACTCACATAATGACCCATGCACCATTCTCATGGTGGGCCAGTCCAGTATATTATTACTCTAATATGTATCCACATGAAGACTTGATATCTCATATCCATGACACGTGAGAATGGTCATCAGCCTACGCACATGCTAGTCTCTATGTATTATTGTTATCCTAATTCACAATAATACTTGACTATGAACATTTAACAATAGTATTCTGATTTCAACCAATAGAATCTCATAATCAGGGCATGCACGTGATATCCCATGTCATTGAACTTACTATTCTAAGGACATTATTTTGTTCATTTAATCACAATAAACAGCACAATAAATGAAATAAATGTCATGATATAATGTAAACTATTAAGGTCAATACAAAACTGACCTCTAGGGCATACACCAACATGGGGTTGGTAAGATACTCTTTCAATTGATCGAAGGCCTACTGTTGTGGTTCTCCCCACTCAAAGTTCTTTGCCCCCTGGAGGGCCTTGAAGAATGGAAGGGATTCCCCCCCTACCGATTTCAAGAGAAACCGCCCGATGGTTGCGAGTCGACCAGTGAGTCTCCGAAACTTTTTGATGTTCTTAGGAGGGGTCATGTCCAGGATGGCTTGAATCGTTTTCTAGATTCGCCTTTATCCCTCGTTGGCTAACCATAAAGCTAAGGAATTTATCAAAAGTCATGCCGAAGGTGCAGTTAGATGGATTGAGCCTCATGCTGTTCTTTTTTAACACTTCAAAGGCCTCCTATAGGTCCTTCACGCGGTATCCTCTGATGCATTTGACGAGCATGTCGTCCACATAGACTTCCATATTTAGGACTATTTTATCCTTAAATACCCGGTTCACCAGCCTCTAATAGGTGGCTCCCAACCGAAGGGCATGATCCGGAAGTAGTAGAGCCCTTGGTCTGTCACGAAAGTTGTCTTTGGAATATTCGGTGGGGAACATTCGGATCTGGTTGTACTCGAAGAAGGCATCCATGAAGCTCAGGAGTTCATGCCCGGATGTCGCATCGATCTGGGAATCGATGCTCGGAAGGGGAAGGGGTTTTCAGACATGCCCTGTTGAGATCTATGAAGTCGATACAGATCCTCCAGTTAATGCTAGCTTTTTTCACCATCACAACATTGACAAACCACTCCGGGTAGTTGACCTCCTGGATAAAGCAGGCGGAGGGGAGTTTCTCGACATCCTCCTTTCCTATTTGTTGCCTCTCGGGTGTAAATTTTCGGTGCCTCTGTTGTACCGGCTTAGAATCTGGATTGACGCTCAGCTTATGCATGATTACATCTTCTGAGATGATTAGCATGTCCGAGGGGGTCAAGGAGAACAAGTCCCAGTTCTGGCAGACGCAACTGATGATTTCCTCTTTTAGGCCAGGAAGAAGGGTCTTGCTCACTTGGAACCATTAGGTCTCATCTGCTTTAGAGAAGGGTGTCTGCTCTAACTCGTCAACTGGATCAAAGCCAATTGACCTCCTATCGTAGGGGAGCTCGACCGCATCAAGAGTGAGGACTGATCCCCCCACTATGGCAGTGTATCAAGCCCGGGCGGCCTCCTGACTATCCTTCACGAGTCCGACCCCAGCCTTCGTAGGGAACTTCATTCTCATATGGTAGTCTGAGGGTACTATATGGAGAGATGCGAGACTAGGGCACCCGAGGATGGCATTGTAGGCTGCCTTGATGTCGACCACCATGAAGTTCATGGGCTCGGTTTGGGTGGTCGGGGATTTTCCCCGCAGTAACATCCATGATAATGATCCCTTCGATCTGGACTGGAATACCAGAGAAACCATGAAGGGTGTAGTCCACTAGTTTTAGCCTATCGCGGGAGAGCTTTAATCCCTTGAAGGTAGCAAGGAACAAGATGTTGACTGAGCTACCATTATCCACGAGGATGCATCAGACCTTATGGTTCGCGAGACTGAGGCTAATGACTAAGGCATCACGGTGGGGGAACCAGATGCCCTCAAGGTCTTCATCCTAAAACAAGAAGGAGAGGTCGTGCCCTCGTGGAGGGGGGCAGTTACGGACCGAGTTCACCTCCCGGATGAACCTCTTGCCTGAGGAGTTGGACTCTACCCTCTGATCCTCCATGTATAGAGTGCAGGATGGCCATTCTCTTTGAACCCTGGGGCTCAAAGTCTGTTTTCGGATGCTTTTCAAGCCCGCGAGGAGAAGGAGAAGTTCTTGGGTAATTCCAAGTAAACTTGGACATGTAGCCCTTACGGATGAGGGCTTCAATTTCGTCCTTAAGCACCCACCAGTTATCAATCTCATGACAATGGTCTCGATGGAACCGGCAGTGAAACCTTCTATCCCTCTTCTTATTCCTGTTGTGTAGCACCCCGAATTTCTAAGATGATATCTCAAAAATACGTGGCACAATTCCCAGCATCAACCACAATGTAATAGTAAACATAGCCAAAACACAGATAAATTTTTCAACTTTTATGACAACATTTCTTTACAAAGCACAGCGGAAAATTTAAACACATTGAATTACAATTCTATCTTTTACAACACATTATTTTACAATTTACATAAGCCGCATTATCATTCTACCACATGCATCCAAATCCCAAGCTATAGGTACCTACCTGTAAAACATGAGGCTAGAGATAACCCTAACCCCCAAAACTACAGAGGTCATCCATAACGGTGTGAGTGACATAAAAAGAAATACAACATGAATAAAACATAAAGAATAAAATCATAAACAACACATATAAGCTGTAGTAACAAATAGATTATGAAATAACAATAAATAAAACATGAAAACATCGAGTGAAACTAAACTAAGTGTAAAGTGTAAGAAAACAGAAAACACACGCATAAAACCAAGTCAAGAAAACACAAATGCAATATGATGACTCTCTAATGCATACTTGTCGGATTCTAGGCATTCCATACTACATAGGTCCGGTGCAAGTCCTTATCGTTCTCCACTTTATAGGGTTAGATCTCTCGTTATGCAATTATTCTACTGCAATGACTACTACGAAATTTAGACATTTTCCAAGTATTGGTTCTCGCCCTTGGAATACTGAAGGCCAATCCCACTCACGTAGATCATTATGTGGCCTATTTCATCCATCGTCCCGGAATACTGGAGATTGTCTCACTCCGCAGGTCATCCTGGAACCCTCATTGCACAAACATCCCATGAGCGTCGCTTTCGTCCTTGGAATACTGGAGACCAATCCCACTCACGTTGGATCATTCTGTGGCCTATTTCAGCCATCGTCCCTGAATACTAGGGATTATCGCACTCCTCGGATCATCCTAGAGTCCATAACTCATGTTTGCTTTCATTTCATCATATCACCATCTAGTGCCTGTCCTTATCTTATTAAGTTAATTAATTAATTACGAATCTCCTAGAGTTGGTGTACCCTACCGGACTTAACTCAACTGATCAACAACAAAGCCACAACTGGCCAAACCAAAAAATCTCAACTACTGGTATCTGGGGTCCCACACACCCTCTAGAGACTCACAACTCAACCATCAACACAAAATCTTTCATTAAAACTCTCAATTCCATTATCAATACTCTCATATTAAGAAAACTTCATAAAAATCAACAAATCCAAATTCATTTAACATACTCACAAATTTCCAGAACTGAAATAAGGTATTAAATCTGTTAAATAACTGAGAATCATATTTTAAAGTCATAGAAAATCACAAAATATCAATCCCTTCGAAAATCATATATATTTTACTTTATAAAATCAAAGAAAAATAATTTAAATTCTATTATAATCAAAATATAACTCTCTGTAAAATATTATAATCTGTAGCAAAAACATCTTCTAAAACAGTAGATCAATAATCCCTAACTTCGAAGAAATAATCGTTCAAGAAAAACGAAGAAAAACTCACAAAACAGCCAAGAATAATGATGTCAGTCGACCTTCAAAAGTCACAGTCGACCGACATGACAGTCGACCTGCATTTTAGTTAAAAAAGTGGACAGTCGACCTTCATGTCAAAAACAGCCCATACAGCAGTTTTAAATTTCGTGCACTTCTCAACTGATACTTAACTTAAACTCTTTAAAGCATGAATTTAAAAGATTAAAGTCCTTGAGATGATCAAATACAACTTGTATAATATATAGGAGTTTATAAAACTATTCAAAATCTCATCAATATCATAAAAAGAGCAAATTTTCAAAAATTCTTCGTTTCAGTAAAAGTAGTATGTATGTATATATATATATATATATATATATATATATATATATATATATATATATATATATATATATATGTGTGTGTGTGTGTGTGGTGTTTAACCATCAGTTAAAACATCAAGAAACCATCAAATAGAAGTAGTATAATGTGTATTTCAATCTCAATGTCTAAACAATCAGATCCAATTCGAAAACATCATAAAATCACAAAAATCCAACTTTCGGCCATATACCATCAGGCCCGAAACAAATACTCATCACCCAACTCCATAACTTGATTCTTTTGATTCAAAACCCTTCTAGAACTAATTATACACATATCCCACTGATTACATTAGTTTACCCATGAATATATGCAGCTACAACAAGTATTAATCAAGGTTTATCCATCAAAACATCAAGAACAGAGTATATACATTCACACGAAGCAAGAACCCTACTTTACTCACTTTCATGCAATAAACATCATACAATATCATAGTGTATGTTCAAATCAGCAATAATATGATACAAAACAACAAACCCATGATTTCTATTAGGTTCTTAACAATCTCATGTCATCTATATAGAGTTTTAAATCATCAAAAACATAGTTTTCATTAAAAGATTCAATTTTTATCCATCCATCAATCAATAATTCATTATATCATCATACCATCATCTAACACTAGTCTTACCCTGTGCAAATTGCACAGACTAAAATATTGTTGAGAGACTCATAAAATTATATGAAAATAAAAAATTTAGAGATGCCCCTTAACTATTCGACGATTGGTTGTAACCCACATTGGACCTCGAACTCGACAATGACTGCATGCCACGTGCGCAATGATGAGAAACCATTTCTAACTAAACAATGCTAAAATTCTAGTTTAAACCATTTCTAACTGAACAATGCAACAAAAAAGACGATTCTTTTATGTCCTCCACTCCGCTAAGACTCATAACGAAGCGTAGTTTAAACCATTTCTAACTAAAATGCAACAAAAGGATGACTTTTTTAATGTCCACTCCACTCTGGCTCATAACGAAGCCTAACACCCCCCCCCCCCCCCCCCAAAAAATTTTAAAAACAAAAAAAAAAGATGTAAATTATAGAGTATACGCCCATTCCTAACTTGTGACTGAAATAAATGATTTCATTTTTTCCAAAACCAAAAAAAATAAAGAAAATTTTCCTTCAAATGAGGAAGAGCAAGAGTTACCAAGTGCACAATGATGAGAAAACGGAGAAAAAAATGCAAAGGACTTGGACTGGGAGGAAGAATGGGAAGCTACACCAAGTTCGATTATCATTTTGTAAAGATCTGAAGAGACATACAATAAATATTATCGCGTTAAGAAAATATTCGTGCTTCATTTTCATATATCTGAAACAGTAAGATAAAAAAAAATTCTAAAATATTTTGATGAATAGTTGGAAAGTGCAATACACCATCTAGTCAAAAATTGCATATATTCACAATGTAAAACAAAGGGAATAACATTTATAAGTACTCCATAAGAGAACCACAATACAAATAATTGTGTAGTACTAAAATTGTTCAGAACAAATTATTGTCACATTTGAAAATTGGTTGTCAATCTATTATGAAGATTTTCTTCATTGTCTTTATATTGAAAATTATCTTCATAAATAGATTATAATGCAGGATATTGACAGTTCCATTACTCTTTCGACATAATGCAGTTACAATTTACACCATATCATAATTAAAAATCACATAAACTAAAACCTCTAATTATGCAGCAAATTGTATTTTAGAAAAGAAAATAGAATTAAATAAGTAAAATTCTCTTCCATTGTTCAACATATTATCAATTATAATTTTTTTAATCTTTTGTTTAAAAATAAATAAAATAAAGAATATCATACTAAATGTTTGACTACTTTCAAACTGACAGTGATCAGAATCAAACTAACCATGGTCTTAATTAGTAAGAATTAAACAAACGCTTCAATGCTTCATTCTCCCTTTAAAGGCCCCTGACTACACCACCCCTATGGATGATTAAAACATATATCATACAAAACAGTGCAATTGATGAACACAAAAGTATAACCCATATATAGGTGAGGCGATGGATTGAGTTTATAATTAAACCATGCATTCAATACTAACTATTAACAAACTGATAAAGATTGTTAAAGCTCCAAAGATGCAAATTGCAGCTACTTTAGTTCTCTAAGTAGAACAAAAACAACAAACTTGATTATTGATATTTGATTATCATAGATAATGTTAACACAAACATTATAAAGAGTTGATAAAGTGTACAATTTTTTTCTTCTTTTTTTTCCTTGTATTCTTTTGTGATGTTAAAATCATTTTTACTATAAAAAATGAATTTAAATTACATCCATAGCAATTCCGATTAAACATAGCCTCAATGATTTTATGTAAATGTTGAGAGAATTTTTTTTTATCATGTATATGTTTCAAAAAAAAAATTCGCAAATAAATATCACGATATAAATTTATATATTAAAATAAGATATATGAATTTCACGATATGTCTAATATATCTACATCTAAGATAAGATATAAATTTCATGATATGTCAAATAAATATATGAATAATAATGAAACACATCACCTGTTACTAATGTCAAATGAAACCAAAATATTCATAGTTTATATACAATTACTAATCATTTTTCCTTGCATTTGCAGTTTTTTATACCAAAATCTACATGTCCACTAAATATTTTTGAGAAACATTATGTAAATGTGAACATACATATGAAATTATAACCAACATCAACATGTCCCAACATCATTCTAACAAAAAACAAAATTTGTGCAAATATGATTATATGAATGAACCCTTGTACTCACAAAATCACACATCCCTAACCTCCAAATTAAACCCAATCCAAGCCAATCAACAAAAGATCACAAACTTCAGTAAATACTTGAGATACTACTCACATACCCGATGTAATGAAAGAGTCCGACTTCCCTCAATATAATTGGAATTCTCTCATTGTCTTTGAATGTTCACACCTACTGCTGAAAACAAAATCAACCATTTTACACTTAATAAAACACATGTAGAAAAATATAATGAAACATTACATATTGAGATAAATAACTATAGGGATTAACTCAAAAGAAAGTACAATAGGAGATAAGAACACATATAACATACCTGATGTAATGAAAGAGTCAAATGAATTTATTTTTTCTCTACCTGCTTAGATTTATAGTTGATTTTTGTTTATTTAATGCAGAAGATTTAGTCTGTGCAATTCTCAGTGATAGATTTAGTATATCCCCTGTGCAATTTGAATGAAGGATAATTGAATAAATCCACTGTGCAATTCAAATACATATTATAATATAAATCTATCACTAAGGTCTTTCCCCATATATAATAATCTTTCATTCAAATGAACAATTTTCTCTACCTGCTTAGATTTATAGTTGATTTTTGTTAGGTGCATCACATTAAAAAATAATTATTTATATAGCAGAATGAACCAGTACGAACAATACCTTCAAAATTAAAAAAAAATGGAAATCATTTACCTAACCAAAAAATATTCACGAATATAAAAATCCAAGAATAAAGCATAATCCATCAAATTATCCTTTTACCTTTGGGTGTGAAATCGCAGCAAATTGCACTGCTACTATGGCCCGAGAACATGTTCAGCAAGGTACCCCATCAGCATTCCAGATCACACACTTTCACCTAAGAAGTCATTCAACCATAATAGAACTCACAATAAATAATAAAATAAACAATTGTTTTTTAAAGGTAGAAAGCATAATTACCATATGTGTCCAATACTTGATTAATTACACACATGAAAACTTCCAGATGCAAGTGCAGTCCATCAAAATTGAATGCCTTAGATATAAAAATCTTAAGTAAAAGGAAAACTTACGATGGAGGGTAGAGACCATAAAAAGGCGAAGATTGGGGAGAAGAGCAACCAAGCTTCCTTTGCCGCTTCTTTCGTTCATTCATCCATATGATCCATATGATTGGTAGCAAAATATATGATCCATATTATCCTTTTCCATTTCTATTAACATATTAGATATAAATCTCATAGTATATATCAGTAACTAAAATCTTCTATAGTACGTAGCATGTTTAGACCTTCTACATCTCATGTTCTTCTAGTATTTGGTTTATTGTAGATGGTGTGATGGTTCTGTAGTAACAATCAAGCTGGTTAATTTCTTGAACTTCATAATTTTGATTATAGTTTATATTTTCTTTTGAACTCCAGAGGTTAAAGCAAAAAAATAATATTTCTATCTATAGCTATACTATTGAGTATTATCACACAAACTCCTTAGTTGTGCATCATTGCAGAGGGCACAGAAAGGAACCAATCGAAGTTGTTTGAAATAAGGTGTGTCAAGAAACAACTGTACGTTACATGGACCATTGTAAATATATAAATCTTTATCGCAAGTTCATTAAGGAAATACCTTAATATATTGTATGAATCTTTTACGAAATGCCAGGAATATGATATATATCTTTTGAACTGAAACTGTACAAATAGAGAGCTTACATTTGGCAGGGTTGTTGGTTCTCTGGAGTACTTTTCTCGAGGTGTGGGTTCGGGGCGGGATCGACGACGGATGGCGGTGATGGAGGGTGGGGACTGGCGGGATCGGGGCGGGGTGGACGGCCGACGGCCGACGGCAGGTAGGGATGGATGGGTGAGGAGATGTGGGTGGGTTTTGGGGTAGGGAAAGTTAGGGTTTGTGGTTTTTGGGTGAGATGTGGAAGATGAAAGGTTTTTTTTGGTATTTTTTAAATTAATTCTGTAATTGCAATTGGTGTGGGCTACACGTGTAAGCTCCTACTTTTGCTCTCCTTTCTCTATTTCAAAATAGAGAAAGGAGAGATGGGGTACGCCTATTAGCTTAAGATATATATAAATGCTTCCTAATGGACAAATCATCACATACAACATGCATAGAATAATAAGAAAACAAACATATGTCACTCACCTTATTGAAGACTCAACCAAAATAATAAAGAGAATAAGAAAAGTCCTTCCTTTCACAAGAAACCAAGATCCTCGCTTCGAAACTCCAAGAAATCAATAATAAAGAAAACCCTTTGTTTTTTAAAGCAAAGAGAAGGCTGCTACTGCCTGTATAATAGGCCGGAAATAGGGTATTAGGGGTTTTGAATAGGTTTTGCAAAAGATCTTCTTTGAATATATCTTTACATATATAAATCCTTATACTTGAAAATTAGATAAGTCAATCATATTTAAATTTTAAAAAAAAAATAACCAATCCTGATACTGGTCGGCACTGCTTGTAAACCCAGAAAACAAAATTTGTAATTTTTGCCTCTAAGTGGCAATTTTGCAAAAAAAATCTTTTTTTAAGAAATTTGCAAAATAAACCAAATCTATTAAAACAAAATGTAAAATTTTTACCTCTGAGTTGGCTAGGCATCATGCTCAGCCCAAAATCCGAAAATCTGGAGTTTTTACTCCAAGTGAAAATTTTGCACAAAAGCCCTTTTTTGTAATATTTGCAAATAGGTCAAATAAATATCAGAAAAATTCAGAAAATTCATAAATAATACGTACTAATAAATAATAGGTTTTCCCAAAATAATTTCTGACTTTGAACATTCCAAGAAAATATTTGCACGTGTTTTGCACGTGTAAAAAGATAAATTTCAAAAAATATTTATTAAATCACCAAAAATCATTTTAATTTATTTATTAGTCTCAAAAGAATTATTTAAAAAATTTAGAGCGTTACATCACTCACTCTTTAGAATAGTTCTGTCCTCAGAACTACAACTAATAGGGACCAAACAATATAAACAAAAGAAAAATGAAATCTCATAAATGGAAATATAGTTTAATCAATACAGTCATACAAAAGAAATACAATTCAATCAAAAGAATACAATCAAACAAAAATCTCAGGAAAATCCTTCTGCATGCCATCCTCCGGCTCCCAAGTATCCTCCTCAAACTGCTGGTTCCTCCACAATACCTTGACCATAGGTATCTCCTTATTCCTCAACACCATCTCCCGACGATCAACAATCTCTACAGGTTGCTCCTTGTAACTCAAGTTCAGCTGTAGACCTTCAGGTACTTCCACCATTTGATGACTCTGATCCGGCACATACTTCCTCAACATCGACACATGGAACACATCATGCACCTGTGCCAATTCCTCCGGTAGCTCCAACTTATATGTCGTTTTACCAATCCGCCCCAAAATCCTGTATGGCCCGATGTACCTTGGTACCAACTTGCCTCCCTTTCCAAACTTGACCACTTCTTTAGTCGGAGACACCTTGAGAAAAACTACATCCCCAACCTCAAACTCCAAGTCCCTTCGTCGAGTGTCTGCATAACTCTTCTGCCGACTCTGAGCCTCGACCACCCTCTTACGAATCAGCACAATCTTCTCCGATGTCTGCTGCACAATCTCAGGCCCAAACATCTTTCTTTCACCAACTTCATACCAACAAACAGGTGTCCTGCACTTCCTCTCATACAGAGCTTCATACGAAGCCATCCCGATACTGGCATGGTAACTATTGTTATAGGCAAACTCAACCAATGACAAGTATCTCTCCCAATTTTCACCAAAATCCATAACACAAGCCCTCAGCATATCCTCCAACACCTGATTCACCCTTTTAGTCTGACCATCGGTTTACGGATGGAAAACAGTATTGAAATCAGTTCTGGTACCCAAGGCTGCTTGCGAACCCTTCCAAAACCTCGATGTGAACGCGCATCCCTGTCGGAAACAATTGACACAGGAACTCCGTAATGTCTCACAATCTCATCAATATAAACCTCGGCCAATTTCTCCAACGACCATGTAATCTTCATGGGCAAAAAGTGAGCTGACTTCGTCAAACGGTCCACAATAACCCAAATTGAGTCATTGCCCTTCGGACTCTTCGGCAACCCTGTGATGAAATCCATGATGATATTCTCCCACTTCCATTCTAGAATGGGCATAGGCTACAACAAACCTCCAGGTCTCTGATTCTCTGCTTTGATCTGCTGACAAGTCAGACACCTTACCGCAAAGTCTGCCACATCCCTCTTCATACCAGACCACCAAAAGTGTTGTTTGATGTCCCTGTACATCTTTGTGCCTCATGGATGTACTGACAACAAAGTACTGTGTGCCTCCCGCAAGATACTTTCTCTCATATCTACATTCTCCAGAACACACAACCTCTCACCCAACCATAGAACTCCATATTGGACACAGAACTCTGATAACTTGCCTTCGAAAACCTGCTGCAACATTCCCTGAATCTATGTATCTAATTTCTGACCCTTCATAATCTGCTCTCTCAAAGAAGGTTGCAACCTCAACTGAGCCAAAGATGCCCCTAAACCCTGCAGTACCATCTCAATACCTGCCTGATCAAACTCTGCTGCCAACTCTCTCTGAGTGGTGATCAAACTCGAAAAACTGCTCTTCCGACTAAGCCCATCAGCCACCACATTCGCTTTGCTTGGATGATACTTGATCTCAGGACAAATATCTTCCAACACTTCCAACCACCTTCTCTGCCGAAGATTTAGATCCTTCTGCTGTTAAAATTACTTCAGGCTCTTGTGGTCAGTATACATGTTGACCTTCTCTCCATATACATAATGCCTCCACTGCTTCAAGGCAAAGATAATAGCTGCTAATTCTAAATCATGCGTCGGATAATTCTTCTCATGCGAACGCAACTGCCTTAAAATCATATGCAATAACCTTGCCTTCCTGCATCAAGACACACCCCAAAACTCTGAGAGATGCATCATTGAAGACATCATAATCCTTCTCAGCTTGTGGCAAAGCTAAGATAGGTGTAGTCGTTAACCTCTCATTTAGCTTAAGGAAACTCGCCTCACACTTATCAGTCTAAGTGAATGCCACATTCTTCCGAGTTAACCCTGTCAAAGGAGCTGCGATCTATGCATAGTCCTGAATGAATCTTCTGTAGTACCCAGCCAATCCTAAGAAATCCTGACTTCCTTCACTATCATTGGCCTAGGCAAATCCTTTTCTGCTTCAACCTTTAGAGAATCAATGGCCACTCCCCTCTTAGAAAGGACATGACTAAGGAAAGCTACCTCAAACTTCCAAAACTTACACTTTGACAGCTTGGCATACAAGCTATGCTCCTGCAACTTCTTCAATACCTCTGCCAAGTGCTTAAAGTGCTCTTCCTCCAACTTTGAATACACCAAAATATCATCAATGAAAACCACCACGAAGGAATCAATAAATGGCCACAAGATCCGATTCATCATATCCATGAACACTGCCGGCACATTCGTCACTCTGAATGGCATTACCAAAAACTCATAGAGTCCATGACGAGTCCTGAAAGCTGTTTTACTCACATCTTCCTCCTTGAATCGAACCTGATATATCCTGACCGCAGATCAATATTCGAAAACACAGCTGCTCCCCGAAGCCTATCAAACAGATCATCAATCCGTGGAAGCGGATACTTGTTCTGAATAGTCACCCTGTTCAACTCCCGATAGTCAATGCACATCCTCATTGACCCATCCTTCTTCTTCACTAATAACACTGGTGCTCCCCACGGTGAAGAACTCGGCCTGATAAAACCCTTACTCAGCAATTCCTCAATCTGCTGCTTAACTTCATCTTGATCTACAGGTGCCATCCTATACAGAGCCTTAGAAATCGGAGCACTTTCCGGCTGTACATTAATGTAGAACTCAACATCTCGCTGCGGCGGTAATCCCAGTAAATCTTCCAAGAATATCGTAGGAAAATTCCTGACAACTGGAATGCCTCTGACTTCATCTAAAATCATCAACTTAGATACCATAGCAGTCACTTTCGGGTCCTTCATCTTTCCCTGAAAAGTCACTGTGGGACCTCCTGGTTCTTTCACTAACACCTCTTTCTTCTTGCATTCAATTGTGGCATCATATATTGCCATCCAATCAATGCCTACGATCGCATCCATACCCAAGACTTGCAGCTCAATGAGATCAATGCCAAATAATCTCCCACCAATCTTGATATCGCATCCCTCATAATATCGATCAGCAATCAATTCTTCCCCTGATGGTGTTGCCACCGACAAAGACTCTGCCTGGAAACATGATGTGATTTATTTGTAAGTGTACAAAATCGCAACAAGTAGTATAGTTAAGTAAAAGAGTGTCGAACCCACAGGGACTAATATTTTACTGAGTACCGAATTTACTAGATTAACTACTATTTAGAAAATCGAAATTCAATAAAGAAAGCAACTAAATTAAATTAATCTAAAGAACTAACTAAATTAATTAAAATGAGTGGAATCTGAAATTTTGTTGTATATTAATTGCAAAACTAATTCTAGGACTTTTGATTTCACCTAGTTAATCCCACACAATTCATAATTCCATGTGAATAAAAACTTTATTTTTCCAAGTTGTAGACCAAAATCCCCAAATTATTCAATGCTTTATCTCTAACAACACCAAAAATATCTCCAACTAACATTTTGTCATATCTCTATACAAATTTAATTAATTGAAGACTCATTAAAAGCTATGGATTTCTTTATAGTCACATCAATCGTGGTAGATCATCTCTAATTTCGCTCAATCTATGGTGTTTAATTTTATAGTTCTAAATCATAAATTACCTCTTTGTCTCTCCATGATCCAATGAATCATACAATAGTCGGCCAAACAATTGTAAGCATTAAGAGCAAAAATTAAACACATAACCATGGAAAAATAGAAAAATAATATGGAATTGAAAATTGTGTTATCAAAACTAGGCAACATCGAAGCCCTAGAAAAATTAAATTTTGTTCATAATAATATTGCAACTAATAAATACTGTATGGGATTGCATAATAAAATTAGACAAAGAGAAAAGAGATACAAAAAGAATTGTTTTGTAAAAAAAATTGCAAACCGAGATGCGTCCAATTGCATGCCTCTAAGTCAAACTGCTTGCTCTCCTCTCTGTCGTTTTCTGTTTCAAACGGCGCTAACGTTAGCCTCAAGAAATGCACCCACAACTCACAGAGCCACCACGTCAGCGTCGCTGATGACGTCACACTCGCCCACCTTCTCTGCTGTTCTCGAACCGTGCACCACGCACCTATCCTTGTTTTGCTGACGTCACGCCCAGACACATGCCAAAGGCTCTCTCCTGCTCATCATGAACACCGCGCCTACAGAGACACGTCACCCTCTCTTTTTGTTTCGTCTTGATCTTCACGTGTGTTCCCTGTTATGTGTGTTTGTGTGTGTGTGTGTGTGTGTTTTTTAATTGAGAAGTTAGCCGTCGCTCTCCTTCTCTTGTTAAGCGCGTCGTTCCTTAGAAGTTGGTTGTTGTATTTATAGGAATCCGAATGTGGGTATTAGGTTTTATTTTTGCAGAAAACCCGACATCTTTATTTATTTTTTTCCTTATTTGATCTGCTCTTTATTTCTTGCTTCTTTTTCTTCTCTTTCTTTTTCTTGAAGCACGTGCTACACAAACAAAATAAAATCAGAATAAAAATAAAATTAATTAGTTTAAATTAATTAAACTAATTAATTATCACATTAGCTCAATTAAATCATTTTAAATTTTGTTTATTTCTTTTTCACCTCTATTGACAATTAAAATTTTCTATTTTGCTTTTCACAAGGCCAAATTGTAAATTATAAAATTCAACAACTCAATAAAAATTAATAAATTATTCTGTTTATTTTGTTTGTTGATTTTTACCAAAAATATTCACCTTTTGCATCAAAAAAATATTATTCCTTCAAAAATAATTAATTAATTGAAATCTATGGAAATAAGACAAATTATAAACAAGATAGACGAATACAAGAAATTTTTATGGGTAAATGAGTACAAATATTTATTTAAGAAATAGACACATCAAAACACCTTAGGTTCCACACCTAAAGCTTTAGCAAAATTGGGCGACACAAATGTATGCGAAGAACCAGTATCAAATAATACTTTTGCTTTTATTCCATTAACCAAAACAATTCCGGTTACATGAAGAATGATACTCAAATCTCCAGTTTATTCTTAAACAAAGTTTTACTTAATACATCAAATAAAATTTAAAAATCTTGCATGCCCTGGATCACATCCTCTGAGTTACCCGCATCCTCCTCAGTTAATGCGAACACTCGCCCTGCCTCTAGAATTTGCCTCCGCCTGCACCTTCCTTCTTGAGTTGCGGGCAGAACAGCTTAGTATGCCCTTCTCGCCCACACTGGAAACAAGTCTGCTTTGCCAGTTTAGGACATTCTGACTTGAAGTGACCTGCCTCCTTACAGTAGTAACAAGTCAACCCTTGAGTTGCGGGTGTCTTCTGCTTTGGCTTACTGAACCTGCCTTGCTTCACTAGGAACTTCTTCCCACTCTGACTTGCTGTTGCTGGCCTCTTGTTCTTGTTCCAGGTCTCCCGCTTCTTCTGAAAATGGTCTATATCTTCCTCTGTCATTGCTGCTCTCCTGACCAGCTTATTAAACCTCCTTATGCCCAACGGTATCATCCGCGACCTCAAATTTGGCCTCAAGCCCTGCTCGAATTTCTTGGCCTTCTTCGCTTCATCAACAATCAGCTCTGGTGCATACCTTGACAGCTGGGCGAACTTAGTCTCATATTTGCGCACTGACATGCTGCCTTGCTACAGATTCAAGAATTATGTTTCTTTCTTCTCTTGAATATCCAGAGGAAAGAAACGATCCCTTAACTCATCCAGAAAAGCCTCCCAAGTCACCTGTTGATCCCCAAAAGTTCTCTTCGCTGACTGCCACCAGACGCCAGTGTCCTTCTCTAACTGCATCGTAGTAAATTTCACCTTATTGACTGCCGGAGTTTCCCAGACTTCGAAGGCCATCTCCATCTGTCTAATGCAATCATCATCCTCATTTGGATCAGACTGCCCCTCAAAAACAGGCGGCTTCATCCGCTTGAAGGACTTAACTTGCTTAATCGGATCAGCATTTACAAACACTGGTCCAGCCCCTTGATTTTGATTTTGATTTTAATTCTGTGCCATGTTAGCTATCATGAATGCATTCAAGGTCTGATACACTCTGGCAATCTCAATCTCAAGATCAAGTTCAGGCCCATCACCAATTCCACCATTCCTTATCCTGGGTCCTGCCATTATACTGAATACTACAATCTGAGGGAAAAGTTAGAGCATCATAACATAATTCATATTCACATCAATACCTCGTGGCAAAATCTCAATCATATCCCAAACCATAACAGCTTGTTTTAATTCTATGTGATACTCACATTCTAATGTCTACACTTTATACTATGTTTATCATTACTATTGAAACATGCTCTGATACCAATCTCTTTAGCGCCCCGAATTTTCAATATGATATCTCAGAAATAAGTGGTATTTATCTTTATACTATGTTTATCATTACTATTGAAACATGCTCTGATACCAATCTCTGTAACGCCCCAAATTTCAAACATAATATCTCAGAAATACGTGGCATAATTCACAGCATCAACCTCAATGTAATAGAAAACATAGCCAAAACACAGATAAATTTTTTAACTTTCATTACAAGATTTCTTTACAAAGCACAGCGAAAAAGTTAAACACCTTAAATTACAATTCTATCCTTTACAATACATTCTTTTACAATTTACATAAATCACATTATCATTCTACCACATGCATCCAAATCCCAAGCTATAGGTACCTACCTGTAAAACATGAGGCTAGAGATAACCCTAACCTCCAAAACTACAGGGGTCAGCCATAACAGTGTGAGTGACATCAAAAGAAATACAACATGAATAAAACATAAAGAATAAAGTCATAAACAACACATATAAGCTGCAGTAACAAATGGAATATGAAATAACAATAAATAAAAGAAGAAAACATCGAGTGAAACTAGACTAAGTGTAAAGTGTAAGAAAACAGAAAACACACATGCATAAAACCAAGTCAAGAAAACACAAATGCAATATGATGACTCTCTAATGCATAATTGTCGTATTTTATGTATTCCATACTACATAGATCTGGTGCAAGCCCTTATCGTTCTCCACTTTGTAGGGTTAGATCCCTCGTTATGCAATTATTCTACTACAATGACTACTACGAGATTTAGACAATTTGGAAGTATCGGTTCTCGCCCTTGGAATACTGGAGGCCAATTCCACTCACGCAGATCATTATGTGGTCTATTTCATCTATCGTCCCGGAATACAGGGGACCGTCTCACTCCGCAGGTCATCCTAGAACCCTCATTGCACAAACATCCCATGAGCATCGCTCTCGTCCTTAGAATACTGGAGACCAATCCCTCTCACGTTGGATCATTCTATGGCCTATTTCAGCCATAATCTCGAAATACTGGGGATTATCTCACTCCTCGGATCATCTTGGAGTCCATAACTCACGTTTGCTCTCATTTCATCATATCACCATCTAGTGTCTATCCTTATCTTATTAAGTTAATTAATTAATTACGAATCTCCGAGAGTTAGTGTACCCTACCGGATTTAACTCAACAGATCAACAACAAAGCCACAACTGGCCAAAGCACAAAATCTCAACTGCCGGTATCTGGGATCCCACACACCCTCTAGAGACTCACAACTCAACCATCAATACAAAATTTTTCATTAAAACTCTCAATTCCATTATCAATACTCTCATATTAAGAAAACTTCTTAAAAATCGACAAATCCAAATTCATTTAACATACTCACAAATTTCCAGAACTGAAAAAAGGTATTAAATCTGTTAAATAACTGAGAATCATATTTTAAAGTCATAGAAAATTACAAAATATCAATCCCTTCGAAAACCGTATATATTTCACTTTATAAAGTCATAGAAAAACAATTTAAATTTTATTATAATCAAAATATAACTCTCTGTAAAATATTGTAATCTGTAGCAAAAATATCATCTAAAACAGTAGATCAATAATCCATACCTTCGAAGAAATAATCGTTCAAGAAAAACGAAGAAAAACTCACAAAACAGCCAAAAATAATGATGTCAGTCGACCTTCAAAAGTCACAGTCGACCGACATGACAGTCGACCTGCATTTTAGTTAAAAAAGTGGACAGTCGACCTTCATGTCAAAAACAGCCCAGACAGCAGCTTTAAATTTCGTGTACTTCTCAAGTGATACTTAATTTAAACTCTTTAAAAGCATGAATTTAAAAGATTAAAACCCTTGAGATGATCAAATACAACTTGTATAACATATAGGAGTTTATAAAACTATTCAAAATCTCATCAAGATCATAAAAAGAGCAAATTTTCATAAATTCTTCATATCAGTAAAAGTAGTATATATATATATATATATATATATATATATATAGATATATATATATATATATAGTGTTTAAGCATCAGTTAAAACATCACGAAACCATTAAATAGAAGTAGTATAATGTGTATTTCAATCTCAGTGTCAAAATAATCAGATCCAATTCGAAAACATCATAAAATCACAAAAATCCAACTTTCATATACCATCAGACCGAAAACAAATACTCAACCACCAACTCCATAACTTGATTCTTTTGATTCAAAACCATTCTACAACTGATTATATACATACCCCACTGATTACATTAGTTTACCTATGAATATATGCAACTACAACAAGTATTAATCAAGTTTTCCATCAAAACATCAAGAACAAAGTATATACATTCACACACAACAAGAACCCTACTTTACTCACTTTCATGCAATAAACACCATACAATCTCATAGTGTATGTTCAAATCAGCAATAATATGATACAAAACAACAAACCCATGATTTCTATTAGGTTCTTAACAATCTCATGTCATCTATATAGAGTTTTAAATCATCAAAAGCAGAGTTTTAATGAAAATATTCAATTTTTATTCATCCATCAATCAAGAATTCATTATATCATCATACCATCATCTAACATTCTTCCTAATGGAGAAATCATCACATACAACATGCATAGAACAATAAGAAAACAAACGTATGTCACTCATCTTATTGAAGAATCAACCGAAATAATTAAGAGAATAAGAAAAGTCCTTCATTTCGCAAGAAAACCAAGATCATCGCTTCGAAACTTTAAGAAATCAATAATAAAGAAAACCCTTTGTTTTGTAAAGCAAAGAGATGGCTGCTACTGCCCATATAACAGACCAGAAAAAGGGTATTAGGGTTTTGAATAGGTTTTGCAAAACATCTCCTTTGAATATATCTTTACATATATAAATCCTTATACTTGGAAATTAGATAAGCCAATTATATTTAAATTTAAAAAACAAAATTAACCAATCCTGATACTGGCTGGCACTGCTTGTAAACCCAGAAAATGAAATTTGTAATTTTTGCCTCTAAGTGGCAATTTTGCAAAAAGACCCTTCTTTAAGAAATTTGCATAATTAACCAAATCTATTAAAACAAAAAGTAAAATTTTTAACTTTATGTTGGTTGGGCATCATGCTCAGCCCAAAAATCCAAAAATATGGAGTTTTTACTCCAAGTGGAAATTTTGCACAAAAGCCCATCTTTTTGTAATATTTGCAAATAGGTCAAATAAATGTCAAAAAAATCCAGAAAATTCATAAATAATACATACTAATAAATAACAGGTTTTCCTAAAATAATTTCTGACTTTGAACTTCCCAAGAAAATATTTGCACGTGTTTTTCACGTGTAAAAAGATAAATTTCAGAAAAATATTTATTAAATCACCAAAAGTTATTTTAATTCATTTATTTTTTTCAAAAAAATTATTTAAAAAATCTAGGGTGTTACATGTTCTTAGAACGAGGGGGTGTCGAATCAGCCCCTCTTCTTCCACTTCCATGAGGATAGTGGAGACGCTCGCATTGAGCGGAGTGAACTTCTCGAACCGGGGCACTGGGGGAGGATGCCTTGGCCCAGAGGTATATTTCTGAGACTTCTTCGGTGCCTCAGAACTATCTTTCTTTCTTTTCCCCTTGGCAGGGGATTCTTTCTGACCTCCCAGATGTAAGGCCTCTTCATTCGATTTATTTCTCGCTTCTGAGAAGAAAATCGGGGAAATCCGAGGGAGGCTTCTTAGACAGGGAGTTTTTTAAGAGGTCGTGTCGAACTTTGTGCCTAAAGGCAGCTACTACAACCCCGGTGTTGAGGGAGGAGATGGACCTGGCCTCCGCAGTGAACCTCTAAACAATATTTTGTAGGGACTTCCCGTCTTTCTATTTCAAATCAAGCAAGGAGGCGCTCGTATTCTCGGACATGCCGCTGATCACGAAATGAGAAAGGAAATTTTCCTCGAACTGGTTGAAGGAGAAGATCGAATTCGAGGCTAATATGAAGTACCTCTCTCTCGCGGAACCTCGTAGAGTGGCGGGAATGCTTGGTAAAGGAGGGAATCTGAGGCAATGTGAATTATCATGAGGGTTTTAAGCCCCTCAATGTGATCAGTTGGGTCTGACTCCCTATTATAGGTCTCGAATGCAGGAGGCTTGAAGCTCCTCGGGACCGGGGCTTCGAGGATGTAGGAGGAGAAGGGAGGTCAGATTGAACGGTACCTCCTGCTTGACTGTCTCTCGCCTTCCCCTATTCTGGCAAGCCGGTCTTCCATCTCTTGCAGTCGCTTAAGGATTGTGTCTTCTCGTCCCTCCGATTGGGTAGACCCGTAGGACTCTTCATTCTCTGTCCCTCCGATATGGGGGTTGTCCGTGTGATGACCACTCCTGACTCTGCCTCGGAGAGCTTGGAAGACCTCGTTCAGATATTCTTGGAACTCGGCCCTCGTCACGTGGTCCCCTTCTCCGTGGCCATTTGGGGTCGGGGATCACTTGGAGAGAGACTACGCTCCTTCTCCCGGACGGCGCCAATCTGATGCTGCTGACTTCTGGTGTGGGAGCAACATATGATGAGTTCTTTTGTTAGAAGGAAAATACATATCTCAACCATAGATCTGATGCTAATGTGTGTCTAATATGTGATTGGAATATGTGGATCTGGTGGTTGTTGGCAGCCGAACACCTGCAAAAAAGCCTGAAACACCAGAAGTATTTCCGGCAACAGGCCCTCCGATGATCAAATTAGCAACCAATGGTATAAAAATAGGGTTCAGTGGCAAAAGATTGATTACCTTGTAACTAATTAGGGCGGCATGTATTTATAGGTCTGTAGAGAATTGGTTAGGGAAAGATTTTCCAGCTACCTAATTAAATCTTGTGGATTAGGGATGTGATGGAGTACTTAATCCCTTGATTATAGGAGATTTATTCACCAGCCATAAACGGCTGGTCAACTTTTCCTTGGCGAGCTGACCCTGGGTGGTGGGCCTATGGACGGCCCGTGAGCTGGCCTCGGACCTGTAGCCGCTTACAGGATTGTTATCTTGACCTTAGAATCTCGAGATTCGTGCAAGGATCAGGCGGTGCTGATTAACCGCGATTTTCACCTTCATCGGGAGTTAAATGGAAAAAAGTATACTGGAATACAAAGATCAGTCTCGTCGGAATGTAAGTCACACACCCACTCCACACACACTTTCATCCCTTAATTGGGAAATTGTGCAAGCAGGGGTTTGTGTTAGGAATTCATGCTGAGTTTTGCAACAACCGATCCAATGAACAAACCACCAAGCAATAGTTGATCAAACCAAACACATAAACACACAATTTTTATCCTGGTTTGGAAAACCCTATTTCGGGGGGAGAATTAACCTGGATATTATTCAACTAGATAAGATACAAGAGTTACAATCAATCTCACAATAAAACCTATCTATCTTCCAAGTATCACTAGAAGAAAATCTGTTGTTTGTAATGAAAAACTCTCAATAAAATACTATTTCTTACCTCTCAAAGGAGGCCGTAAAAATAATATGTAGAGATCTAAAGAAACCCTTGGCTGTAGACTTGCTACAATATCCGTCTGATATACCCTGAAGAGAAAGCCACATGATAGGAGTCGTACGATCTAACTTGGAGAAGAAATTGGACTTTAATTAGATCACCTAGACCCATGCCCAAACTGTCGTTGCTTCAACCTGTGGTTGACTGCCTTAAAGCGCAGTCAACTGCAATGCCCTAACCCAAGTCAAAGAGTTACAGCGGTCGCCTGCCAAGCTGCTGCTCATTCTTCCTATTGTCGATGTTTCTTTTTCTTCCTCCATCAATGCTTCGATCCTCTTCTAGCTTCATCGCCTCTCTTCATATCGAACCTAGTATGCAAGACATAAACCTAACAGTTTGAACACACGACCTCTTACTTCCTAGCGAAGAGGCTTACCACTATACCACTATGACACTTGCAAGAAATAAAAATATATGTTGGTTCTTGGTCGCTTTTGTTGTCAGTTATCAGCCCAATTAATCGGTAGAGTTACTTGAATAGAATCCTAAACTCAATTTAATTTAACAAATGCTAATACAATAAAATATAGATGATAAAATCCCAAGTTCCCTGAGCTGGTTGGATGAAAAATACTCCGGAAGGGTCTCTATTTTCGACTTCATTGGAAGACCTAATAGGTACCAGACTACCAGTATTTACTAGGGGATCTAATGGAAAATACTTGCAAAATAATAGAGTTATATGCAAACAGTCCATCTGAAAATTAGGAAGAAATGGCATACACACAACCCTTCTGATTGAATACCTCTAGAGATAGGAAACCGTGAAGTGGCAAATAAGATGAATTATTTCTTTGACAATGAAAATATACAATGTTCATATTATACAATACAAAATGGTGGAAAAAATATAAAGAAAATAATTTATGGGGGGTGCTAGAAAGAATGCCTGCTTGCATAATCTCATTTAGATAATTACTGGTTAACCTAAACGAATAATCCTCAGGAATACAGATACTGCTTAAGATTCTTGGTTCTCTTCTTGTTCTTGAGTTTTCTAAATGCACAAGATTCAATCTGCCGAATCCTCTCCCTGCTCACTCCCATCAACTCCCCAATCTCCTGTAAAGTTTTCATTCTCCCGTCCTCAAGACCAAATCTCCATCTCACCACCTGCTTTTCTCTAGGGTTCAAGCTATCTAACACTGCGTTCAGATCCTGCTTCATTAGCTGTTTCAAAAGTATTTCCTCTGTCGTCAGCTCGTCAGGATCTGCTATCACTTCCTGTAAACAAAGCATGAATCGTTAGAGTTGCAGTCAAGAATTCAATGTATATAATTAAAATTGCCATTTGCACAGGAGTTTGACAGTTCCATTTGCACAGGAGTTTGACAGGTGTCAACCTCCAACAGCCCCTTTTTCTTAAAACAATTTTCTAAAATTTATCCTTTTAGTTAACAGAATCAAGTGATAAAGATAAATATTTTTAAACTAAAATTAAATTAGAAAAATTAAACTGAACTATAACATATTTAGTTACCCGTTAAACGAGAAAATGAGGATTCAGAATTTATAAATTCAAATTGTTAATATCAAAAACCAATGTGTAGCATTAACCATTTATGCAATCCATAGGTAAAGAAAAATCATTTTTCAAAAATATTATAGTTTAGCTTTGCGTAGAGCACAGGATAATTGCTAGCTGAGGAATAAAAAAAGAGAAAGAGGGAATTGGATCGAACTGAAGGTTTTAGAGACTGATTGATCCCGATCTTCTGCTCTAGAGACCGAGGAGCTTTAGGGATCAGCATGACAGCTGTCACCCGCTTTGTTGTCAACCCAGTTGCTTCTGCAATTTCTTCATCATCTGGGTACCTTCCATTTTCACTGTACAGCTGTTTTCTTGCCTCCCTTACTCGATAACTGGCCTCGACCATATGAAACTGTAGGGAAAAGGGCATATGCATGAGTTACAGTGTTAGTTGTGATTCAGATGATACAGTTGTATCAGTTTTAGTATGAAAACAAAGCAAATATGATTCAATTTCTACTATTTTTTTAGATATATGCCATCAGAAAATCTCATCTGTTGTTTACGTGTCAATGTGAGTTTAAATAAAAGAACATGTACAATACACATGCCACAAATCTACTAGTGTGTAGGAGGTTGGCTTCACATAAATTGGAGGAAACACTGGCTTCACACAGGTTTTCGTGTTATGATAGATAATAGATCTTAATAACTGTTCAACCCTAACCCCTATGCTTCCCCTTATTGTATCTTCAGCAGCAAACATGGGTAATAGAATGTGTATGTTGTGTGATATTAGATCTATTAAACCACAGGAGGTAGGTGTCCCGCATATGCATACAGTTCAAGACTTGGTGTGGAATTAGAGATAATGCATAAGGAAATATGAAACAAATTCCTATTGCAGTTGCATTACTTGAAGTGAAGATGCAGTTAGTACAGGATAAGATGTCATATTGTGCAGATATCCTCTTCCTATGTACTCTGAGAAAGCTAGCAATGGCAGAAGATGGTCATGACTACAGTATGCCAAGTTTCAGTTTTGTGAGCTTTCGTAGAAGAGAACAGTAGGAGACTATATCTAACACATTATGTCTTCATGCTCCATACAATCGTTGCATTCCCAAAATAGAAGGTCCTAGATCCATCCACATTTCAACTTGTTCAGAAAACCTAGTTCATGTAAGCCAGCCAGCACTTTCAAATTTCAATGTCAATAAATGTTTACACGTTTGTATTTATATTGGTTAAACAACACTTTATATACTAAGTAAAGTTAATTTTTGTATTTCACGAAATGAATCCAAAGTTCAAGAAGAATTGTCTGCATGATATTCTGCATGAAGAATTGCTCATAGAAAACTGAAAATATAAGTACAGAAAGGGAAAGGAGAACAAACTAAGTTAGCCCAAAGTCTTACAGGCAAGCGAATTGTCCTAGATTGATCTGAAAGGGATTTCCGCACAGCTTGCTTTATCCACCAATGTGCATAAGTAGAAAACTTAAATCCTTTCGAAGCATCAAACTTTTCAGCGCCCTTTACTAGACCTCGGCATCCTTCCTGCAAACAATATTCATCAGCATATTTAAACAACAGGAAATATGTTCGAAATTAGTTTCAAATGAGTCTGTAACTTACAAGTGTTTTTTTTTATTAGGAACCCGATAATGCTTGTAACTATTAGGTTCTTCCATTGTTGGACCCTTTGAAAAAGATCCCTTTAGTTAGTTAAGACATTGGTTGGGGTTTAAATTAACAAAACATGAGGATGTAATTTTACAAAATAAATATCTCATGTTCTATATTTTGCTTAGTTTCTGACTATGATTGGGTCAATTTTAGAAAAAACATTACTCGAGATTACATTGTTTTATTAATTTCGGTACATCACGGGACTTAATTGATATTAGCATTAGTTGGGGAACCGGTTAGAAAACTACTTGTAAATTGAGAGAATTCAAAAAATATACAAAAAAATAATTAATTAAATTAAGCATATTGAACTAAAATAAATTACCTGGACGAGATCTTGCAGGTTCATCCCAGCACCCTGAAAGTTTTTTGCAATAGATATAACAAGACGTATGTTGCTTTTGATCATCTTATCTTTACAACTTCTGCCATAATTTATACGCTTCCTTAGAGTTCTTGGATCGACTCCAGCTGCTGCTGCCCATTGAGCAAAAGTTGGTGGACTACCATTGCGTTCTGCAAGTTCCTCTTTGAGACTTTCCATCTTTATCAAGTCCTGCACTTACATCCAATAACAATAATGTATATGAATAGTGCTAAGCAAAGTGGCTTAATCGAGGTCAAGAAAGATCTACAAAAGAACTGACTAGGTTTTGTGGGGTCAATCTCATGTCAATTCCCTATACTCTATAGGTTGATAGCTCATTAAATTGTCAGGAACACTACATGTGTCATGAAATCAAGTTCATGTGACTAATCAGAACCACTTCTCCCAAAATCTTAAGATGTGGAGTTTGTCTTACTAATGTCTATATGCATACTAAAAACTCCTCACATGGAACTTCAGGTGATGAGGAAAGAATTCCACCAGAAAGACCAGTTGGTTAGGGAGGGATATTTAGGGAAATAAATATGTTTTGAATTAAGAATGGTGAGGTTTGAACTGAGAACCTCATGCCAGTATGCGTTCATATGAATATCAACTGATGACTTGTGGACCAACACTCTGTTCAAGAAATCTTTGAGCAAAGCCTTGAAATGCCTTGCGACCATGATATTTCTACAGAAATAGGGTAACACGATGTGAATGGCTATCAGGACTCGCAATAGTTCTAAGAAGCAGACATGAACACACTGACACATACAGGACGCTACTCAACAGACAAATAAATAAAATATTTCATTGAAACAGGTATTTTTGTGTCGAGTATGTGTAGTGCTTGTACTTCATGGAAGTAATATGATAATATCTAGTGCATGGAATCACCATGGGAACTTGGAGTGTACCCAAAAAAATTGTTTACTGTAGTTCCATGGTAACTTGACGAGGGCCATAATGATAGAACAAGGCCTTGCCTGATAATCTTGAAGTCTATTGTCCCTAAAGGTATTTTGACACATAATATTAGCAACGAAGCCAAATAAGTCACATTCTAGTAGTCATTAACTTTGAATGAACACAACACGACCACCCTACATAGGAGAAAAAAGCCTACTTGGGAAAATGCTAAAAGTTTTCTATATTAGATAATAACGGACCAAAGCAGTCTTTGCTTTGCAAGGGTGAAGGACCTGTAAAGAACTAACAACCATTTGAATGGAGCAAGACAGAAGAATAAGAGACCCTTTGATTTCAAACAACTCAGCAAAGGGTGGGTATAGTGAAAATTCATGAATTCTACCATTAGGACTTATTAATCCCTATGGTGTTTGTCATAGGAACACATATACTTGTGCTCGTTTAGTCAGTTTTACCTACCAGATATGGGCCATATGAAGCAGTAGTTTTAGTTATATAGTCTATATTCCCCTTTGTGATTTTTCTCTTTCAGACCTTCAGCTCTAGAATATATTCCTCCAATTTTTTATGCCTCTACATCTTTGAAATGAATTGTTTGACTGGTTAATTCTAACCTTAAGAGAATAAGTCTCAAATATGTTCACAGAAGATCCTACCTGAATTCCTTCAGACAATTCTAACTCTTCACTAGCAGTAAGAAGCTTTGAAGCGCTTGTCGTTCCCCTCAAGTAACGCAATGGATCTGAATAATCAATCTCCTGAACAGAAGAACGCTTCTTCTTCCCCGATGTTCCCGACTTCACGGAGACTACATTATTAGCAGCCTTCTCTGCTGCCCTCGCTCTTCTCTCTCTTCTCTCACTTTGAAGCCTGGACTTTACAGTTATCTTTTCAGAACCATTCATCTGAATCAAACTTGACATGCCTTCTTCATTAGATTGATTATGACTAATTTGCCCTTCTAGGTGTATAATTTCAGGTTCGAGTTCAGTCAGTCTGGCCATCTCCAACTGAAAGATATCAGATTGAGATAGAAAATCTTCTGATTTCTCCGATTTTAAGGATGAATCATGTCCGTTCATTTGTGCTGCATCTTGGGCAATTTCAACCGCAGCTCTAGCAAGGGCAACTGCCTCAGCAGCAGCTGCAGCTATTGTTGCATCTTCACCTGCGAGAAGTGTTTCAGTAGGCCAGGATGCTTCAAAATCTGTCTGGACAAGGTAGATAGAAAAACAATTAGGAGAGTAAACGGAGAAAATATTGGCATATCACAGTTGTACTTGATAACTTGTAGCGGTTACAGATACTAATATGAATGTTACTCGAAGATTTGACTTTATTAGTTTTTTTGAGAATTGCATAGACTACGTCATTTAGGGGGTGTTTAATGTGGAAGAAAGTGCACTTTCGAGTTGCAAGTGCAAGTGAAATTTATAACCTCCCTCCAACTTTTTCGAGTCAATGACCTAAATAACCTCTAGTCTCTTACTTTTTTGTTCCCAATCTACTACAAACATTATTTCCCTCCAAAAAATCAGGGTTTATTCTGTACTCTAATCAAAAAAATAAAAAAGAGGATTTGAATTACATTTTGCAATTGCACTTGCACAGAACCAAATACACCCTTAGTCACATATTTGGTAATTATGGAGAGCGCCAGAGGGGTGAGGTGGCCTCTACTAATATATAATTTACCATGCTCTCCTCCTCTTTCTTCTTCTCTACCTCCAATCACTAACATGGTAGCAGTGCTACAACAAGAACCCTGAGATTGATTTCAAGAAAAGGAACAGAAAATAAATAAATAAATAAATCTCTAACACACTCTGATAGAACTCAATTTCCATAATTGATAAATCTGAATTCGAGCTCAGGTGGAGCACAAATGTTAACATGTATCAATGAAGATGAGTAATGATTTGAAATTGGATTCAACCCATACTGACAAAAAAGAATGTGGGCTTGGATGGAAGCGGATATTAACCGGATATACAACGAAAATGAGTAATGACTGGTATTGAATGAAAACAAGTTTAACCTTTAAATCATTTGGTTATTCTTAGGGATGGCATCAGGTCCATGTCAGCCCGGGACCGGCCCGGCCCGACCCGCGCGGGCCAAGGCCCGGCCCGGACCGACTTTTGGCGGGCTCAACCCGGGGACCGGCCCTCCAAGCCTAGGGGCCGGTTCGGTCCCAATTTTCAATGGAAAAGCCCGGCTAAGCCCGGCCCGAATTCGAACCGGGACGGGTTGGACCGGCCGGCCCGGGCCCGGGGCGGGCCGGGCTGACCGTTGGACTGTTCTTTATTATTATTTTTATTTTTTTTTAGTGCAAAATTTTTTTAAAATGAAGAATTACCAAATTGCCCCCCAAAGGATCTATACTAGCTAGTTTTGGGGGGTACTTTAGGAAATCAATAAAATGGCATGTTCTATATACAACATCATACTTTTGGGGGGGTACTTTAGGAAATCTAAATTCAAATAATTTTCTTATTTTGTAATTTGATCTAATTTGTATGAAATATTAATCATGAACTTCATTTTATTTAACAATTTGTAATCTATTATATCAATTTAAATTTAGTTTTAATTTCTTTTATTTATTTGTTATTTTCGATTGTTATGAAATTACTATTTAATACTTGATCTTTGTTTTAAAAAAAATACACGCAAAAACTGGCCCGGCCCGGCAAGGGCGGAGCCACACCCAAGCCAGGGTGAGCGGTCGCTCCCCCTGAGTTTGGGCAGGCCCTTTGTATAGGTATAGTTTTTTTTTTTTAAATGGAAGTCCATACAGTGCTCCCCCTGAGCGTGACTTACAGGTAAAGGCTCATACAATCGCTTCTCACACCACCCGATCCGCTCTCTCTTTTTCTGCTGCTCGCTTCTTCTTCGTTTTGTTCTTGTGATTTCGCTTCCGCTGGATGGAAATCTTGACTCCGCCACTGCGGCTCGGCCCCCACCCTTGGGGTCGGGGGCCGGGTCCGGGCCTCACATTTACCCCCTAGCCCGGCCTGGCCCTGCCTGCAATTTGGTTGAGTCCGGCCCGGGTTGGCCCGGGACCGGGCCAAGCCCGCACGGTTCCGAACCGGCCCGGCCCAGGTAGCCCGAATGCCACCCCTAGTTATTCTCTTCATGTACTTTGGATAGTCTGGATTCATCTATGACTATATAGATAGTGGATACCCATAAAATGAAAACAAAGTTGCATGCAAATCGGGTTATTTACATAGTCTGATACAAGCACATGTCCAATTAAAATTAAATTGCTCGGCTATTAAATCCAAGTACCTTACTCATAGAAAGATGCCAAAAAAGTCCAAATAAATAACCTAAACCAACTCTGAGATGCTCAGTCAAAACAACAAAAGATTATTTGCCTTCTTTTGCAATAGTGTACCCATTCTCATTTTAATGTTCCCTTGTGTAGCCATCTAAGGAGACAGTGTAGCTCTCTTAGAATTTACAATATTATCAGATAACTAGATTTGCCTACGACACGTCTTCAGAAGGATACAGCATATGAAAAGCCTTGTAAAAAGTAAATCAACAATTATGTAGCTCAAGTTTGAATAGTATGACAATAATTAGTTGTAAATAAAAGTCCATGTTTCCATTAGTATATGTTGAAAAATAATTATAAATTGGGGTATAAAAGTCCATGTTTTCATTAGTATATGTATATAAATATATATATATATATATATGGATAGAGAGAGAGAGAGAGAGAGAGATAGAGAGATAAATTATTAAATAAATAAAGGAGTTACTTTGGGGAGATTTGAATTTGAGTTTTGGGGAGAAATTTTTGAGGGAGAAAATGTGTTTTGTGAGGTTAGATCTGGACCCTTGATTTTGGGGGGATTGAATGAGAGCCACTTGATAGCTTTCTTTGTGTTTTATTATATAGATTTGCAACTTTAATAAAATATCACCCCAAATTGTATCTCTCTTATGCTAGAAATTGTCCACATAGAGGAATGTTTCATGAAAAAATCAGAAACATGGTGTGCCATACAACCAATGATATATCTAGACTTCACTACAAGATAACTATGAACAACAAGTATCTTTTTCATAACATTAATTCTGAATAGTCAAAAATCATTACAAAGAACTAAAAGTTGATTTCTTAACGTAGCTGGATCAAACCTTTACCATTTAATGTATTGTGATTTAATAACAGAGTTACTGCTCGAGAACAGAGGAAACACATGAATTTGTTTTTTTATTGATAAGCAACATTTACCAATCCTTAATCAACTCTTCATTAAACTATATCTGACCTTGGCTGGTGGGCCAATAGCACCCACATAACTCAACGTTCTCGACAGAGCTGAAGATGTGGTTGTATAAGCTTCCACAGTAGGTATATACAGCTTCTCCAAATCAATCACAGCTGTCATTTGCGACGAAACGCATAGCGTCCGAAAATTAACAGCACCCCTGCCTTTCACTGCACAAGATAGAATCAAACCGAACAACCATTAACACACAATACAAATTGAACCTAATATGCCAACCACAGAAATTGAGAAATAATCAGCAACGCATTTTATCAAACACGAAATGCTCGCTAATCTTTTTTTATTAAAATTAATAAAATTAACACCAACTTTCTCTTTTCCACAACCAACTTGATTAATTGCCTATTTAACTGCATTACATCTAAAATTCAACAAGTTGGTACTAATGAAATTAGTAGGTGAAGCTGCAATTAGGATGGGTATGGACTATTTTGGTCCCTGTCAAAAAAAAATGCAAATGAGGAGGGAGTATGTGAATAATTGTACCTTGAAGAGGGTGATGATGAAAGGAGGGGCATTTGAATTGAGGCACCAAGCATGCCATCTGCTTCCTATTGCGTTGCCTATCTTGTTCTTTCTCTTGTTCTTTTTTTATTAGTCTTCTTTTCAGTAAAAGAAGAAGAGAGGGAGATTAGGAAGCGGATAAGGAAAGAGCCGCTCTCTCGCCGACTAGACCCTGGCTCCAAACGGGTTGACTCGGACCGGGTTTGATTCTCTTTCTAACTTTTGTCTTCGATATTTACACAGCTATTAGAGCATCTACAGTCGTGTTTCTCATATTTGAGAATTAGCATATAGCAAAATAATCAATTCACTGCAGTCGTGATTTGCTATAATATGATAAATAAATATTAAAATAAGAGATCAGACGAAACATGTTGTTGCATCCGTATTTTTTTTACGCTTAATTAACTAATGATTAAGAATTAAAATAGATTAATTAAATAAATTAAATATTAAAATATAAACTAACCTATCTAATTAATAAACTAACCTAAGCTAATCCTATAATTAAATGAGGTAAACCAAAAAAGGTGGCTGGACAGGACATGTGCATGTCCCGTCCAAGCCAAAATGGCTTTAAACGGGACAACATGTCCCGTTTGACGGTTTACGCATTTTTTTTTATTCAGACGATACATGTTGTACCGTCTGATCATTAAAAAAAAATGTCAGACGAAACAACATGTCCCGTCCCCTATAATTTGAGAATCGTCTAGTTCGTTTCTCAAATATGAGAAGCGATTGTAGCGTTTTTGTCAAAATATGGCAAAATAGCAAACGACAGCAGACGCTCCTTTCTCATAAAATGAGAAAATGGCAAAAATAGCAAACAACTATGGATGCTCTTAAGAGCTGATTAACTTTTGATTAGCATTACAAAAAGGTAATGGTACACTTACTATCAAATCTATTACTTTTCTCTTTACTATTTTAGGTGGCACACTATTATTAGATGTTTCTACCACATACTCTACAATAACCTTCACTAATAGTGTACCACCTAAGATATTAAAAGAAAATGTAGTAGGTGTAGCATTATCCTTAAAAAAAACCTTAGCTTTTCTCTCAACTGAGGCTAATTTTACATATCACTCCTAGGATAAGATGTATTAACGTATATTTCTTGAATTCTTTGCACTTACATGTAAAGGGGAAAACAAGAAAATGTCTTAGGGTCTATTTGGTTGGAGGAAAATGGAGGGAAGGGGAGGGGAGGGAAGGGGTTTTTTATTTCTTTTCTTGTTTCGTTCAATTTTAGGAGGGGAGGGGAGGGACAGCTGTCATTTGCGACGAAACGCATAGCGTCCGAAAATTAACAGCACCCCTGCCTTTCACTGCACAAGATAGAATCAAACCGAACAACCAACACACAATACAAATTGAACCTAATATGCCAACCACAGAAATTGAGAAATAATCAGCAACGCATTTTATCAAACACGAAATGCTCGCTAATCTTTTTTTATTAAAATTAATAAAATTAACACCAACTTTCTCTTTTCCACAACCAACTTGATTAATTGCCTATTTAACTGCATTACATCTAAAATTCAACAAGTTGGTACTAATGAAATTAGTAGGTGAAGCTGCAATTAGGATGGGTATGGACTATTTTGCTCCCTATCAAAAAAAAATGCAAATGAGGAGGGAGTATGTGAATAATTGTACCTTGAAGAGGGTGATGATGAAAGGAGGGGCATTTGAATTGAGGCACCAAGCATGCCATCTGCTTCCTATTGCGTTGCCTATCTTGTTCTTTCTCTTGTTCTTTTTTTATTAGTCTTCTTTTCAGTAAAAGAAGAAGAGAGGGAGATTAGGAAGCGGATAAGGAAAGAGCCGCTCTCTCGCCGACTAGACCCTGGCTCCAAACGGGTTGACTCGGACCGGGTTTGATTCTCTTTCTAACTTTTGTCTTCGATATTTACACAGCTATTAGAGCATCTACAGTCGTGTTTCTCATATTTGAGAATTAGCATATAGCAAAATAATCAATTCACTGCAGTCGTGATTTGCTATAATATGATAAATAAATATTAAAATAAGAGATCAGACGAAACATGTTGTTGCATCCGTATTTTTTTTACGCTTAATTAACTAATGATTAAGAATTAAAATAGATTAATTAAATAAATTAAATATTAAAATATAAACTAACCTATCTAATTAATAAACTAACCTAAGCTAATCCTATAATTAAATGAGGTAAACCAAAAAAGGTGGCTGGACAGGACATGTACATGTCCCGTCCAAGCCAAAATGGCTTTAAACGGGACAACATGTCCCGTTTGACGGTTTACGCATTTTTTTTTATTCAGACGATACATGTTGTACCGTCTGATCATTAAAAAAAAATGTCAGACGAAACAACATGTCCCGTCCCCTATAATTTGAGAATCGTCTAGTTCGTTTCTCAAATATGAGAAGCGATTGTAGCGTTTTTGTCAAAATATGGCAAAATAGCAAACGACAGCAGACGCTCCTTTCTCATAAAATGAGAAAATGGCAAAAATAACAAACAACTATGGATGCTCTTAAGAGCTGATTAAATTTTGATTAGCATTACAAAAAGGTAATGGTACACTTACTATCAAATCTATTACTTTTCTCTTTACTATTTTAGGTGGCACACTAATATTAGATGTTTCTACCACATACTCTACAATAACCTTCACTAATAGTGTACCACCTAAGATATTAAAAGAAAATGTAGTAGGTGTAGCATTATCCTTAAAAAAAAACCTTAGCTTTTCTCTCAACTGAGGCTAATTTTACATATCACTCCTAGGATAAGATGTATTAACGTATATTTCTTGAATTCTTTGCACTTACATGTAAAGGGGAAAACAAGAAAATGTCTTAAATCAAGAAATCCCTAACATTTCTCGTTTAAATCAAGAAATCCCTAACATTATTTTTCATATTCAAAAACCGAAAATTATTTTTTCAATTTTTAGTGTGATGTTTCTCTTCAAATTAATTTTGTCATCGGATTCGAGAGAGGCAACTCGAGAAGAAGCATCCACTGATTTTGAGAAGACAGTAAAGAAGATACCATAGACATCAAAAACTTTCTTCAACTTTTATTTGATAACTCTTATATTTCCATTTGAAAGGCACTAAACAAAAAGAGCAAGAGCTTTTTTCACACAACTAAGGGTGGCCGATCATACCGAAATGAGTCAACCGACCGGTTTTCCAACCGAACCAATCGATTCGGTACCGAAAAATTCAGTTACTAAAAGTATGGTACGGTACAACTGTACCGAGTTCTAAAATCCGGTTCGGTTTTGGTATGAATATGGTTCAGTCGGTATTTTACTGTACCGTACCGAATAACTCTTCACAAAACAAGGTAGTCATAACGAACATCAGCAGAGAGCAGACTAATGAAACTGACACAAAGTTCAATCACAATCAGTTAAATCACTTTTAATAATTGACGACATCCAATTGAATGAACGATAACAGTAGTGATATTCTACCGCTGGATGACAATAAACTTTCTCCTCTATTTTCTTGAACTTACAAATACTTGCAGTTCTTAAGCTGAAGCAATAATAATAACAAACCCAGAGCAACAACAAAGTTCTGTTAATGGAGTAGCAGCCTGAGAAACGGTGCAGAAGATGTTTCACTACCAGTAGAGGGGGAATGCTTCCTTTTAAAAGCAAAATTTTCAAGAAGGCTCCTTCATTTTTGGTGATCAAGCAGGATTACAATATGAGAGCAGCTTTAGCCATAGCTAAGGCTCCATCGTAAGTTTGATTCCCACTGATGAACCCGCTGATATGGACAAAAACACATCCAGGAATACCAGATTCCTTTGAGAGTTCTTCATCTCTCAATCCCCTCCAAGGCAACGGGAGAGGTCTGCGGCTCTCAAATTTGTCAGGGGATACAGCAACCGCTTGCACTCTCCAACCTTTGCTTCTATCATCCTAAAGTTATATAAAGAAATATCAGATAGTTAAGAGAAGAAAATTTGGTTCTGATTCTTTTGCATTAGCGAAAGGTTCATTTGTGTATAATGGAGAGGTGAAAAAAATAGAAATATTATGAAACAGAGTATATCTGGAACAAGAATATGCTGTAAAGCTTGACACACATAACTGACAATTGGATTTGATATAAATCCTGTTTGCAGAGCCCTTAAACCAAAAATGTCATCATTTGCTTTTCAATGAATGGCAAAACAGTACAAAAATCAAGTACTTGTCTCTCCGTGTGTGTGTACAACTACTGAGAAAAACTAGAACATTCAAGCGGGACAGGCCAAGTTCAAACTGATATCGAAAGCCTTAAAGGGACGTCAAATATAGAGCAAAATTCTGGCCAAAATTTTACTAATAGTCTAACCCTCATGTAGTGGCCCTCTCGAAATATTTGTTGGTCCCATCAGTAGGAGCCTATATAACTTTGATTTGTTCTTTAATGCCAAATTATGATGGGAAAGACGGCCTAAGTGATACATATTCAGAATGGAAGAAAAAACTGCGATATTTGAATATAATAGATGATAGTGCTTCAAACTAGAATAACTCTTTAGTCTTAACAGAACTCTGTAGAAACAACTTTTCAGTCTTCACCACGCCTCTCTCTGTCTCACTTACTCTCCCCGATACAACTCTCCATCTTCCCCAAAATCTGCTTGCTTATGCTATTGTTCCCTGCTTGCTTTTGGAATGAAAATGGATTTGTGGTCTATTCTGTTTTCGTTTCGGTAGTTGTGTGATATTGTTAACTTATTATTTTTATTGGTACTGATATTTGCTAAGATATTTGTTGGGTCATATTTGGTATAACACCAATACCGAACCGTACCAACCGAAGTAGTCGGTATACCAAAGTTTTGGTATACCGAACTTTTTAGTTGATAACGGTTTGCAGATTTTCAAACCGAACTAGTTTGGTATGGTAATGGTACAATATCAAAAAGTCCGATACCGTACTGAGCCCACCCCTACACAGCGACCAAAAATATTAACTATAAAAAGGTATTATACAAGTAAATTAGATGCTCTTTCGTAACCCAAAACAGTTTAACCAGAACGAACTCACACTGAAAGATTAATCATTGTAGTTAAGGGAAAAAAGCCATAGTTATTAAATGCCACTAAATATCGAAAATCATAGTTATTTTAAAATTTGAAAACACAAAAAACATATGATGAAGATACCTTACAAAAATGTTTCCAATGTAAATCTCAAGGAACTCAATTTTATAACTAAACTCGTTGAGAATTTGGTAGTCTTAAAGACAAGGCAAACTTGGGGAGATGTAGAGTTTGAGATGACTTAGGTAGATTGAAAGATAGCATCTGACTATTATCGTGCACCTCAACTTAAACTAAACTCAGGATCTCATTTCTAGGGGTGGCATTCGGTCCACCTGGGCCGGGCCGGGCCGGGCCGAAGCCCGGCGGGTTTGACCCGGTCACGGGCTAAAGCGGGTAGGGCCGGGCTTTTGTTGAAATATTGAGGCCCAGCCCTAGCCCTTGGCCCCTAGCTTGGGGGCTGGGCCGGTTCGGGGTTATTTTCATGGTTTTTTTTTAAATTTTAAAACTTTTTAAATTTTGTTCACAATTGTTAAAATCATATAGATAAAAGAATAATCGAAAATTATATTTATGAATTACAAAGTGTAATATGTAATCAAATAAGTGAGTAAAATTTTATTCCATTCAAATAACTTCAAATTACAATACGAGGGAAACATTTGTATTTAAAGATCGAGATGGTCTCTATTTACATTGAAGAGAAGGCAGTGGACTATTGTCGTGCACTTCTACTTAACCTAAATATAGAATCTCATCCCCCTAAATTTTTCTAATTATTTACAATACATTATACAAATTACATTCTACTAGTTCTTCACTCATTGCTACTTGTTTATCCGTTTTGTGATTCTTGTGAATCTTGAGTCATCTCTTCTATTTTCATCCAATCTTCGGCACATACCAGTATCTCCAAATTCTTTGACGTCAAGCAATTCCTGTTCAGGCTCATAATCCTGCCACCAAGAGAAAAAACACTTTTCGATGCAACGGTTGACACCGGTACAGTTAGCAAATTTTTAGCCATGCGAGAAGAATACTAAAAATATTTTCATTAGTTTTTCAAAAAAAAAACACATCTACTACATCTTCAATGGGAGGTTGTGCATTATACCAATTCAACTCATTTGGTGAATTGGTTCTTGGTTTTTTTTTTTATTTTAAGAGATTTAAAACACTACTAGTGGCAAGACCCTTTTCCTTTGATAACATACAAGAAGAAGAACTAACATTTTGGGTTTGTGTATTGTTCGATGAATAAATTTTATCGTAACTATCATATAAACTATTCAAAATATTTTCAAATTTTGTAGTGAAAACAACATGATTAAAATGATCATCTATTTCTTCGTGTGAAGCCTAAGTATAAAAAATCTCACTTAAATTTTTTGTGCCATGTAACTTAATCATGGGATTCATTACACTAGCAACACAATATAACATAGGAAGCGGATAAAAATATTTTAAAATTTTAATATAAGCGGCATAAACCATTTCTCCAATGAAAGGGTCATTTACCAAATCATTAATTGTTGTCATCATAGTGACAATTGTAAGTAAAATACCACTAGATGTAGATGTATATATTTTTGAAAATTGTAAAGTAACGTCATTAAAAGATTCTAAAAATTTGTACAAACTATCGGCAAAAAACCAAAAATCATCATCTAACATACAATCTTGCATACCCATTGCAATACAAAATTCTCTAAGATTAAAACGATAGTGAAGAACAACACTTAATAAATCAAAAGTAGAATTCCAATGATGTTTAACATCTTTAGGAAAACGTTTAAATACAATTTCCCTAAGTTGACACCAATCATGAAAAACTTGATATATTAGACCACTCAACGTAATAAAATAAACACAATTTCTCATTGTCTCAATTTTATCGTGTCCATATTTAAGTGCATCTTATACACAAAGATTTAAAATATGACAAGCACATCTAGCATAAAAAATTTCCGGTTCTCAAGGATTAAGTTTAATTCGAAAACTAGTAATCGCCTTAGTATTATTAAAAGTGTTATCAAAACCAATAGAAAAAAGTTTATCAAAAATACCAAAATTGTTACATGCTTCAATGATGTGTGTGGCAATTATTTCACCCTTATGTGGGTACCTAACAAATCCGAATAAAATTATCCTCTTTTGAAGTAGCCAATTGGAATCTACCAAATGACATGTTACATACATCAATGGTACGCCGTTTACTCCTACCCACCCATCCGATGTCAAAGAAACTCTAGTGTTTGGTGACGTAAGTGTTGCTACTAAAAAATCTTTAACCTCATTGTAAACTAATTTACAATCACCCTTTTCTACATTCCTAGGATTTTTTTTATAATGGGGGTTTAATGCAGCTTCTGCAAAGGTCTCTACATTCCTACTTTCACCAAAAGAATAAGGTAATTCATCTCTAATTACTAAATTTGTGACACCCCACAAAATAAAATGATTTATTTTGCATTATTAAATAATATTAAATCAGTAAAGTTGACTAATTTGACTATTTTTTCCTTGAGATTACAATTTTTGCACGTGCAAAGTTAGGAAATTTTGAATTCTTAAAATGTTATGTTTAATGATTGATTTTCCTCATTTATTTATGATATTTTAATTTTCAGATTTATTTAAATTAATTTAACTATTTTACGAATTTGTCAATTTTACACGTGCAAAACACGTGAAAATATTTTTTGGGTGGAAATCTCCACTTTTAGATTCCTGAATAAAATTTTCTATTTATAATTAAGTATATCCTAAATTTTGAAATTTTTCTGAATAAAGAAACTATTTTTATAAATACTTCGAAAGAGATGGACTTTTATGTAAAAAGCCGTTTGGATCTCAAACAAATAATGAAAATTTGTTTTTACTGATTTTTGGATTGGCCATGGTCATCATTGAAAATAAAATCTATTTAAATTTTATTTAGAGTTGATTTGGTAAAGATTTAAACAAATATGATATTTTTGCAAATATGAACTTTAGGTTGGATCTTGTGCAAATATTTTTCTTGGAAAGTAAAATTCAAAAATTTTAATTGGAAAATCTAATATGTATTAGTAGATATTATTTCTGAATTTTATTTATTTTTACGAATATTTTATGACATATTTGCAAATATTACAAAGAGATGGGCCTTTGTGCAAAATTATCACTTTGAGTACAAATCCGAATTTTTAAATTTCTGGGCTATGCTTGATGGTTGGATAACTCATTAGTAAAGGGATTTGATTTGATTTTAATTTATTTAACTTATTTAACTACTTTATTAAAGAAAGATTTATATATGTAAAGTAATAATTTGTTAAAGGATGTTTCCATAAACTTGTAAAACCCTAAAAACTCAAGATTTTGGCCTATATTATGGCCACTAAAACCGTCCGTCTCCTCTGCAAAAATAAAATATATTTTTACTATTGGTTTTCTTGGAGCTTCGAAGCGATGATCTTGGACTTTTTGCCAAAGAAGAGTTTTTTCTTATTCTTTAATAATTTGGTTGATTTCTTCAATGAGGTGAGTGACATATATTTATTTTTGTATTGTTCTATGCATATTTTATATGATGAATTATCTATTAGAAAGCATGTTAGGGATTGTATGAAGATATAATGAATTTTGATGGATGGATAAATTAAAAATTGAATCTTTTCACGAAAACTATGCCTTTGATGATTAACCTTTTACATAGATGACTTGAGATTGTTAAGAACCTAATAGAATTATGGGTATGATGTTTTGTATTATATTCTTGCTAATTTGATTGCATTTGACAAGTTGTATGATGTAGATTACACAAAAGTGAATAAAGTAGGGCTCTTCACTGTGTGCATATATACATACACTCTGTTTTGATAATTTTGATGAGTAGAATTTGACTATAACATGATTAGGATTGCATATATTCATGGGTAAACCATTGTAAGAGATTGTGTATGAGTTTAATAAATTACAAGAATAGGTTTGAATTAAAAAGAATCAAGTTTCAGAGTTGGGTTGAGTAATTGATTTTCGAGTCTGATAAGTGTTCAGCCGAAGTTGATTTTTTGTGATTTTGTGATGTTTTCGATTGGATCTTGAGTTGTTTTAATACTGGATTGTTTTAAACAAAATACTACTTATAATCACTATTTTCTTGATGTTTAAACTGATGTTTACACACCCACAACTATATACACGTATATATACACACTTTCATATATACTCTGTTTTGAAGAATTGTCAAAAATTGATGTTTTGAGAGTTTTCGATTGGACTTGATGTGTTTTGATACAGAGACTAAATCTGAACATTATACTACTTCTATTTGGTGAATTTTTTGTGCCATAACTGATGCTTAAATACTTAAAACATATGTATATGTATACTACTTCACTGTTTTGAAGAATTTGTGAAAAATTACACTTTTGTGATCTTAATGTGATTTTGATATGTTCTATAAACTTCTATATGCTATACAAGTTATATTCAATCATTTCAAGAATTTGGTTTTACAAATTTGTGGTTTTACAAAGTGCAATCAATGTATTAGTCGAAATGTGCACAAACCTGCAAGGTCGACTGTCCAATTTTTGAACTAAAATGAAGGTCGTCTGTCATGACGCTCGACTGCAAGGTCGACCAACATCATTGTTTTGGGCTGTTTTGTGAGTTTTTCGTCGTTTTTCTTGAACGATTATTTCCTTGAACTTATGGACTATTGATCAATTGTTTTAGATGATGTTTTTACTACAGATTACAGTATTTCTTTAGAGAGTTATATATATTTTTTATAATAGAATTTAAATTACATTTCTATGACTTTATAAAGAGAGATATATGTGGTTTTTTGAAGAAATTGATGTTTTGTGATATTCTACGACTTCAAAATGTGATTTTTAGTTATTTAATATATTTAATATTTTATTTCAGTTCTGGAATTTACGAGTACAATAAATGGATTTGAACTTTGTTGACTTGAGAAATTTTATTGATATAAACGTTTTGTTGATGAACATAAGAGTTTTTATTGGAAGTTTTGGTGTTGATATTCATTTTGTGAATCTCTAGGAGTTGAGTGGGAGTCCGGTGAACCGGCAGATGAGATTTTATGGATTTAGATTAGTAGGGTCTTGAGATTGTTGTTGTGGAATTAAGTCTGGCAGGATACACTAACTCTAGAGAAGGATGATTTGTATTTTTTTAATAATAACCAACTTAAGGACATGCACTATGGGAGATGTGATAAAACTTGGGAAACGTGAGAATATGCTCTAAAGGTTTGGTCCAACGGATGCGTTCCAGAACTTGTGTGTTGTTCTGTCTCGAGCGGACATTTGTATGTTCGCATGTCGAGGGTCTGCAGGTCTATTCACGGAGCATGCAGGGTGCATTCGCGTATCGAGAATCGGCGGGCCTATTCACGGGATGTACCTTGTGTATCTGCATGTCGAAGGTCTTACAAACCTATTCATGGGATACACGGCAGGAAGGTGATTCTCCGGTTTTTGAGCTATTCTTACATGATGCTTGCGCATCGATGGTGGTGATGCCTATTCGCGGAGTATTCTGGATCTTGTTTCTATCACCGTAGTAGGATTAGTTGCATAATGAGGGATTTAACCCTATAAAGTGGAGAACGATAAGGGCTTGCACCGGACCTATCTAGTATGGAATGCATAGAATCCGATAAGTACGCATTAGAGTCTCATCATACTGCATTTGTATTTTTCTTGACTTGGTTTTATACATGTTTGTTATATGTTTTCTACACTTGACACTTAGTCTAGTTTCACTCGAGGTTTTCATGTTTTATTTATTGTTATTTCATATTCTTTTCGTTACTAGTATTGATATATGTTGTTTATGACATTATCCTTTATGCCTTATTTATGTTGCATTTCTTTTGATGTCACTCACACCGTTATGGCTGACCCCTATAGTTTTGGGGGTTAGGGTTATCTCTAGCCTTATGTTTCATAGGTAGGTACATATAGCTTGGGATTTGGATGCATGTGGTAGATTAGATAACATGACTTAGGCAAATTGTAAAAGAATGTGTTGTAAAATAAAGAAATTGCAATTCAAGCTGTTTAATTTTTCGCTGTACTTTGTAAACAATTGATATAATAAAAAGATTTAATTTTTCCTATATTTGGTTGCTATGTTTATGATTACATTAAAGTTGATTCTGGAAATTGTGCCACATATTTCATATTTATTTATTGGAAATTCAGGGCGCTACAAACTTAACCATTTCTTTACGAACGATATTGTGATCGTAGCTATGACTATCTGTTTGGCTGGTCTTAGGGTGTATTTTTTGTTTTGTGATGTTGTCTTTAAAAAATTCGGGTTAACATTTACTTAAGTGTCGTTGATGTATACCTGTTCCCGATCCTAGTTTAAACTTATAGGGTGTTTGACACTTCTTACAAAATTTTAATCCTACATTCTTATCATTTTGTGAAGGGACATTGTCAAAATATTTGTGTACTTCAAATGTGTTCCCTCTTGTTTTACGGGTTTGAGATGGGCCTTGTTCCAATGGTTGTGGTTCTATGTCTTCTACTTCTACTTGATCGTGTGTGTTTCATGAATATCGGGAATACTATCATAATTGTAAAGTGTTTCTTCATTATCTACATATGGAAGAGGAATGGAAGGAATGCGAAGACTACTAGTGGACTCTTGGCTGCTATGTCTACCACGTGATCGATTAGATGCCATCTAAACTAGTGTATGTTATAAAAAATTTAATTAATTCTAATGTATGTTTTAAAAATTAATTGTAGTGTATGTTTTAAAATTTTAATTCTACAAAACAAGAAAAGATAGATAAACTAGTGTATGTTATATAAAATTATTCTACATAACAAATGAAACAACAACTATAAAATGATTATTCTAGTGTATGTTTACCAATTTACCCAAAAAAATCTAAAAAGAAGAACAAGAACAAGAAGAACAAGAAAACCCAATTTAATTATGAGAAATAAATGATAACAAACAACAATGATAATTCTACAAATTATATAAATACGAAAATACCGTATGAGTGTAGAATGTAGATTGAAGAATGAAGGTAGAGAGAGTTGAGAGCTTGTAGTGTTGTTGTTAATGTTGAATTTTGAAAGAGAGTAGTTGAATGTTGTTGATGTTGAATCTTGAAGGAGAGTAGTTGAATGTTGTTGATGTGGTTGATGTTGAATCTTGAAAGAGAGTAGTTAAACGTTGTTGATTGTTGTTGATTTGTTGAGAAAGTTGAAAGATAATAGAGAGAGTTGAGTGAATTTGTGAAGATAATTGAATGAAATGAGATTGTATATATAGAATATGTATTTCTTCAATTTCTCAAATACTCCCAAAAACTAGCTAGTACAAATCCGTTGGGGGGTATTTTGGTAATTTTACATACCCTTTTTAACAAAGAAATTTTTGGAAAAAAAAAATGGTAGCAGCCAACAGTCGGCCCGCGGGCCAGCTCGGGCAGGTTCAATCCGGTCCCGGGCTAGTGAGGGCCGGGCCACTACCGGTTATTTTTCCGCTTTTTTGGAACCTGCTCAGCCCCCATGTTTGGGGAAGTCTGGCCCCGGTTCAACCCGTGTTTGGGCGGGCCGGGCCGGGCCAGCCCGGACCGAATGCCACCCCTACTCATTTCCCTAGTCTCCCTAAAGAGTTTCCACTGTCACAATTTTAGATCACCCCCCACAATAACATAACATGGTATTAGAAGATAAAAAGTTAAAGTTTGATTCAATAAAACACAAAACATTGCCACTCTCTGACCCTTCATGTTTGCTTCTCTTGTCTTTGGCTTTGACCTGTGCTACTGCCCCTAGCACTTCAAATAGATAGAAGATGTAGATGAGAAGATTATAAAAACAAATTTTAGAAGATAACTTTAACTATAGCAAGGGGCGGAGGCAACTGCAATTCTGGGGGGACAAATGGGACCCCAAAATATTTGCAAAACCCCCCTTCAATATACCTAATTTTCTAATTTGCCCCCCCCCCCCCAATTAAATAATTTTTGGGACCCCCAACCTTACCTATCCAAGCCCCAAGTCCAAAAGCCCAACTACAATTAATATTCAACAACCATTCACCTCTCACAATTATTAAACTACCCAACCCATTTATGAATCAGTTAACCCATCCTCACACTCCTCTCATTCTCTTCGGATTTGCACACAACCAGCCACGCCGGCATCCTGGTCGACCTCCCCAGCAATTCAGATCAAGTAAAAAAATAGTCTTTCTCAATAAAGATCCTTTCTTGCTTTAATTTTAGTCTTTTAGATTCTAGACTTCTAGTTATTGTCAGAATTTTTTTGTGAAATCTTGATGGTAGGGATAAATTTGTTGATTGTAATTTTTGAAAACTTGGGTCTTATTATTGACGTATTTTGTCATTTGGTTATAAATTTATGAGTTTTATGAATATATTTGATCCAATTATTTCGAAATTTTTTTTGGCAACAATCATGATGATGCCGAAAAAAATGGGACCCCATGTTGAATAGTCTGGCTCCGCCAATGACTATAGCTAAAGATAAAGATAAAATTATAATTTATAAAAATCATACGCCTTATTTTAAATTGATACAGATTCATTTTCGATGAATAATCACTAATTTTTTACATCAAAATATTTTTAAAATGAGAAAACAGTCTCATATCCTCCTTAAAAAGTGATGTGTCAAAATCATATCGATTGGATCATTGTTTTGATCAAATAGCTTATTTACAAAAATACATAGATAGTCTTAAGTCCAAAACAACCAGATAATTAATTACCTTTTTCCATCTCCTCTCTCTCTTTGCATGTTTTTCCCTCTTCCCCATTTTCAGGCCTCTCCTTCCTCCTTCAAGACTCACGTAAAACCTTAATGTAGTAAGAAAGAAAAAAAGTCCAAGCTAAACCACGCACTTCTCCGTCTCTATTGCTCTTGCTAATCAAGAGTATGGAACATTTAATTAAAATTGAACCCTACAAGTTGGAATCCACATCTTATGAGATGGAAAACATTGACGAAGATCTCGACGAAAAGAAGGATTCAACACATCATCTGAACAAATTTTCCAAGAACCCATATTACAAGGAAATTTCATGCCTTAAATGTTCCTTTTTTAATTGCACTTTGATAGACGTTTCATCTATTTCGTGACCCCATAATATGTTTTATATAATTTCGGAAAAGAAGGAAAGATAGGATATAATACATAAAGAAAACATAACCAAGCCTAGAAAAAAATGTAATAGCATAAAGTTCAAAGAAAAAAGAAAAGAAGGAACAACATGCTATGTTGTTGAAACATTGCATTCATATCTTATACTCAAGGCCGACCCCAAGGTAGAGGTTGGAGTAGCGGCCGCCTCGGCCACCAATTTTTGTGCATAGCCCCATAAAATCCCCCCCCCCCCCCCATACATGTATATACATATTTTGTACATAAAGTCCAATTACAATATGTACAATTCTTTTTAGGGGCCCCCAAATTTAATTTTTTGGGCCTTTATATTTTTTATTATTGTTAGTAATGGCCCATTACTAATTAATGTTATTTGGGCTTTTGTGGACTGTTTATTCATTTATTGACTGAATTTTTTCCTCTTTGTCTCCATTCTATTATGAATAATTACACCCAACCTGACCCAACACTCCAAAACCCGAATTGCTCTTGTTCCAAGTCTCTAAAACTCCAACTCCAAAGTCCAAACCAAACACTATCAAGTTCTCCTCAAATCCCTTAATCTCCTAATCCTAATTCTAAATTGCAAATCGATTCGATCTCCATCCCCCATTCCCCAAGCCATCTCAGATTCCATCTCTGGTGACAGCCATCTCCGACTCCCATGTCCCATCTCCATCCCCGTTGATACAGTTCCTGCCGCTATATCTGAGCTTTAGCGCAATTAAGAAACCTTGCATATCGGTCCTCATCGATTGCGTATCAGTCCCTGGGTGATAATCTTTATTTCGAGAGCCTTCTTGCATAGTTAGCATGTTATTTTTTGCATAAATAACCCCCGCTTTCATCGCTAGTGCTATCTGTGGCCTAGCTGGCAGTATTGGAGTACCCACTGAGCACTGTAGAGCAGTTGGGTAGTTGGTTTCGTTGTCAGGGTGAGGGAATCCGCGGTTTTGCACGGGGTTTCTCTCTATAAACCCATCCTCTTTTGTAATCAGAAAGATATGAATGAGATTTTGAAGTTATTTCTTAGTTAAATATGTTCTTGAGTTTTCTTGTTGCCCTGAGCTAACAATCATAGGTTAGCCATGGTCGACACTCGTTCCGGGCGAGCGCCACTAGGCGCTCCTCAATCACAAGGTTGGCCGTAGTTGGGGACCCTATCAATGGTATCAGAGCAGGTCGAGGTCGAGCGCTCACCGATCCTCGACTCTGGAACTCAAACTGGAGTCGCATCCCCAAGCCGCTTAGCGTGGGAACCCACCCATGGTGTTGATTCCCACAAGCTAGCCGACCTCGAATGTTGAATGGAAGGTGTTGAGATCTCGATGGGAGATGTTCAGACCCAACTCGCAAGGATGAAGACCCATAACGAGGAAATGCGAGCTATGATGAGAAGGCTAATTGAGAGATCCATGGAGGATGGGACTCGGGGGTATCGGCCAACTCCCCCACCAAATCAACCACCAAGGGGGGATCTGTCACCCTCGAGACTGTAGGGTTTTGGCGGAGATAGGTGCTAGACCAGAAGTGAGGAGGAAGATTATGGCAAGGCTAGCTGCATCTATCCAAAACACACTGAGCTTGAGATCCCTATCTTCGATGGCAATGGCGACGTCAGCAACTGGTTTTTCCATCTCGAGCACCATTTTGAGACTCAAAGGATTGATGAGCAGCATCAAGTGGATTTTTGTGTCTACTACCTCAGGGACAATGCCCTACTGTGGTGGCATTGGTTCAAGGGGCAATATGGCATTGAAATCGGTTGGGAGGCGCTTAAAAGGGAAATGTTGCTGCAATTTGGTCGTGCGGAGCTCCAAAACCCCGCCGCAACCCTTCTCAAGCTCCAGCAAATGGGGACCGTTCAAAAGTACTATCGTGAGTTCATCAAGTATAGCCACCTTAGCAAATCGATGGCGATGCCCGTCTTAGTTGATTGCTTTATCTCTGGTCTTAAAGAGGAGATCCAATAGGAAGTGTATCTGAGGTGCCCCATTACGGTGAAAAAAACGTATAGAGAGGCTCAATCGCGCGAGACTATCCTCATGTGTCAGCGCAAGGAAGCTAAGTATCATGGTCCCAAACCCAACTATATGACTCCGACAACAATTGTGAAGTATCCCCTACCCTCAACTGCTCCGAATACATCAAACACCAAACCAGTGGCAAGTGAAGGCAAGTTCAGCACAGTGTCCCATGAAACTCAGTTTGATAGGATTATTGCTGACCGGAAGGCAAGGGGTTTATGCTTTAGATGTGATGAAAAATGGATTGAGGACACCGGTGTAAGGGGAGGTCCTTGATGCTTATTGAAGGGGAGTTAGATGCAGAGGATGGAATGGGGAGTATCAGTGAAGAAGCTGCGAAAGAGGAAGTCATAGTTGAGTAGGAGCTGTGCCTCAAGCCAAGATGAACCCTCAACCCATTGTATCCCTGGCAGCATTGACAAGTTCGGCAGTTCCACAGACTATCAAATTGAAGGGGTCTATTGCAAAAAAGGAGGTATATGCTCTTATCGATACCAGCTCCGCACACAACTTTATCGATTCTCAATTAGCTAAAAGAGTGAAGTTATACCCATTATCAGAGAAACCCCCTTTGAGGTAACCATAGCTGGTGGTGAGAAATTGCATTGCGAAGGCATCTGCGAATATGTTGAGTTCATATGCAAAGGGGTGAGGATTGTTACTGACTTCAATGTTTTGCCGTTAGGCTCTAGTCTGCTCATACTGGGTGCTCAGTGGATGAGGACATTGGTAGGGTTATGGGTTAGCTTTAGGGACTATTCTATTCATTTCGAACAGGATGGGAACATCCAAAGGTTAACAGAAGTTCACAGTACAGGCATTGAAGTCTCTACTACTAAATCCATGCTGAAAACTCTGCAGTACCTAAAGAGGGGCTTGATATTGCAAATCTCTGCAATTGCCACTAACCCCCCAACTGAGCTAGCCTACCCAGGGAATTAGCTCAACTGCTAGCTAAGTATGATGGGGTCTTCCAAGAGCAGACCTGTCTACCTCCTGCCAGAACCCAAGATCACAAGATTATCCTCCACACTAATGCTCAACCCGTGAGTTTGCGGCCATACAAACATCCCTGGAAACAAAAGAATGAGATAGAGAGATTAGTGAAGGAAATGTTGCACACTGGCGTTATTAGGCCCAGCTCCAACTCTTTCCCATCACCATTGGTCATGGCGAAGAAGCATGATGGTACATGGAGGATGTGTGTGGATTACCGCGCCTTGAACAAGAAGACTGTTAAAAATAAGTTTCCTATCCCTATAATTGATGAGCTTTTAGATGAACTCCATGGGCTAAATACTACAGAAAGCTTGATTTGCGCAGTGGGTATCACCAAATCCGCATGGCTGAAGGTGATATCCCCAAAACTGCTTTTAAAACTCACGAAGGGCACTATAAATAAATCATTATGCCTTTTGGCTTAACAAATGCACCATCCACCTTTCAATCCCTCATGAACAAAATCTTTAAACCTCATCTAAGGAAGTTTGTGCTTGTGTTTTTCGATGACATACTCATTTATAGCAAAACATGGGATGAACATCTCACACACTTGAGGACTATCCTGCAGCTGCTATGGGAGAATTCGTTATTTGCAAAAATGAGCAAATGTGTGTTTGGCATGCAAAAAATAGCCTATCTGGGCCACATAGTATCCAAGGATGGAGTTGCTGGGGACCCTAGCAAGGTGGAGGCAGTCCAAGCTTGGCCTACTCCCAAAACTATCAAGAGGTTGAGGGGAATTCTGGGTCTCACCGGATATTACCGCAAGTTCATCTCCAAATATTCCACCATAGCAGCACCTTTGGTGAGTTTAACCAAAAAAAAGGGCCTTTAAGTGGTCAGAAGCAGCTCAGGGAGCATTTGAAGAGCTGAAGAAGGCTTTGACAACCCTGCCAGTTCTCCGAATGCCCAACTTTAATGAAAAAATTGTATTGGAGTGTGATGCAGCAGGTTTAGGGATTGGAGCCATCCTTATGCAACAAAAAACACCCTGTGACATATATCAGCATGGAGCTCAAGAGAAAGAGCATACACCTCTCCGCTTACGAAAAAGAAATATTAGCCATCCTTCTAGCAGTGACGAAGTGGCGGCATTATCTGTTGACTTCTAGTTTGGTGTGCACAAAACGTGCTCACTCATACTAATAAGTTTGAATTTCGTGTGTCAGATTTTCAGGATCAAAGAATATCAAAAAAGATCCAAGGGAGATTCACAAATATACAAACAAGGAAAACAATTAAGAATAATGGCAAAAGAGGAAGATATTCAAAAAGAATTCTTGATTAATTGGTCCACAAGCAAAAGAGGAAGATATCAAGAGCTGAATTTTTCTTTCTATTTTCGTGAGATTATAATTGTATAAGACTGATTTAAGAAGGATTAGTTTATGGTAAGAAAATAGGGCTGATTCGGAATAAACAGCGCGTGACCGGTCGACCGCACTTCGTGACCGGTCGACCACATGGCAGTCGACCGCAACTTTAGTTATTCGAGGAGCAGTCGACCTTTCACCTCTCTACTTTACGTCAGAGAGCTGAATGGTCGACCGCACCAATATGACGGTCGACCGCACACTGCGCTGTGTATATTCTTAGAAAGTATCGTTTTCATTTTTGGATTGATACTCTTCCTCGTCTATTAATATTGACGAATCCACTCTGTCTTTCTTACCTAATTACTTCTGAAAAAAACTCTTGAGAACTAATCATTCAGTAAATCAATCCGAGTGTGAGCGTTCATTTGGTTGTATTCTTCAGTCAAGATCTTTAACGATCTTGAGGTTTTCTTTTCATTTCTTTTCCACTTCGGTGAGATTTACAGGACTTGGATTAGAAGTCCTATGGGTATAATAGGTCTCTTGTCCTGAATCTGAGAATCACTGTACAAGGATTTTGAGTATAGTGGAATGCTTGTGGCGGAGAATTGCTACAAGTAGGTGGTGTGGACGTAGACCTGGGGGTCAAACTACGTTATATCGCTGCGTCATCTGTGTTTGCTTTTCTTATCTGTCTTGCCTTTACTTTACTTTATTTTTAAATTTTTTAATTCCGCACGATCACCCTATTCACCCCCTTAGGGTGATTTACACTCTCCTCGGCAGGAAATTTGCTATAAAGACTGATCATAAACCGCTTAAACACCTATTGGAGCAAAGACTGGATACCGATGCCGAACATACCTGGTTATGGAAGCTTCATGGCTATCAATATGTTGTAGGGTACAAAACGGGGGTGGACAATGTGGGGGCAGATCGTCTATCCAGGGTATATGAAGAAGCTCATCTGCAGGCAATTTCAGTTGTGAGAGGAAAGTGGTTGGAAGATCTCAAGCTTGAAGTGGAGCAGGACCCTTACTATAAGGAGGTTTCAAGCAAGATAGCATTAGGGGAGCTTCTCGCTGCCTGCTACACTACTCATCAGGGTCTGATATTTTATAAAGGAAGAGTCCACCTCAATCCTTCATCCCTGATAGCTCAGCGGCTCTTAAGCTTGCATCACGACACTGTGCAAGGTGGACACTCAGGGTTTGGAAAAACCTGGCAGAAAATTAAACAGGTGGCGCATTGGGCATGCATGAAAGGGAAGGTCAAGTAATATATCAGAGAGTGCGAAACCTACCAACGCAGCAAAAACCTTACCCAATCCTCTGCAGGCCTCCTTCAACCCCTACCTATTCCCTCTGCAATTTGGGAAGAGATCAGCATGGATTTCATCGATGGGCTTCCCAAAAGCTATGGCAAAATGACGGTGCTAGTCGTGCTCGATAGGCTCTCCAAATATAGTCATTTCATAGCACTGAGTCACCCCTACATAGCGAAACAAATAGCCGAGGTATTTGTGGATCAGATCATCAGGTTGTATGGTGTACCAAAAGCGATAGTCAGTGATCGCGATGCTGTGTTTGTTAGCACATTTTGGAGGGAGATATTCCTCATGCAAGGCACCCAATTGTGCTTGAGCACGTCCTTTCACCCCCAATCCGACGGCCAAACTGAGGTTACTAACCGAATACTGGAGTCCTATCTTCGATGTTTCTGGGCCCATAAACCAACCAGCTGGTCCAAGATGCTACCTTGGGCGGAGTACTGGCACAACACTAACATCAGCAGTGCTACTAAGCTCTCGCCATATCAAGTGCTCTATGGAAAGGCCCCCCCAACACTACTTACATATGCACCCACACCTCCAAGTCTCAAGAAGTAGACGATTGCTTGATTGAGAGAGATAGTACCCTGCAGATACTTAAAGACAATCTGATTAAGGCGCAGGCTCAAATGAAGTCTTTGCCTGATCAACATAGGCAGGATAAGAGTTTAGCGATTGGGGATTTTTCTTATCTCAAACTCCAACCATATTGGCAAACCTCTGTTGGTGGCAAGAGGGTGCACAAGTTGTCTCATGTGTATTACAGGCCCTATAGGGTAACTGAGAAGATAGGCAATGTCGCATATCGACTCCAACTCCCACCCGTAGCTAAGATACATGATGTTTTCCACATCTCGCAACTCAAGCAGCATGTAGGAGACCCAAGCAAGCTCCAACATACCCACCCTGTTTACTTTTATACAGATTCCCTCAAACCTGCTAAGCTTCTTAACCGAAGGATGGTCAACAAATGGGAGGTGGCTGCAACTGAAGTTCTAATCCAATGGGAGGGGGGTGATGAAGATGACGCAACATGGGAAGGATTCTGGGATATATATAATCGCTTCCTAAATTTTCAAAAAATTCTAGAAGCTCCATATCAAGGAAGGAGGGTTGATACAGTTCCTGCCGCAGCTGTATCTGAGCTGTAGCGCCATTAAGAAACCTTGCGTATCGGTCCTTATCGATCGCATATCAGTCCCTGGGTGATAATCTTGATTTCGAGGGCCTTCTTGCATAGTTAGCATGTTATTTTGCAGAAATGACCCCCGCTTTCAACTGCTAGTGCTATCTGTGGCCTAGCTGGCATTATAGGAGTGGAGGGGGTAAGTGTGTGGGGCCCACTGAGCACTACAGGGCAGTTGGGTAGTTGTTTTCGTTGTTAGGGTGAGGGAATCCCGGGTTATGCACGGGGTTTCTCTCTACAAACCCATCCTCATTTGTAATCAGAAAGATATGAATGATATTTTGAAGTTATTTCTTAGTTAAATTTGTTCTTGAGTTTTCTTGCTGCCTTGAGCAAACAATCGTAGGTTAGCCATGGTCGACACTCCTTCCTAGCGAGCGCCACCAGGCGTTCCCAATCGCAGGGTCAGGCCACAGTTCGGGACCCTATCACTCGGTTCCATTACTCCTTTCCCTAAATGGCCAAACCTTAATTCTATTTCTAAATCCCAAATCGATTCATGCTGCCTCCATGGCTCCATCTTTGAACCCGACTCCTAAGCCCCAGCCGCTTGCTGTGCTCCTCACATGTACCTAGTTGATGTTCGGTTGTTCCCACAATCCCACTTGTTGTTGTTGTCTCCCGGTACCCCTTGCTGTTGCTGTTGTGCTGGTTTGTTGTTGGCTTGTAGCCACTTGCTTGCTGTTTTCTGTTGCTTGTTGCTTTGCTTTGTTGGCTATAGTCGTTGGCCCAACCACCGAGAATCGACAAATTGGTAGCTATTTTCTTCCCTTTATTACTTTTCATGATTGATTGATTATTTGATTGTTGTAGGATTGTAGTTGATTGACTGTGTTTCGTGTTGATTACTTAGAAGCTAGGGTTTGCATTAATTAGAAGCTTGGGTTTCGTGTTGATTGATTGTTTCATTGTTTGATTGTTGTAATTCTCAAGTAGGGATGGCAAATGGGCTGGGCTAACCCGGGACCCGCCCGCGGTCCGCCCGCCAAACCCGGCCTGTTAGAAGTTGGTTCAGGTTCGGGTCGAACCAGCGAGTATAAGCGGGTTGACCTGGGTCGTTAAAACATGGATTTGGACTCGTCGAACCCGGCCCACGGACCTGGTGAACAGTGCTCGAACCGCTCGCAAACCCGTGGGTCGACTCGCGGGTTTCGAACCGTTAGACACGTACGGGTCAAACGTTCGATCCGCACGGGTCGACCCTTCGACCCGCTGGTCCAACGGCCGAAACCGAGTCTAACGGCTGTTATAGCAGTTTTTTTTTGTTTTTTTTTATTTTTTTCCCTATAAACACCCCTTAAACCATAACTAAAAATTTCACACCTTACTCTCTTACTCCCTCTACTACTACTACTCAATTCAATCTTAATTCATTCCAAATTTTGTGAACAAAGAAGCTAGCAACATAGAAACGATCAAACGACAAATTTTGATGATATCGAATTCAACATTCAACTACGTCTTCAAGTCTTCAACTCCTCCAAGGCTCCAACAAAGAAGCTCTCTTTCTATCTATATACGAGTATGGAATTCTACTTCTACTTCTACTTTAATTTTCACTCTTATTTTATATACGAGTATCACGAAGTACGATATCAAAATTTCACAACCCTCTTATTGTCTTGATATTTTTTTTAGTTATAATTTTTTTTTTATCATATTTGTCTGTTGGTTTTTTGATCTTCTCTCCCACAACCCTCTTATTGTTTTCTAGATTTTTTTTAAACTTATCTCGCCTAGATTGTATTTAATTTTTTCACATACACTACTATGTCAACATGTCTAGATCACGAGGTAGCAGCCGTAGCCAGAGTGGACAAGATTCTACTGGCACTTCTTGTAGGCCTCCAATTATCCTACAAAATGAGCCCGTCGAAGAGTACCTTATGACCCAACACATTGGTACACACGATGAGTTTGTAGGAGACATAGACATAGAAGAAGAACTACAAACACAAGCAACCGAAACAACACAAGCGGGTAGTAATAGGAAAACTAGAGAGGAAACTAGTGATTGACACAAATTTTATGATTATATTCCGGACGAAGAAAATCGGGGTGTAGGTATAAAAGTTTGTAAAACATGTTCGAAGCCATACAAATGGAAGAGGGGTGAGGAGATGGGTACAATAAGACAAAACATCCAAAATGTGCACAAAGAACTTCTTGTAGACCTGCTCGGCCAACAAAAAATCAACCCTAGGACCGGTGTAGTTGATAGCCATTCTTATGATCCTAAACTTGTTCGTCGAGAAATGGACCGACTAGTTTTCATGGAAGAGTTACCATTTTCCTATCCCGGGAATAGGGACTTAGAAAATTTTAATCAAATCGCTTTAAACCAGCATTTTAAAAGAATCCCTAGGAATACTATAAAGTCTGATTGTTTTAAAATGTGCACTGAAATGAGAGAAGCTTTGATTGCTATTTTATGGAGTTTAACTTGTAGAGTTTCTTTAACTTCCAATTGCTGGATGGGTTGCAACAATATTTCACTGATGGGAATAACTTATCATTGGACTGGATCATTCAAGAAAGGATCATATCACTTGCCGCGTTATCCTCATAGTGGTAATGAAATTACAAATCGTATTTTAGAAATTTGTGATGTTTTTCATATTCGTGATAAAATAATGTGTATAAGTTTTGATAATGCATCTAACAACAATACATCAATTAGTACATTAAAAACCGCAATAAATCCTCCATCTGACATTATTTTTCATATTAGATGCGCATGTCATATTTTAAATTTATGTGTTCAAGATGCATTAAAAATAGCCGAACCATATATAGTTAACATTAGAAATTTTGTACATTTTATTGCATTAAGTGACACCATATTCCAAGAATGGAAAGCTTGGTGTAGGCATAAAAATGTACATTTTAGAAAATTTCCAAAGGATGTTAAACACCGATGAAACTCTACTTTTGATTTGCTACATGTTACTAAATATAAAGAATGTATAAATGATTTTTGTATTGTAAAAAATATGCCAAATTTTGAAAGGACTCCCCAAGCTTGGTTTTATGCCGAATCTTTGTTGAAATTTTTAGAACCATTTAAAACCGCAACTTTCAAAATTTCAAAATCTTATGAATCTACTTCTAGTAGCTTTTTTATTTCAATAGTTACTATGATGCAAACTTTCAAACAAATGATCGATGATGCTTTTATTGGTCATATTGTGAAACCTGCATACACCAAAATTTTGAAGTATTTTAATCTTCCTCCTATGTTGTACTGTATTGCTACTGTGATGGATCCTCGTATCAAATTAGAAGGTATGAAGAGTTTGATTGAAATGTGTTTTACTTTACTTGGGGAAGATGAATCTGAAATTGATTGCGGAACATTTTTAGTTAAATTTGAATCGACATTAAATAACTTGTATGATTATTATGATAGAAGTTTTTCATCTAGTAGTACAACTTTTTTAGTTAGTTCTTATTCTGCTACTTCTAAAGATAAGGGAAAGAGTAACTTAGATGATGCCACATTTAATTTACTTGCACAAATTCAATCAAAAAAACCTAGGACTAAACAACCAAATGAATTATTGATATAATCAACAAGATTCTGAATCTTTTAGTTCTTCACTTGTTATTTTACAATGATGGAAAGACCATGAACATACTTATAGTATTCTTAAATGTATGGCTAAAGATCTACTAACTCCTCCTGTCTTTACAGTTGCTTCAGAAAGTGTATTTTCTATAAGTGGCAGGGTTCTAACCGATTACAGGAATTGCTTGAAGCCCCAATCGTTGGAGATGCTCATCTGCATGGAAGACTAGCTAAAGGCCGAAGATAGGACTCAAGAAAAAACGTTCGACACGTCTACAAGTGGAAGCAACTCGCCGGAAGAACAACAACAACAACAATAGCAACCAAAATGAAGAATTGAAGACCAACAACAACAACAACAATAAATTGAAGACCAACAAATTGAAGACAATTGTAAATATATAAAAAAAAATTAATAAAATCTTTGTTTGTTATTAAAAATTAGGATAATTGAAGAAAATTGAAATTGTATCTAAGAAATTTACTATTGTATAAAACAAATTTGTAAAAAATCTTTATTTCTTATTACAAATTGTGATACTTGCATGTATAAGTTGAAATCATATTAATAATATATACATTTTTTTGGCAATTTTACTCTTTGATTCTTATTATTATTATTATATTTTTTTATTATTATTAAAATTACATTTTTTTAAAGTAAAAAAAATTAACTTTAGACGGGCCCAACCCGCGACCCGACCCGACCTGACTCGGGTTTGACCCGAAAGGGTTCGCGGGTTGGGCGGGTCGACTATTTGCACTTATGACCCGGCCCAGCCTGGCCCGGTTGCCACTGGGACCCGACCCGAACCCGCCCAAGTTGGGTTCCAACCCGGATGGGTTTGACCCAACCCGGCCTGGTCGACCCATTTGCCAACCCTATTCTCAAGGTAGGGTTTCGAATTAATGCTTTATTTCATGATTTGTGTTTTTAGATCTTAATTTGGTAGATTTGAGCTTAATTGAATAGATTAGTATTTTTGTAAGTTGAAATTTGATAGCTTAGGGCTTAATCTAAAAAATTGTTTATTATTTCAGTTTTATCTTGCCTAAAAAATATCTATCTAGAGCGTCAAAAAGAAAGAAGGAACAAGATGAAGATAAATTTATACAATCTCAAATCGGGGCTTTTTGTAAGTTTCTTACCAACAAACCTATAGAGAATGATAGTGAGTTTGCTTCAAGAAATGTGAGAAGAAGTCATAATAATAAAATATTGTATTTTATTGTATTAAAAAAATTATATTTACCTTGAAGAATGTGCAATTGTATGTGTGTGTGTGTGTGTGTGTGTGTGTGTGTGTGTGTGTGTTTTTTACCTATATATATGATATATTAGTTTTTTTAGAACTGTAGCAAAAAAAAAAAAATTCTAAAACAAAATTTAACGATTTAAATATATATATATATATATATATATATGTATGTATGGGGACCTCATTTCGGGAGTTCGCCTTGGGTCCCCGTGAACTCAGGGTCTGCCCTGCTTATACTTACTCATAATGCTAAACAGAGGCAAGAAGAAGAAACAACAATTAACAAATAACTCAGAACAATGCTAGTTTCACCTATATTTGTTTAAAATGAAGATTGAAAAAAGAAAATTAAGTTTATTCTAGTGTTGAAATAAATAATGATAAACTTGTCTATGCCAACAATTCATATAAATGTAAATCTTGAGCTTTGCCCCAGATGTTAAACCATTTCAAAAATAATCGATACTAAATTATACCAAATATTCTACATTTAGCCTTGATTGTTATTTTTTAAAGGTGCAATGTTTATACTGGATCATGAGGCATTTTCTCACAACTAACAAGATAAAAATAAATTTTTAAAAAAATGTAATGAAAATGCATACCCATCAGTTAACTTTTCTTCAAAGATCTGGCACCCGAGATGTGTTTTGTGCAAGAACCATAGTGAGAACACTAAACACTTGTTACCGCTGAATCTGGTGTGGGGGCAAACAGATAGTATTTGTGAATTCTTAGGAAAACCGAATAGCAAAAACCTGGAATCTTCTCACCGGAGTTTGGCCGTTGACTCCCGCCGTTCACCTGCAAAAAGTACGATACACCGGGGTTGATCCCGGCGACACACCCTCTGACGCTCAAGTCAGTAATCTGGAAGATTATGAGAGAGCGTAAATTGGCAAAAGATTGATTACCTCTTAATGGTGGTGGATGGGGGGTATTTATAGCCGCCTTTGGGATCAAGTTAGGAATGTAATCCCTAGGATCAGATTAGGAATGTAATCCCTAATTCCCAGTGAAAGGATAGATACGAATCAGGGCCGTTGATTAGGATTAATCAGAAATCCTAATTCTATCCTGCTAGACCGGGTTTGCTGCGGGTTGAATCCCGCACCCAGTTGAGATGGGTCCGTTTGCGGATTACTGGGTTTTTTGAAGAGAAGACCCAGTACCCACTTCAGACCTGTTTGTAGGTAAAATTACCATTTTGTCCCCAGGCTTTGAGATTCGCGCCAAGTTTGGACGATTCCGATTTAACCTCATTTTTAGCCATATCACGAGCCCCCCACTCTCGAAGACTGAGTTTGATCATCCTTTGAGGAGTAGTTCCACTATTTTAATGGCTTACGGAGTTGTATCGGAGCCCACACGAGGGGTGTTGAATCTTTAAATGGGGTATCGTGGTAATTTCGTCGTTTCATGGCTTGGGTGCTTCGGCCTCGTTGCCGACCCCCTCCGAACACTCGCTACGAAGGAGGTCGAGGTCCCTGGGAGTTCGGCACCTTCCGCCGAAGCGCACAGATACTTCGGCGGAAGTATAGGCGTGTTCGGTGTGGTTTCCTCTCCATTAGAAGGTCGGTGGCGAGAGCGTTCGGCAGCATGTGCTGAGGTCCACTTTTTCATATAACATGGTCGGTGGCAAGAGCGCTCGGCAGCATGTGCCGAGGTCCAATTTTACCATGTAACATGGTCGGTGGCAAGAACGCTCGGCAGCATGTGCCGAGGTCCAATTTTTCCATGCAACATGGTCGGTGGCAAGAACGTTCGGCAGCATAGGAAACGTCAGGTTGAGTTGGCTGCTGCTGAACTTCTGACAGATGTAACAGTCATTTAATGCGATGGCTGCTGATCTTCTAACGACTCTGATAGATGTGCCAGTCATTAATGCGATACAACAGCTAGGTGCGGTAAATAATGCGATGGTTCAGGTCGTTTTGTTGCCTTGTGTAAATGGGCTGGCACTGTTGGCCCACTAACCTTGTTTCGTGTGCCCAGATCTATAAAACTTCACCCCCCCTCTCATTTCTCACTTCTCCGAATTTTTACTCAGGCGGTAATTTCTACTAGCGAGAGCTCACGGTGATTGTCGATTGCTTTTCCGGTGAATATTCCGACCGTTCCCATCAACTCAAAGGTAATTTATACTTAGTCATTTTTTAAGTATAAATATGTCTCTTTCTCCTATATCCGAGCCATCCCCTTCTGCCGCCGAAGTCCCTTCTCCGCATCGCCGAGATAAAAGGAAGAAGGTATTCGGTCGAGACAGTATAGTGGAAGATCCGAAGCGCATGGGGCCGTTCAGCAGGTATCCAGGACAACTGACAGGGCTTCAGCGGGTTCGAGAGCTTCCTGAGGAGCATGCCGAGCGCATCATTCATGGGAGGGGAAGAGCCTTCGAGGAAAATGAGGCAAGAGAGACCTCCGAGGCCGATGAGATGGTCTATATTCTCAGCCAGGAGGACTTGGTAGTGATCCGGGGTTGCTTCCAAATTCCTAAGGAGTACGAGCTTATGCTGCCGGGACCCGGGGTTAGGGAAAATTTGCCGATGCCAGTAAACATGTGTTTTTGGCCGGTCGACGCCTTCATCGCAGGGGATCGGCTACCTCTCCACCCGTTCGCGATCAAAGTGCTGAGGTGGTTTGGGGTCAGCCCCATTCAACTGATGCCGAACGCGTGGAGAGTCATCAATGGGTCTGTACTACACTGCCAAGCGGCTGGGATCGAGCCGGAGCTAAGGGTACTCTGGACTGTCTACCGGCTTCATCAGCAGAACCGGTCGGAGTTCCGGTACTACCTGGCTCCGAGGCACGGAGGTCGGCTCGTCGTCTGCCCCGACTCCATCAAGCACTGGCGAGATAAATACTTGATAGTGCGGGGCGTTGAGGCATGGACCATACCCACCAGTTTCGTAGAGGAGGTGTCGAGGCGAGTAAAGGAGTTGCCGGTGCTTCATCCTCAAGAAGAGGAGTCAGTGCAGACTCTTCTTGGCAGGCCGAAGTACGATTGGAGGGAGCTTACCGAGGACATTCTCTTCAGGGGAGGGCTCAGCCGCGTAGACCCCAGTACGCGGCTCTTTCTGTGCTCTCATTTTTCTTTTGTTTAATCTTGCCTATCCTAACTTGTGTCTTTAACTGGCTTCTTATTTGATGCAGAGGCAATGGATTTCGATGCAATGATGGCGCAGAGGGCTGCCCTCGGAAGCAAGGCACCGAAGAAGCGCAAGAGGGTTTTTACCAAGCTGCCGCCCGCGAAGGCTCCGAGGGGCACGAGCGAAGCCGAGGCGGTTGACGGGTTGAGCCTCCGGTTGTGGTGACCCCGACCTCGGCCGCAGAAGTATCCTCGGCGTCGAATGAGGCAGGGGACTTCCCGATCTCCAGCAGCTCTCGGGATGGAGACGCCTCCGCTGACGGCGACGGCCGAGGAGCTCCTCACTGAGGAGCACAAGAGGATCCACGTTCCGGACTGGCAGGTTCGGAAACATGATGGGTTTCTCGGCGACTCCTTGGCAAGTATGCAGGTGGTCAAACACCTGGCGCCAAAGGATCGAGCCGCCATGGAGGCCGGCATGGCGGGCGACGACGCCATTGAGATCGCGCGCTCGGCAGTTTCGGTAAGTGTCGAATTTCTGCTTTCGCTGGTTACTTTCTCTTTCGATTTTTCTAACTCATGGCATGCCCCTTTTTTTTTGTTGTAGATCATCGTCCACTTCGGCCATCTCTCCGAAAAGATGACGGAGTTGGAAAAGGAGCTGAAGCAGGAGACCGACCGGGCTCGGGCCGAGAAGGCTCGAATCGGCACAGAGCTCGACAAGCTGAGGGTCGAGCTCGAGGGGTGGTCGACGAGGGTCGAGTACCTTGATTGCCAGGCCGCGAAGCTCGAGGCCGATCTTCTACGGCAGAAGGAGGAGTCGGCCACACAGCTGGCCGAGGCGGCGTGGACCAAGGACGCCGCGGTGAAGGAGGTCGAAGAGGCCACCATGGCAAAGGCGCAGGGCTTCCTTACCCAAAACATGGCCAAGGCCTATGCCCAAGCCATCTCTCAGGTGTCGGAGCGATACCCTGAGGTGGACTGCTCAGGGTGGAGGCTGTTCCCGGGCAATGTTGAGGGCTTCGATCCTGAATCGGAAGGAGAGGAAGAGGAAGGGGAGGATTAGGACGACCACGAGGTTGAGGTCGTTGGTGAGGTGCAGATCACTGAAGTAACCCCGCTGGCGATTCAGCCCCCGTCGGGGGGTCTGTCCCCATCCACTCTCGACGCCCTGGGAAAGAGGTTGACCCTTGATTTCACCTCTTGTCTTTTTTTTTGTGTTGTGCTGTATTGCCTAATTGCGGACTGGCCATCGCATTTTTTGTGATCAATGAAAGAAACTTTTGAATTCGACCCCTCGTCATCTTTGAATAACCCCCCCACCCCTTTGAAATTTAGCTAAGTGTTAGACGAAGAACTTCCGCTTTAGTGCTTGTAGCTTTTATTCAGGGGTCGGACGAGGAGTGAACTTTTGACTATTTACTGAGCCCCGTTATTTGCCTTGATCTTTTCAGCTTGCCGTGGCAACCCTCTCAGCCGAACCCACTCGCTCTGAGGAGGAGTTTGGTTCCGAGGATAGCTTGGGGTCGACGAGGTTGAGTCTAGCCAGGTGTCGAGAACGCCTTTATGAGGTCGAGTTAGGGTTGCGCAGGGCGGAGAGCGAGCGGAACCACTTGCAGATGATCTTGAGCCAACGGGACGTCGAGATTAGCCCCCAGTCTGGAGGTTGGCTCGCTGATATCCCCTCTGCAGACGAGGAGGATGGCTCGTCGACAGCCTTCACCAATGGGCTAAGGTTGAAGTGTCTCCAGCTTTCCCTGTCGAAGATGACAGCGGAGAGGGACGATATGCTTACCAAAGTGCACCACTTGCAGATTGTGGAGGCCAAACTTCTGGCAGAGAAAGAGGAGCTGACCAAGGCAGTGGGCAAGCTGATGACCGAACGTGACGCGCTGACGGTGGAGGTCGATGCGTTGAAAAAAGCCACAGTGGATAGGGGCATCGAAGTCACTCACCTCCGCCGAATTATCGCCAGTCGCCCCAGCATTCCGAGCTCCGCTGTGCCTCCTCGCTTCGAGGTAGACGCCGGAGACGAGTCTCTAAAACAGAGGATTGCCGAGTTGGAAGTTGAAGTGGCTCGCCTAAAGCCGCACTCGGGGCCAATTAACGTCAGGAGCACTTCATGCACTCGCGAGGAGGGTGAGCGAGGCATTTCATTTTATGAGCTTACGACACATTCTCCTGTGGATCGACCAAGTCCGGGTGATGCCCAAAATGCTGTGGCGATTTCATCGAGCGGGGCGTCTGCTGGGGTAACTGTCAGGAGCAACGCGGAGGACACTTCTCAATTCGCCAGTTTGGGGACGAGTACCGGGGTCAAGCGTCGCCGCCCTCAGGGTGTCTTTAAAGCGAAATATCCCTGCGCCAAGGAAGCGCCGAAGATTTTTTGTTTTTCAAGTTTTGTATTTCGCCTAAGTGTAATGAGTCGGTGTTGTAGTTTTTGCTTTTGGAAGTCTTGTAGCTCGGTTGTAGAGAAGATGCCGCTTTGTAATTAGCCCCCCGCACTTAATCGAAATGATGCCTTTTCTTTCTTGAACTTGTGTGTTTTTGAATCCTTTTTATTGTTGTGTTACTCGTGACTGCCTTTAGTGTGCCGAGGTCCGGAGATAAACTTTCGCTCGTCTGGGCCTCGGTGCCAAGAGCGCCTGGCAATGTATGCCGAAATTGAGAGTAAGGTTTTTGCTTGTTTGGGAGTCGGTGCCAAGAGCGCTCGACTAGGTGTGCCGAGATCGAGAGCAAGGTTTTTTGCTTGTTCGGGCGTCGGTGCCAAGGGCGCTCGACTAGGCGTGCCGAGGTCCATAGCAAGGTTTTTTTTTGCTTGTTTGGGCGTCGGTGCCAAGAGCACTCGGCAATGCGTGCCGAAGTCGAGAGCAAGGGTTTTTTGCTTGTTTGGGATTCGGTGCCAAGAGCGCTCGACTAGGTGTGCCGAGGTCGAGAGCAAGGTTCTATGTTATTCTTTTTATCGCATTGTTATTTATTTGTTGAACTTTGTATTCCGGGCTTGTTGACTCGTAATTGTTGTTTGTTTTTCCAATTATTGGTTATTATGTTGAACTATCGTATGTTTAATCTCAGTTGTTGTTTATGTGATTATATTTATCTGCGTGGTTGTGATTATTCATTTTTTTATATTGTTGAGTTAAAACTGGTACAGCTTATGGATGATGTTAATATCATTTGCTGGGCCTTCGTCACAGACTCGTATTTCTGTATTTTGGGAAGCGGGGCGTGAAATTTTTATTTGTCGAATGTATATGCGCTGGAACCGGCAGAGGTCTAGTTTCTAGAACTTTTGATGGATCCAGATTTGCTTTCCTATAGCAGTGGGAATACCTTTTTTTTTTTCAACAACGTCTTGCTGTCCAAAATGTGTGCTTGTATTGATTTAGTGTAAACACTTTTTGCCTTGCATGTAATGAGTAGGATTAGCCACACCTTGCATTACACAATCTTGACATCTTCTTGCATGCTCACTAGGATGAAATAAAATAATAACAAGCCTGGGTATTAAGGGTTAACTTGGTAGTGAACAATCGGAGATTGTATTCAGGTAGGGATCCCTTACTGTTTATTCATGTTTATTCTTATTTATTCCTGTTAATTCCTATTAATTATGCCGAGTACATGATCTGTAGAGTTCACCATCACAGTCTAAAACCAACACTGTTAGCATGCACCAAACCTGTGGTATGGGACACAGTTTACGTGCATTAGATAGGTTAATAAAATGAATAATCACCCTAAATCGACATTGCATGCCTGATCATGTATACTGTCATCGATTTGATCATGAATTGTAATTACTAATTACTGCATAATTGAATATAGACCCTTGATTGTATTGCCAACCTATGTCTTTGTTCTTGACTTTGATCCAGTCATTTATTCTTGATATACCATGCTTTTTATTGTTCTCTGTTTTCCGCTACTTGCTGTCCGTGACTTGCTCTAACGGACATTATTTTTCTACTTTAGATGACAAGTTTACAGATACCGAAGGAGTGATACCAGAAGGACTTGGTGAGCAACAATTCTAGAGAGTGGAGCCCAAGAATAGACTGCTTGAATTATCTTTTATGCTATTTTCCCCTTGAACATTGTTATTGATATTGTACTTTGTTTATGGGCTTCGTTGACCCAAAGTTTGTTTTACCCCTGATGTTGGATATTATGTTTTGAAATATATTATTTATTATTGAAGTTGTTCTTCGTTTATGTGATTATATTCTATTGCGTGGCTGTGATTATTATTCATATTGTTGATTTAGACTGGTACAACTTATGGATGGTGTTTACATCATTCGTTGGGCTTTTATTACGTGCTCGTGTTCCCGTATCTTGGGAAGTGGGGCATGACAATATTGATGATGAGTATTAGGAGGTACTTTTTTAATAGCTCCTCGCACTCCTTTGTCTTATGTGATGATAGTCTTTGGCAGTATACCGTGCATGCATTTCAACCACCGGGTGACCAAGTAAATGTTTCTTCATCCTCATCTGCCAGTAGTGCACAACCAAAAAGAGTCGACTGCATATGGTGATTAACTCCAGTGATAGGAGCAAATGGTAGATTCCAATTGTTCGTTTTGTATGTGACTCCAAACACAACAACATCTCCAAACCTCATATAAGATGATCGCACTAGTCTATCTGCCCAAAATACACTTCTCATTCTTCCCATATAATCAATATCCGCTGCATAATAAAAATCAGGATCTAATCCTTCAACATCCTAATGAGTGTCATACACTCATGTCCTATATTGTTTCCTTAATTTGCTAATCTGATCTTGACACTGCCTTAATGTGATTACATCACCTTCACTATGATTTATAACATTCAAGACTCGGTTAACTTTTAAAGGAGTTATACCTTCTGTATGCAATGTTAAAAGTTTGGTATAGCGGAGTGGAGCTTTAGAAGAGAGAAGTGACAACTGGTCCAATGAACAATCAAACAAGTAGCCAAGCACACAAAGACACAAATGTTTGTCCTGGTTCGGGCGAACCTAATCCGGGGAAAAATAAAAGAGATATTATTCAATTAGAGTAGATTACAAGAGTTACAAACACACAGGTGGATCATTAACATCAAGATTCAATTATTCATCACTCAATTGTACTCTTCCCCACTCCCCCCTCCCCCCCCCCCCCCCCCCACACACACACACACACATTGAACTGCCTTCCACCCCACCTCCTGCTTTGGTTTGTTGTTCCATGGAGACCATTGAACTCAAAATTCATGGGTGTGGGCCAACAGAGCTGGTCCAACCCCTGCCTCCTCCCCTAGCTATCCCCTACCCCATCCCCCAAGTTGTCTCCATCTCTCCCTATCAAGCCCTGCTTCTCATTATATGGGAACACAAGCACGTAACTGATGCCTAGCGAATAATATAAGTATGACAACTCATATCATTCATAAGCTGTAAGGATCAACTCAATAGTAAACAGAAAGATACAACCACACATGAATGAATCAAACTTCATAATCACAAGAATTACTTGAAATCAAATACATGATTCTCAAATAAAACAAGATATGGAGAACAATAAAACTTTGGGTCAAACATGCCCAAATACAAAGTATCAAGTAGCAACAAAAGAAACTGATAAACTCGACGCAGAAATAAACTAATGCACAAAAGATCCCAGTCAAAAGGCTTAGAACACTTGAACGCTTACTCCTGCAGGTAACTGGTCTCCAAAACGTGTATATTTATCAATTTGAAAGAAACAGAGAAATAGGAAAAAACATTCTGCCCGTTAGTGTAAGCTACGGCCACAAGTAGTACAAACAGAAGGGTACACGAACAAGGTAAATAAGGACACAGAGCAGGAAACAAGAATCAAGAGCACAGAACATAACATGAAAGGAATGCAATAGGTAAATAGGGTCAAACAAACTGGTAAGCAAGTAAACAGGATCAGATAACAGGATCAGGTAATAGATAAACATGTAAACTTGTAATAGATATCAGATAAACATGTAAACTTGTAACAGATATAAGATAATCATGCAAACTTGTAACAGATATCAGATAAGTATGTGAAACAGGTGACAGGAATATGCAGGTGAAACATATTATTCTTAAGTATTTTATTTAATCCTATCTAATGCACCACTAATGCGTCCCATACTACATAGTTGCTGCATGCAAATAAGTTACGTTTAGATTTAGTGGTGGATTCCATAGGGCCGTGTACTTAGGCATCAGATAAATGGATAAACAGATAAACATATAAACAGAAACAGATAAACATACTCCTGAATTATGCAATCATGTATTTATGCAAACATATGGGAAACACGGGCCCCCTTCCAAGTACACTTTCTTATGTTGTCCACTACCAGATCTTTCCCTTAAACCCTGGCTTGATACTTATTCTTTTTACCAAAAGAGACATGAATGTGCAGAATCAAGGACATGTAATCATGGCAGGGAAAGAAACCATGTTCAGACTGGGTGGAAAACATGTTCGGGTGCAATAAACAAACTTATGAATATTGAAACAACAAGAACTCCAAATCTGGACAACAAGACGTTGCTGCACCAAAACTGGAATTCCCGCTGCTACAGAAAAGCAATTCAAGAACGGTCAGGAGTTCCAGAAGCTAGACTCCTCACCGGTTCCAGCGCATATACACAGATATATAAAAATCACAGGAACTAGGTTCAAATTCTTGTTTTTACAGATTTCATGTTCAGGCAGAAACTTATGGTACAATTCTTATACTCGTAAATTAGTAAAGAACACTTTTAAAAATTCTATAAAATTGATAATCATGTTTTAATCATGTTAAACAACATAATGGAATTTATCAAAGCATAATTATACTATTAATCTGAGTTTTAAATTAATAAACATGACAATACATCGTAAATCAGAAGTCTAGAAATCTAAAGCTAGCAGCATTAAAAGTGGGATATCTCGCACATCGCAATCGGATTTCAGATCCGTCGCATGTTCTGGAAACTAGAAACAAGTGCCTACATTTCATGTTCACAAAATTAGTCATTATTCTGACATTAGAAGGGTTTAATTCATCGTGCCAAATCTGGACAGCAGTAAACGAGATTTCTTTTGCATGAATTATAACATTAATAGTAACTACGATGGTACCAAGTTGATGTATAATGCAAATAAGAATTTAACGGGTATTCAAATTAGCATGCCATGTATATTTTAGAAATACGGAATTGATAGAACAAATCAAAACAGATAGGGGGTAAAGATCATCAACGTATATGGCATGAGAAATGGATCACAACGATGAACCTACTTGCGGTATTTCAAAAAATTCTTGTACGGGGAAACAAAAAGATTCGTACAAGGATACTTGCCTTAATATGAAGACGATGATCCAATAATATTGAGAATAATAGGACGAGTGTCCCGACGAAAACACGTGCAACAATGACCACAATGGACACGAATGCACGTGCAACCTACTTGCAATCAATGGGGCAGCAACAATGGCAAGTAACAAAAGCGAGAGAGCAGCAACACATAGAGACTAGTAATGCAGAGAGCAGTGACACAGTGCGGGAGACAACAGCAATAGGCAGCAACAAGAGGGGTGGCTATTGTCGTGGTTGCTAGCTATGGTGGGGATGACAGCAAGAGGTGGAGGGAGAAGGAGCACAATTGGAGGTCGATGAGGTGGGACTACGGCGAGCGGCAGAAGGAGCAGGAGGTGGAAGTGGAAAATGGCAGTGGCGAGGTGGCTTTGTTTTGGAAGGAAAACAGAGGAAGGAGAGAAGGCAGAATAATGGCGGAGCTGAGTCGAGGATGGAGGTAAGGCAGGGCTGCGGGTCGCCGATGTTTGGCAGTAGAGGAGGAAGACAATGGCGAAAGGGCGGCTGTGGTGACTGGGTGACAGTAGCGGGGCTCGATGGTGTAGAGAATGGCTGTCGGTGGTTGAAACTACTCGACTGGTGGTCGAGGAGCAACGACGAGGTCCGAGGTCGGTTGGGTGGCCAAGGGGATGCTCGAGTGGGAGGCGGTAATGGCAGAGGAAGATGATGCTGGTGGTTGTTGAAGGGTCGCGACTGAGGGGGTGCGAACCATGATGCAGTCGAGGGTGGCAACGAGCGAGGGTGGCATCGACGAGGATGATGGGGCGTGGAGTACAGGGATGGCGATGAGGGTGAGGATGAAGATGACCGGGTTCTGCGTCGGCTGCAGTGGAGAGTGGGCTCGAGAGTTCGTTGGGTTTCGGCAGCAGCGGAATGAAGAAGAAGAGTGGGAGAGAGTGACGGGAGAGAGAATAAGTGGAGAGAGAAACGGGGGGGGGGGGGGTGGAGGGGAGTATAATATTATAATATCATATAATAATAGTTATTTAGTGGGGGTAGTTATGAGATAGTGCGAAAAAGGATAGAGTTGTGGGGATTAATGGGGTGACTGCATGTTACAGAAGAGGGTGGGGGAAATGTAAGGGGGAGTTAGAGAGATCTTGGGAAAAATTGAGTTAGTGGGTTTAAGTTGGGTTAACAAAGTTGGGTACACCAATGCTGGTTTTGGGTTTAATAGTTGGGCTCACATTAATAAACAAGGATAATATTGTTGGGTTGGGTTTGGGTATAAGAATTGGACTTTACATGAAATTAAAATAATTAAAATAATATGATACTATGGATTAAATTGGGCTTCAAATAAAATAATCAAATTAATTTAAATACGGGCTAAAATTTGGTTTTGAGAAAAATGATAACAATGATAATAAAATCAAACCAGTTTGGACCTCCAATATTAATAAATAAAAATATGAGATTGGGCTTCATATAAAACAAAATAGTCAATAGTAATAATATGATACGATGGCTTTGTTGGTTTCAAAAGAATAGAATAATTTATAGAAGAAATTGAAATACAAAAATACGGAAAAGGAAAGAGAATTCGTATACTCGCGAACGGGGGTTACACTCCCCCTTCTCTCCCTCTATCCCAACCTTTACCCCTTCCTGATACTCACCGACGGAGTCCATGCAGGCACCACCAACGGTCGCTGCCTCCTAATAGAGGGAAGATAGAGCTCAGAAAGTATTCACCGTCTCAGATCAAACTTTTTGAAGATCTTCATCGACGAGAGAACTATGACTCTAGTCATCCTCATCATCGCTCAACCTATCCACCTAGAAGACGAGCTCCTGGAGGGGGTCCTCCTACAGGCCATGTTTGGCATAAAAGATCCTCCCTCCAAGGAGCTGGGATCGGGTGACTTCTTATGGGATCTTGTCCTTCATAGTGAACAATGGTAGCAGAAGAGTTGAAGAAGAGAAAACCTCACACCACAAATACACCCCTCCCTTCCTCTTCACAATTAGCAACCTTCCCAATAACACTAATATTGTCATCTACTACTTCACATTTCCTCTACCTCTGCCTCGTCTCCTGCTGTCTCCACCTTCCAACAACCTAATCAACATCAACAAATACACCCACCTTAGACTCAGTTAATCACTCAAGAGCAACAAGCACAACTAGGGGAACTTCCACCGGCGGCTACTAGGGCTCCAGTTGGGAGTCCATCCTCGCCCACCATGTAACACCTCGAATTCCATATAAGACTGAATTCGAAGTTCCACAGAATCTTTACACTTCACTTCGTACAATTTTATAAGGAATTAAAAACTTTTATACAACAGTGATTACATCAACGCAGCGGAATTATAAATTACAACATGATATATGAATTAAACAACAACTTGAACATTTCTTTAAGCAGCATTCAATCTTTAGTCTTTTCAATCACTTTATCTTGCATAGAAACTATGGGCATGTCAGTTGTATGCAACTGACGCTAGGATATAATACATCAATTTCTCTTACTTAGAAAGCACACCTTGTCACAAACAAAGCTAAGAGGGACTATCCTATTGATGTCGTGTGTGAATGTGCACTTAGTGCAGTTACTTACATTAGATGACACTAATGCGCACTTGTTCGGATTCTATGCATCCCATACTACATAGGTCCGAAGGTAAGCCCTTAATCGTTCTTTATCTTATAGGGTTGGATCTCTCGCTATGACTTAAACTACTACGATAACTACGGTAAGTATCCTAGATGTTCTATGAATTACGAGCCCATGTCCAGACAGCCTGGAGAGGAATCCCATGTCATGACATGACGCATCATGTAGACAACCTATGGACAATTCGCATCCGTCATGGGACTATGGCACTACGTAGTCACCAAAAATCCCACAAGCGTTGCCACGGTCCCGATAATTTCGGAGATGTATTCACGTCATGACATGACGCATCATGTAGACAGCTTGTGAACACCCTCACACCGTAGATCCGAGGCCCTCATACTCGTGTTGTTCTCTTACTTTCATCACATCTTCACTATGTATCTAATCCTTAGATAATTGAATCATGAATAAAATTAATACTCTAGAATTAGCGTTACCTCTACATCGGTCTTAAACATCAACTATTAATCACGACCCAAACTTGGTCTTTCATCATCACATTTCTCATTCAAAAATTTCATTTATGCCGATAAGGGGACTTAGCTAAACTCTAGTGTCAAACTCGTTTCATGTTCATCAAAATGGGAGTTCATATTCACAAATTCCATATTTTATCATGTTTCTTTTACTTCATTTTCCATGCACATTTTACATTATTTTAAACAATCTCATATTTAGTCTTACTCAATTTTTCCATGTCACAAATCTCATTTTTAATCTCTACACCAAAATAATTCTTTCAAAGGAAATATTTGTTCTCTTTAATTAATCAAGATTATACTCTAAGAAATTTTTATCAAGTTCTTTTTTCTAAAAATTGCCTCTAATTCTCATTTAATAAGTCAAATATTATAGAAATAAATTTTCATGAAATCTAGGTATTTTTTAAAAGAATTTTAATAATTTTTCTTAATTTTTTAAACACTTGAAATTTCTCAAAAGAATAAAAAATAGTTAAAAAATCAAAAAAATTTAAAATAGTGGCAACAGCCGGATTCAAACCCAGGCCGAAATCCCCCGCTCATGAATAGTGACCGCCTTAGATCGCACCCAAAGACCAAAAGGTCTTTAAGTGACCAACTGTTATATAAGGAACTTATTTTATACTTAAGTTTAGGCTTTCGGTTTTGAGTAAAAATCAAAATTTAGAAAAACTGAGTCTCTTGAGAGACTCGAACCCAAGACCAAGTCTCCGCTCAGCTACAGTAACAGTACTAAAGCGCACCCAGTGACCACTAAGGCCTGAGTGATTAACTGATGTGAACTGAGTAACTCAACTCGCTGTTTATTAACACATTTTCACCATTCTAAATCTCTTTTAATTTTCTTCTCCTCTATTTTTTTGTATCATAAAATTTTTCCAGATTCTCAATCTTAGAAATTTGCAGCATAACAGTAATTTAAAAATTATTATTTTGACATTAAAAGTGAATTCACTTCCCAATTTATATTCTAAGTCTACATTTTCGACTTTGAAAAACAACAATTACTTTGTCTAAATTCATTTGCAAAACAGTTCATTTTCTACTACAACATTGTAGTTAAGATCATCTAAAATCATCCTCAATTACTTCGTCTAAATTCATTTGCAAAACAGTAGGTTCAATATCCGAAACTGCAGCTCATGCTACTTGTAAAAATCATAGAAAATTATATACTTCATGAAATTTGTGTTCTTTAGATCAAATTAAAGGTGTATAAGTCTACTATAACTTTGTAGTTATAAGTTTTCCCAAAATATTATGTCTATAATCCTGAATTCTTCGAAATCTACAATAGGGTCGAAATGTTATACATATTGCCACTATCCAAACTTGTAAAATTCATTATAAATTCAATTCTTTATGAAAAATTCATTTCTTAGACTTTACAAAAAGGTTAACGAGTCTAATTCAAGTTCTTAGTTTTGACTTTTCTCAAAATACTGCATCTAAAATGCCGAAATGATCAAAATCCAAAATGTATACACATTTCCTACAACTAGCCAACTGCCAAGTTTGGATTTTATTAAAATAGTAAACGACATCCAAATATTATAAAATTTTAAGGAGATGTTCTTGACATATAAGAGATGCTCCTATAAAACTTTTGGCTCTAGATTCTATCTAGTTTAATAGATATGATTTTTTGAAGTGCACTAAAACTTAAAAAAGCAACTTAAAAATGTCCCCAAATCTATCATATCATAATTTCACACATTCAGTCAACAACAAATAATCTAAACAGGAATACTCAATCTATATAAGTTACCATGCATCTAACAATTCACACATATCAAGCATTCTACTAATAAAAAATATATTAGAAAGTTGAAGAAACACCCACCTCAAATGTAGAATTCCTAATAGTAGAACTCCTAAAAGAAAATGCTTCAAAGCTCCAAGCAAAGAATCCCGGCCAAGCTTCTCCTAAACCTCAATCCGCAAGCCTTTCTCCCTCTTTCTCTCTTTTATTTTTGTTTCGAGTTATGTTGTTCATGACAAAGGTAAGGACTATTTATAGAAAAATTGTGTGGTCAAAATAGCTCTCCACTTCCCAAAATAACTCCCCACTTCCCACTAACTCACACCAGTCTCCCTCATTCTCAACCATGGTGAGAAACATGTGCACATGCATTAAATGTGTGTGCACACTACTTCATACAAATTTTATTATTAGTTTTTATTATGTTAGATGTGTGTGTTAAACATGGAAAAGTGTACCAAACTAACTATATTTTAAATGTACATTTAAGTGCAAAAATAATCATGCGCTTTAAATTCGTAATTAGTTTTAGTGAGATACAAAAATGGATTTAGACCTAATGGATTTTAATTAAAAAAAATCACATAATTGTGAGTAGAAAAATGAGAAGAAAAATATTCATAACTCAAGAAAATTTTAGGAACCAACATGTGCACTGCAAACACGTGCATCGCACGTAAAAATAAATATTCAAATACGAAATGAATTTGATCAACGGGTAAATGTTTATAAATAATCGAAATACAATACGAAAAATACATTTCATTAATTTTATATGTACGACAATGTAATCAACACGTACATAGAAAACACGTATAAAAATATATTCGAGTCAAAATATGAGAAAAATGAATTTCAATTTATAAAATGAATTCGAACGAGTTATAAAAATAAATAATTGAAATACGTAGAAATATTACACGTAACGGTGGAATATACGTAATGGTCACGTGTATTGAAAATACGTGAAATGCACGTAAAGCCACCAAGATTTAAAAAATAATGTTTAAGTTGGCTCAGAATAGGATAAAAATGAATTTTGGGAAGAAGAAAATGTATAAATTATCGAAATACAAAATATGTATTATATTTATATTAAAATATGGTACGGATACTACCCTTAACAATACAAAATACATGTGTGTAACACCCGTGGAGCAAAATTGTCATAACTCAATTTTGCGGTGTGTTACAGAAGAACTAGAGATCAAGGAAATCGGGTACAAAGCAAAGCATGTGGCTCCAAAAGATGGAGAAGGTGGATAGGGAGGAGAGCTCTTGATGTTTGAGCCTTCTCAAATGGACCTAGTCGTCGTTTTGGGAAAAACAAACAGTAAGAAGACTTCAACTCCAAATAAGGAAGAAGATAAGTGAATTAATAGAGAAAGAGAGAGTTGAAGTTAGAATCGAAGCGTATAGTGCGCTTCTCGGGCCTTCCCCGACCCATGTGATGCCTCAGTCACTTGCCACTGAGAATAGGCCATGTGGTCGGCACACAGACTGAGGGGTGAAGGAATCTTAGGCATCGGGAATTAATGAGCATGGGCTAAGTGGGGTTGGGCTTCACCTTTTAATTTGGCCCAAGGAGGGGTCCAATTTAGATGTTGCTACTTTTAATGGGCTGCTTTCTAATGGGCTGCTCCTCTTAATGTGAATGAAAGCAATGAGGAGCAAGAGAAACTTTGCTTTGACTTAAAAGATGACGACCTTTCTGACTCGATGTTGAATTTGTTCCGTCTACATTTCTTTCCAGATACTCAGCCATGTTCTTTCCTGGAACCTACCCCAGATTTTGTTCCGTCTACATTTCCTTCTTTGAGTGTTTCTCAAGTTGATTGCAATCTTCAGAGTAATTCGCGAGGTTTCAAAGTTCACAAATATGCTAAGAGGGCTCATGTGGAGTCTTTGGGGGATTTTTTTAGAGATTGCACCTGCCACCAAGTCCGCTAAGATTGATGTTGGAGGTACGTATTGTCTTTTAGCTTCAATTTTAAATTTCATGTCCGATTTTATGGTTTTTAATCTGGTCAAAACCTGTGGTATTGAGATAGGCGATACTGAACGCAATTCTCTCCTCTTGAATAAAATAGAATTAAAAAAAGGAAAAAGAAAATAGAACAAATAGAGCAAGGTTAAAGAAGTAATCAAAGCAAGAAAAAGTTAAGAAAATAGAGAAATGCTAAGTTAAGAAAATAGAGAAAGGTTGATTAAATAGAAAAAATGAAGAAGAAGAAGATGCAGATGAAGATGGACAGAGATGAAAGAATTTCGCCATAAGAGGGGCATAAAACAGTGCAGGTTATGAGATGGAGAAATCAGGTGATATATATTAGTTACGTTTACACATAACAAGATTAATTTAAATTAAGGTTCAATTTAAATTTTAAAAATAAGAGATATGAACAATTTAAAGGGCTTTTAAAAGATTCCACATGGCAAATTTTTAGGGGCTTCAAAAGATACCACGTGGTGAGTTTCCAGGCGTCCAACTCAATTTAGTATATACTACAAATAGATAGACTACTTGGTAGGTCAATGATTATAACCCTAAAAGTAATTTTTTTTCAGATTGATACAAATTATTTTTTGGTGAAAAATTGGTAATCTTCTACAGAGAAAAACTTTTAGAATTAAAAATATATGACATAATAAGTGCTATAATTTTCCTTCCATTTAATCTATAATAAGATTTACTTCAAAGTTCAAATCTTACGATAATTATACAAAGCAATCTCATGCTATATATATAGATATATATATATATATATATATATATATATATATATATATATATATATATCATTCACTTAACACTATAAAATTATAACTATAAAAAATAATCTTGAGCTATAGTATTCAACTTTTGAGTTAAATCTTAATGCATGCCTAAAGAAAATAGTGAATGGTTGCTTGGTAGGTTTATAATTATACCTACTCCTCCGTGTAACTCAAGTTTGTAACCCTAAAAAATATCAACAGAAAAAGTTTATAAAATAAAGAGTATAGTTACTTATATCATCTCTCAAAAAGAAGAAAAGAAGAAAGAAACAAGTATGCATAATTGTATTCTGCATAGTTAGAATTGTTCATATATTTACCTTAAATTATCAGATTATACATACTCCTCCATGTAACTCATTTTTGTAACCCTGAAAAAATCAACATACAAAAAAAAAACGTTAATAAATTACAGTATGTTTTGAAAAAGAAGAAAGAAAATACAATAAACCAACAATTCTATTAAGTTTGATTAATATAATATAATAACAAAAAAAACAAATTCTTTTATTTACTGTCACGCTTCGCTTCCCAAAAGGAATATAGAATACGGTACGCGACGAAGTCCAGCGAATGGTTTTCACCATCCATAAGTTGTAAGGATCTACTCAACCAGCATAACAGGAAATATAACAATATACTCAACCACGCATGCTTGAACAATTATTAACCAACAGCATTTATTTGCAACAAATATAAATTTTCCAAATAAATACAAGGTCTGGATAAAAGCAAAACTTCGGAAATACAAGCCCGTTACAAGTTTCAATGTAGCAACAAGAATGAATTAACTCAAGTACAAATCACTAAACGAGATTTTCCAGGCGAAGTCTAAAATGTTTGCTCACCAACTCCCGCAGGTAGTTGATCACCAAAACCTGTTCATATAGTAATAAAAGAAAATAGGAAAAATATGAAAACAGTATGCTTGTTAGTGCAAGTTACGATCCACAAGTAGTACAAGCAAAAAAAGTGGGAGTGGAAATATGAAACAAGAAACAGGAAGTACTAGCATGGATGAAAACAACAGTAGATGAATATTCTACAAGTAACGGGAAACAGTAGCAGGTAAACAGTAATGGAAAGCAGTAGCGGTAACAGTAAAAGATAAAAGTAACAAGTGATGGTAACATGTAGTAGTAACAGGTAACAGTCAGAAAAACAGGGGTGTACCAGTGGAACAAGTTATTCTTAAGTCTATTGTTCAATACTATCTAGGTAGCACTTCATGCGTCCCAAATTTTACCACATGGTTGCTACATTCAAACAAATTGCGTTTAGATTTCACAGTGGAATCAATAGGTCCGTGTACTCAGGCATCCAGTAAATAGTAAACAGTAAACAATGTCTTGAATTCGCACAGTCCGAGTACACCTTCCTATCGGGAAGTATGTAGTCAGGTAAACGGTAAATAGTTAGGGAACACAGCCCCTCCTTCCGACTAAACCTTCCTATAAGGAAGTATGTAGTCAGGGTAAACAGTAAACAGTCTGTGAAACATGGTACCACAGTAAACAGTTGGGAAAACGGGTCCTCTTCTTAGTACACATTTCTATATTGTCCACTACTAGATCTTTCCCTTAATCCCGGCTTGATTACTTGTCATTATTATTAAAACAGGTGTGGGCGAGCACAAATAGGACATGAAAACATGAAAAGAACAAGGGACAAGTTCATGTCGAATAGGAAATATAAACGGGTGACAAAACGACCTATAACAGTTAGATCAACGAGACTTTCAAGACGTTGGTACACAAAAACTGAGATTCCTGTTGCCACAGGAATGCAAATCTGGATCCGTTAGAAAATCTAGAAACTAGATTTTTTGTCGAATCTAGCGCATATACACAAGTCATACATCAGTTATAATAACAGGGTTTAAAATAGTGTTTTATACAGAATTCATGTTCAGCCAGAAAATGCAAAGTCTTATTTATAAGCATGAAAGGGGCCTAAAAACATCATAATTAAATCTAGGAAAAATTTGGAAGGTTCCCTAGCATGTCTAGTCTCAACATATAAAATTTCATAAAATTCCAATTCAGATAGCATAGTCAATTTAATTTGGAAAAAAGAGTGATGTAGCAAAATTGTAAATATGAATGTTCAGACACAGCAGTACCAAAATAGTGATAATTCACAAAATACAATTCGAAATCCCAATCCGTCAAAAGGTTTGTAAAATATACATACCAGGCTACATTTCATATTCACAAAGTTTTTATAAAAAATGACTAGAATCAGCATGAAAACAGAGTTTTTACTGAACATCATGCAGTTTAGCAATTATATGATTGGTTTCACAAGCATGAAATAAGTTATAAAAATCATTAAACAATTTCACAAAAATTAGGAGTTGATTCCAGTCATGCCTAGTCATACCCAGAAAAATATCAAGTGAAAGTTTTACTTTTAACATCAGTTTTAAAATACTAAATCATGTCGCGATCTTAAAAATCAGGATCTAGAAATTTCGACACAGCTGCAGTAAAACAACAATAACTCACACATCAAAAATCGAAATTAAGATCCGTCAAAAGTTCTGAAAAATAGACACCGAAGCCTACAAATCATGTTCACAAATTAATTTATTTTACTGACATTAATAGGGTCTAAATTGCTGTATTAATCAGGGCAGTAGTAAGAAGAAACTTCTTTCATGCATTATATCAAACAACTCATCTATGGTAGATCCAAATTAGGGTATGATGCAAGACATGATATACTGAACATTCAAATCAACATGGCATGTGTATTAACAATTCCACAACGAGATAACACATCTAGCACATCATTCATGTAACAAAAATCAATAATATGTGATAGATTACGAACAAGTATACACACATCAAGATCTCTATCTAGAACCAATTTATTTTCGTATAGTGTGTGTCAACTTATTTTGAATAGTCAAGGTCATGAAATGATGGAAACGGATCAAGCGAACAAGATCATGATTTTCAAGGAATTATCATGAGAATGAGAGCAAAGATGAATGCAAGATTACTTACGGTATTTAAACTTGTACGAGGAACAAAAACAACATATAAGCTACTTGCCTTAAAGGAGACGACGAATCCGACAAGAATAGAATAACGGGAACGGATCCCGGCACACAAACACGAACACAAACGATCACGAACACAGAGATTTGCTGGATAGGGGGAAGATGGCGGGCTCGGTCGGCGAGGCGGTGGAGCAACGACGATAGGGGGTGGACGTCGACGGCGAACAGGCGTCGGACAGCGGGAGGTCGACGGCGCAAGGTTGAGGGGAGTTCGGGATGAGGGGTTGTAGGAAGAAGAGCATGGAGCTTGTGGGGTCGTCGAGGGGGGTCATGGGCGGCGGTGCGGGGAGCACGCGACTGCGGCGGGGGATCGCGAGGAGCGCGATGGAAGAGGTTGGCAGGGGGGTTGTCAACGGGCATAGGGAAGAGGGGAGAGAGAAGGTAGGGGAGATAGAGAGAGTAGTTTTAGGAGATAATATTGTAGGGAGAAAGAGAACAAAATTGGTTAGATTTAATGGGATTTTTAGGTAAGTTAGGATTTTAGGAATCGAGAGAGATCAAGGGAGAGTGATCTGCTTGTTAAGCAAATATAGGTGAACGTGAGGGAGAGATTTGGGGAAGACTGGGTAAAATAGGGAATTGGGTAGCAGGTTTATGATCCAATAGGACGGGTTATACGGTTCAAATAGGGTAAATTTGTTAGAAATCGGATCCAATAGGGTAGGAATCAAATAGTAAACAATGAGACCATGAAATATATGATTTAAGATTAAAAAAAATCATCTAGAGATAAATAATTGGCAGAAGAAAATAAATTAAAAGATTGGAAATTCACAGAATTGAAATGACAGAAATAAAATAGTTTATTATGAATGAAGAAATAATTACATGGCTCAGAAAGGACAAAAGAGTACAATCAGGAATAAATTACCCAGGAAAATAATTAAATACAAGCAAAATACAATAAAGAAACACATGGGTTACATTTACTAAATTATTTCTAATATTATAATGGAAGAAGAGGAGTTGTCATTTGTAAATCTATCAATACGTGTAATGCACGTGCATAACTAATATGAATGAGTACCAAGGTTCGAATCCAGACTATATCTGAATTTTTACTTTAAAAAAATTATATATTTATTAAATCATGCATCGCAGTGTAAATTACTAGTTTTAAATAATGACTGAGAGAGATTATACAGAAAAGAGAGAGTGTGAGAGAAAGAGAGTAGTAATTATAAGGAAGAAAAGGGGGATACATAAAAGATGGGTGAGAATAAGTTATTTATATTTATCTTTATGTACCTATTTTTAAACTTATACATGATTTATTATGTTTTAAAATTTTTAAATTTTAATTTATTTTATTTTTTTAATAGTCGATACATGTCAAATTTACAGGTTCTTTAAAAGATGCCACATCTGACATCTGGAAAATTTGCATGGCTCTTAAATGAAGACACATGGCGAGTTTCCAGACATCTGATGTCAATAATAATATATGATAGGATATGATCATAACTAAACTTAAGCATATTTCATTCATTTGTAGACTAGAAAGTACCAATTAAAAAAAAAGTTCGATTTTTTTTCTTCATAAATATAGAAATCCTAGTTTGAGATTGTTATAAAATTCAAATTAATGCAGAGAGGACAGAGAGGGTTGAAGATGGAACCTCAATGCGCGACAATCAAGAGGTTGATTTCAATTTTCTGAAGGACAGTTGGAAAAGAGACAAGATAACTGATTTTAGTTTTAGGTAATTAAAGAGAGAGAATTGATTGGAATATAAGGAGAAGATATGGAAAAAAGGTCATTCCCAAACATTAAAAAAACGGTGAAAAGAACTACACAAATCTAAGTTAACACCAATTTATAAAACAAATGGTGGAGGGGTAAAAGCGACGAAAAATGACGTTAGAGAATTTCATAATCAATCTAGCAAGGTACCCCACGCATGTGCGGGGAGGAAATGAGAGCTAAATTGGAGTTGTTGCATGGTAATGAAAAGTTGTTGAGAACTATTGAATGAAACAACAATTTTCATTCTATTCCCATGTGCAAAATTTCAGTTATAGTTGATAAGAATATTGACGTGGATGTTAAAGTTCAAGTACATTGAAAGGTTAGCGTGAATAGCGTGTAAATGATTGGTTAACCATAACTCCAAACCTGATAAATTTCAGCCCAACAAAAAAGGCCAAATCCAAAGAAATGCCCACCACGATCTCCAAATTCAAGCACCCAAACCCTAACAAAAAAACACAGAAAAAGAAAGAATCATACAAAAAATTCAATGAATACAGCCTGAAAATTAGATGGAATCCAACTGAATACTTACCTCGAATCATAAATCTGATCACCCCAAAATAAGGGTGGAAATAGGGCCGGGCTAGCTTGGGACCGGTTTGGTCCGCCAAAACCCGAGCTGAACTGGGGCCAACACGCCAAATCAATCCGATCTTGTCTGGTCCTTCATTTTCCAAAAGAAACGAATCTAGCCTGGCCCGGGCTGGCCCGGCTAGACCCGGGATTGCGTTGAACTGGCCCAGTCTGGTCCGGGCTGGCCGGCGGGCCGACCGTTGGCCAATTTTTAAAATTTTTTTCCAGATTTTTAAAAAAAATTGGGTTTGTGTAATTACTAAAATACCCCCCAACCGATCTATACTAGCTAGTTTTGAGGGGTATTTTGGAAAATTCAAAAAAATGCATATTCTATATATATACAACCTCATTTAATTCAATTCTCTTAACAAATTCACTTAACTCTCTCTACTACCTCTCAACTCTCTCAACCAATCAATAACAATCAACAACATTCAACAACTCTCTTGCAATGATCAACATCAACAACATCAACAACATCCAACAACATCAACAACAATACTACAAGCTCTCAACTCTCTCTACCATCATTCTTCAATCTACAATCTACACTCATACTGTGGTTTTGTATTTGTATAATTATTAGAATTAGCATTGTTGTTTGTTCTCATTTATTTCTCTTAATTAGATTGAGTTTTGCTGTACTTCTTTTTCTTTTTTTTTAGATTTTTTTTTATAATTTGGTAAACATGCACTAGTTATTTAGTTAATTGTTATTGTTTTAATATTGAAATATATATATATATATATATATATTAGATTTTTTTTATTAACATACACCGCTTTATAGTAGAATTTTATTTAACATTATTTGTTTTGTAAATCATTTTCTATGACATACACTAGTTTATTTATCTTTGATTGTTTTGTAGAATTAATTTTTAAAACATACACTAGAATTAATTTTTAGACATACACTAGAGTTAATTTTTTTACATTTCAAACATAATACACTAGTTTAGATGACATCTAACAGATCACGCGGAAGACATAGTAGCCAAGAGTCTACTAGTAGTCGTCGCATTCGTTCTATTATGTAGATAGTGAAGAAACACTTATGAATTATAATAGTATTTCCGATTTTCATGAAATACACACGGTTCAAGTAGAAATAGAAGACACAGAAACACAACCATCGGAACAAGGCCCTTCTCAATCCCATAAAATAAGAGGGAACACTTCCACAGTTACAAATATTTTGACTATATCCCTTCACAAAATAATAAGAGTGTAGGACTAAAATTTTGTAAGTGTCAAACACCTTATAAGTTTAAAAAAGGATCGGGAACGAATACACTTCAAAGCCACTTAAATAAATGTCAACCCGAAATTTCTAAGGACAATCTCACACAAAAAAAAAGACCATAAGACCGGTCAAGTCGATAGTCATAGCTACGATCACGATATCGTTCGTAGGGAAATGCTAAGTTAATTAGAGATAAATTAACTTATTCGTTTGGTGAAAGTTGGAATGTAGAGACTTTTGCACAAACCACATTAAACCCCTATTATAAAAGTTTGCTAGGAATATAGTTAAGGGAGATTGTAAATTAGTTTACAATGAGGGTAAGGATTTTTTAGTAGCAACACTAACATCACTAAACACTAGAGTTTCTTCGATATCAGATGAGTGAGTAGGAGTGAACGGTGTACCAATGATGTGTGTAATATGTCATTGGATAGATTCTGATTGGCTACTTCAAAAGAGGATAATTTCATTTGGATTGGTTAGGTACCCACATAAGAATGAAATAATTGTCACACACATCATGGATGCATGTAATAATTTCGGTATTTTTGATAAAGTTTTCTCTATTGGTTTTGATAACGCCTCTCATAATACTAAGGCAATCACTAGTTTGAAAATTACATTAAATTCTATAAAATCGGAAAATTTTCATGTTAGGTGTGCTTGTCATATTTTAAATCTTTGTGTACAAGATGTACTAAAATATGGACATAAAATTGAGGTAGTGAGAAATTGTGTTCATTTTATTGCGTTGAATGATCCAGTATATCAAGCTTTTCATGATTGGTGTCAACTTAGGGAAATTGTATTTATACATTTTCCTAAAGATGTTAGACATCGTTGGAATTCTACTTATGTTTTATTAGGTGTTGAACTTCATTATCGTTTTTATCTTAGAGGATTTTGTGTTGCAGTGGGTATGCAAGATTGTATGTTAGATGATAATTTTTGATTTTTTGCCGATAGTTTGTATGAATTTTTAGAACCTTTTAATGATGCTACTTTACACTTTTTAAAAATATATACATCAACATCTAGTGGTATTTTCTCTTGCAATTGTCACTATGATGATAACAATTAAATATTTGATAAATGACCCTTTTATTGGAGAAATGGTCAATGCCGCTTATATTAAAATTTTAAAATATTTTCATTCACTTCCTATGTTATATTGTGTTGGTAGCGTAATGAATTCATGATTAGGTTAGAGGGCACAAAAAATTAATTGAGATTTTTTATACTTATCCTCCACACGATGAAATACAAGATTTTGATCATGTTGTTTTTACTACACAATTTGAGCATGTTTTGACTACTTTATGTGATGTTACGATAGAATTTATTCATCTAACACTGCACAAACAAAAAAATGTTAGTTCTTCTTCTATATTATCAAAGGGTCTTGTAACTAGTAGTGTTTTAAATCTCATAAAATAAAATAAAAACCAAATGAGTTGAATTGATGTATTGCACAACCTCGCATTGATGATGTAGTAGATGTGTTTTATTTTTGGAAAACCAATGAAAATATTTTTACTGTTATTTCTTTAAAATATGTAGGCCCAACATTAAGTAATCCATAAAAAATATATTGGGCTTCCATAAGTATTGTGCTTTTCTAGAACATGCTAGTGGTTCTAGATTCATCATCAAGTACATAAGCTTAGATCAATGTGGAAGGTTCATGAAGGAAGTTGGATGATTCATGAATGAGCATTAATGAATGTATCTAGAGGTTTCCTCCTTGGCCTATATAAGGAGAGGTCATTTGCTCATTCCAACAATACATTGTGAGATAATCATCTTCATCCAAGTAGAGAGAAAAGAGTGTCCACTCCAAGTTGAGAGTGTTGAGTGTTATAGTAGCAAAATAATTGTGAGAGAGAGTGTTTTCTACAAGTGGTGTTCTTGAAGTTGGATCTCTTTGTACCCATTACTTTCATAGTGGATGTTCTTGTTGCCCTATGGATGTAGGCACCTTGCTGAACCATGTTATATTTGGTAAGAGGACTGTAGCACCAAGCAACTTTAGGGGATAGCCCTAAGCACAGAGGTTCAAACCTACCGGAGCCAATGCTGTTGCTGTGACTGAACAGTTAAGCACTTACTACAGATGTGGAGAGACGGGACACATTGCAACTGGGTGCACAAAGCCACAAAAGGCCAGGACTTGTTACCATTATGGTAAGGAGGGTCACATCAAGCCAGACTGCCCTCAGTTCCAGCGATGAGGGCCGAATCAGAAGCAGGCCGACCCAGGGCAGAAGCCATACCGATAGGGACGAGTATTCGCTCTGACTGAAGTTGATGCAGATGATGCAAATAATGTCATCACCGGTATGGAAGCAAATGAATAAAGTCAACTATTTTTATTTCTAGCTTGTAATTGCGGAGTGTTATGTAATGAGGATATTCATATGTAACAGGGGAACTTCTCATAAATGGAATAAAAGCAACCATTTTATTTGATACTGGATCGTCTCATACCTTTGTGTCACCTTCATTTGCAAAACTATTGTGAGTTGAACCAAAAAGTTTTCTTGGCAAAGTTCTAGCTATAGCTACTCCGTTAGGAGAAACGTTGACTACCGACTGATATTATAAAGGGTGTGACCTCAAAATTGGAGGAATATTCTTTGGAATAACCTCATTGAGTTGGCAGTTTTGGGGGTCGATATAATCATCGGCATAGATTGGATGTCAATTTGTAGTGCCAGTATCGAGTGTAAAAGAAAGGAAGTTATGGTGAAAGCTCCAGGAGGACCGTTAGTTACATTTGAAGGGAAGAGAAAGTGTGAGCAGATGATGGCAGCCATGATTAAGAAGAAGGTCCCTGAGGAGGTCCAGTAGATTCCTGTGGTCCGGAACTATCCAAAAGTGTTCTTGGAAGATCTACCCAGGCTTCCACCCCATCGGGGTGTAGAGTTCAACATTTCCATTCAGTTAGGGAGTGCACCAATTTCTAAGGCACCGTACAGAATGGCACCAATGGAACAAGATGAGATCAAGAATCAAATCGAAGAGCTGTTAGGTAAAGGATTTATCAGGCCGAGTGCGTCACCTTGGGGAGCACCAGTTCTATTGATGAAGAAGAAGGATGGATCGATGAGGATGAGCATCGATTACAGAGTATTGAACAGGTGATAGTGCAGATTAAATATCCTATTCCATGAATCAATGACCTATTCGACCGTTTACAAGGAGCAGCTATTTTTTCTAAGATAGATCTTCGGTCGGGTTATTACCAGGTCCGAGTGAAGGAAGAGGATGTATAGAAGACGGCATTTAGAACTCGACATGGTCACTGTGAGTTCTTAGTCATGCTGTTCGGAGTGATAAATGCACTTGCTATCTTCATGAACATGATGAGTAGGGTCCTGCGACCGTTCATCATTTTTTTCATCGTAGCGTTCATTGACGACATTTTGGTCTACTCCAAGATAGAAGAAGAGCATACTGGGCATCTAGCTGAGGTACTGAAGAAGCTACAGGAACAGAAGCTATATGCAAAGTTGTCTAAGTGTGACTTCTGGAAAACCGAAGTCGCCTTCCTGGGCCACATCCTTTCTAAGGAGGGAGTGGCCACTGATCTGCAAAAGATTGAGGTAGTAAAGGATTGGTCAAGACCAACTACAGTGAAAGCAATCAGAAGCTTTTTGGGTTTAATTGGCTACTATCGAAGATTTATTCAGAGCTACGCCTAGATAGCTGTGCCACTCACGGGGCTTACAAGGAAGAACGTGAGTTTTAAATGGACAGAACAGTGCGAGACTAGCTTCCAGGAGTTGAAGGAGAGGTTGACTACCGCTCCCATACTGGCTTTGCTAAGAGTAGTGGTCGACTATGATTTCTACAGCATTGCTTCCCATCACGGGCTGGGCTGCGTGTTGATGTAAGAAGGGAAGGTCATAGCTTATGGGTCTAGACAACTGAGACCGCATGAGAATAATTACACAACCTACGATCTGGAGTTGGACGCAATCATCTTTGCATTAAAATAGTGGAGGCACTACATGAACGGGAAAAAAGTCACCATGTACACGGATAACAAAAGTCTGAAATACATCTACCAGTAGTAGGAATGAACTTGAGGCAACGGAGATGGTTGGAAGTATTGGAGGATATCCGTCCCGAAATAAAGTACCATTCGGAAAAGGCCAATGTGGTGGCTGACAGCCGGAAGAGCAGCTTGTCCTGTCTGATCACGACTCAAGAGAATTTGGTAGAGGAACTCAATCGAGCTGAAATCGAGGTGGTGTTGCAAGGATTGGGGGCGTCCTTAGCTCAATTAAGACTTCAGCACACATTTGGCTTTGCCAAGAGTAGGAGTCGACTATGATGTGTACAGCGATGCTTCCCATCACGGGCTGGGCTGCGTTCTGATGCAAGAAGGGAAGGTAATAGCTTATGGGTCTAGACAACTGAGACCGCATAAGAAGAATTACCTAACCCACGATCTGGAGTTGGAGGCAATCATCTTTGCATTAAAACAGGGGAGGCACTACATGTATGGGAAAAAAGTCAACATGTACACGGATCACAAAAGTCTGAAATACATGTACCAGCAGTAGGAATGAACTTGAGGCAGCGGAAATGGTTGGAAGTATTGGAGGATATCCGTTCCAAAATAAAGTACCATCCGGGAAAGGCCAATGTGGTGGCTGATCCGCTCAGTCAGAAAAGCAACTTGTCCCATCTGGTCACGACTCAAGAGAAGTTGGCTGAGGAACTCAATCGAGCTAAAATCGAGGTGGTGTTGCAAGGATTAGGGGCATCCTTAGCTCAGTTAAGACTTCAACCTACATTGAGATAAAGGATTATTGACAGTCAGAAAACCGATCCGGAGATCCAAGGGATGAAAGAGCAAGTTGGCACCAGCAAGTTGGCAAAATTCTAGGTGAAAGAGGAAGTACTGTGGTTTGGAGAGCGGTTGTGTGTACCGAATCAAACAGAACTGAAGGAAAGTATTCTACAAAAAGTACACGCCACTCTGTTATCTGTACATCCAGGGAGTACCAAAATGTACAAGAACATCAAGCAGTGTTTCTGGTGGTCAGGGATGAAGCGAGATGTGGCTGAGTTTGTCGCTAAATGTGCAGTTTGTCAATAGATCAAGGCCGAGAATCAGAAACCCGGGGGTTTGTTGCAGCCGTTACCGATTTCGGAGTGGAAATGGGATAACATTAGCATGAACTTCATTACTGGATTACCCAGGAGTTCCAAAGGAAACGATGCGATTTGGGTGATAGTGGACCGACTCACCAAATCGGCTCACCTTTTGGAATGAAGCTCACTTGGTCTATGGAGAGGTTGGCCGAGTTGTATGTTGGGGAGATCGTGAGGCTATATGGAGTTCCCTTATCTATTATATCCGACTAAGATGCGCGATTTACCTCGCATTTCTGGAAAAGTCTTCAGGCAGCTTTGGGGACCAAGAACGATTTCAGTACTGTCGTCCATCCTCAAACTGATGGGCAGACTGAAAGGGCCAACCAGGTACTGGAAGATATGCTAAGGTGTTGTATGTTGGACTTTGGCGGCAGTTGGGAGAGGCATTTAGCTCTAGTTGAATTTTCCTACAACAACAGTTTCTAGGCTAGTATCGGTATGACACCGTATGAAGCTCTATATGGAAGGAAATGCAGAACAGCGGTGTGCTGGTACGAAGTGGGGGAACGACAGATGTATGGGCCAAAAATTGTGCAACAGACCTCAGAAAAGATCGAGTTGATCAGGAAGAGGTTAGTTGACACACAGAGAAGGTAGAAAAGTTATGCTCACAACCGGAGGAGAGATCTGGAGTTCGAGAAAGGTGAATTTGTCTTCGTGAAGGTTTCTCCAACCAAGGGAGTGATCCGGTTTGGAAAAGGAGGGAAATTAGCTCCGAGATACATCGGTCCTTATAAGATATTGAAGAGAATTGAGAAGAAAACTTATCGGTTAGAAATACCGGAAGAGTTAGCCCAAGTATACAATGTCTTCAATGTGTCTATGTTACGAGGGTATATTCCGGAGTCGAGTCATCATTTGTCCGAAGTGCCATAGGGTCTGCAGTTGGATTTGTGCTACACTGAGCGTCCAATTGAGATTGTGGATGGACGGGAGAAAGTATTGAGAAGTAAGACTATACCTATGGTCAAAGTTGTATGGAGAAATCAACTAGTTGAGGAGGCCACCTGGGAATCTGAGGAGAGGATGCTGAGAGATCACCCTGAACTTTTTAATTAAATCTATAAACTTTATTTCTTTTATTTTCTCACTCTTTAAGTGTAGTTCCGAGGACGGAACTATTCTAAGGAGGGAGTGTTGTAACATCCCGGAGAAATTTTAGAATAAAATACATTTTTCATTTTTGCACGTGCAACGCACGTGTAATTTTATTCCATTTTTTGTTCTATTTTTTTTTCAAAGTTATGCACAATCTTCTCTTATTTATTTTATCTCATTTTATTATTCCTTCCTAATCAAAATCCATAGGCCGAAAAGATTAATTTAAGCCCACTAGGAGAGTAAAGCTCATAATTAAATCCTATTAAAATACACAATTAAATGGAAAGAAAAGTGCAACCATCATGTCATATAACAAACTAGTAACAACTAATAAATAACAAATATTAAATTAAATGAGAGGTGTGCATGTGTGTAGCACGTGCACATGTTTGTGCATGTAGAAGAGGTGGCCGGTTGTTTTGGAGGAAGAGTGGGGAGAGAAGTGTGTGGTAATGGGTGCTTGAGTGGGCTAGTAGTTATAATAACTACCCTAGCATATCCCTATAAATACCCTACCCTTCTAACCATTCAAAACACACCAAATTAAATCCAAAAGCAAGTGTAGGCCGTCCATTTTTGCTCTTGGCTGCTGTGAGCATTTCGGAAGGAGGAGGTTTTTGGCTGTGGTGTTCTTTGGAGGCACATATTTTGAGGAGGTGCATTTTGGTGTCTTTTGTGGGGTTTTTAAACTACTAGGGAAAATCTACTTTAAGGTGGGTGTCTCTTCTTATTTTCTAGATAATGTAGAAATCTTGTTTAGGTGTTTTGTAATTTATTTTGCTAGTTTAATGAGTTCTACAAGTTAATTTGATGCATGTTGTAGTGATTGCTAATAGTAGAAAATTATAGAACTCATTGTATGTTAATGAGATGTTACATTATTTAATTGGTGGATTATGATTGAGAAAAATTAATTAAAGGCATGTGTAGAATTGTTAAGCACAAACAATCAATTTGATTAAATTGCATGAATTTGATGTCTCTTAAAAATTGGTTAAAAATGTGTATGAAATGGGAATAAATAGTAAGGGAAAATTAGAGAAATATTTTTGGGAAGGAAATGGTTATAGTAGAATGAAAGAAAAAATGTATTAATGTTGGTAGAACAATTATAGTTGTATTTGCTATTTATAATTACTATAAGAGAAAGAAACAATTAATTTGGGGAATTTAAGTTAATTCTTCATTAATATGAATATAGTCAGTAAATTAATAATTCTGAAGATCAATAGATATAAAATAGTAGTATTTAATTGAAGAAAAGAGTAGAAATAAAAAAATAGTTGAATAAATTAAAAGATAGGAATAATCAGGGAGTTGGGTTAAGTGGAATTTAAACCCATACTATATCAGTAACGAGCTTTGGCCTTAGTGGCTAGCGCGTGCGACGATGCGCGTGGCGCTGACATGTGGCGCTCGTTGGGGCCTGAGGTCGTGGGTTCGATCCAGGGCACTGGCTTGTTGTTCTTTTTATTTTTTTTACTTTTGAGTGTTTAAAAATCTGGAAAGCAAATATAGAAAAATTCTAAAATGTGAATAGACCATTTGGGGAGTTCTACAAACTATTTTGAGGATATTTTCAAGTTTAAAATCATCTTTTCATCGATAGATTAAGTTGAGTTAAATTTTTAAAATAAAGGAAATATATATGGCTAAAGATTTTATAAAGTGAGTATCAAAATCAAAGTTGGGGTTGAGAATGAGGAAAATTAGTAATGAATTGTTAAGTAAAATATGTGCATTAAAAAGTGATGTTTTAATTGAATAAATTTAATAAGATTGAAACCTAGTGTGAGAAAAGATTGTATAGATCTAGTATTATAAAGTGATTAGTTGATTGATCAATTAAAGAGCATTGTTTATGAGAAATTTGATTTGGAAAATTAATATGGAATGTGAATATATGAGATGAAATATTTTGGGAAAAGATTGAATAAACTGAGTTTAATGAACAAGAATTCAAATGTGAATGAAAGAAATGAATAAGTTATGAATACATGGAATTGGGATTGTGAATTATAAGGGCATGCGTACCCATAATGTTGAACATGGAAAGATGGAATTCTAGAGTCTTAGTGAGACCCAAGTACCGGCAAAAGTAATGGAAATAATTATTGATTTTGAGAAAGGGCCTGTATGGACTATCGTTCTCGGTATTTTTGTATAAAACCGGTAGGAGGGTAAGCTAACTCTAGGTGGTATAATTTATTCATGTTTAAACTTAAGGATTAGGCACTAAGTGGAGATTTAATAAAACTTGGGAAAACGTAAGTAGGTTGCCTCTATATAGTCTGACGGTGGACTCCGAGACTATAGACCCAGTTTGACGGCGGACTCCGGAAAAATGGTTGCTTGCGCTGGAGGCGAGCCTTAATTAAATCTGGGACTATGATTGGTTTGATGGTGGACTTTTGGATCATGAATAGTCGAGGGATGGGAGGCCGTTCTCTAGTGTATATGCATATACCGGGGCTAGAGGGACACTTGTAGGGTATAAGCTTGACGGTGGACTCCAGGACTGGGATCTGTACTCATGGAATGTCTAAAACTTGATTTGTTACCGGGTAGTTTTCATGGCGAGGGATTAAACCCTTGAATGTGGAGTGCATAGGTGCTTGCCCTCGGACCTATGTAGTATGGGATGCATAGACTCCGAACAAGTATGTATTAGTGTCATTGTTGTATAACCTCTGCATTAGGCATTTAAGTCATATCATACACTAACATGTTTAGGATAGTCACTCTTGTACACTTTAAGATGCATTCAAGTTTGTGGTTGTTAAAGTAAGTGAGTCGCTATATTACGGCATAACGAGGATTGCTGTGTATGATATTGTGTCAGTTGTATGTAACTGACGTGCCCAAAGTGTTCAATGCAGGGCTTGGATTGGCAAAGACTTAAAGCTAAATGCTGTTTTAAATGTTGATGTTTAAATTGTACATGTGTTATATTGTAATCTTTATTTTTCCGCTACGTTGATGTAAAAAGAACAATGTTGTACAAATAAAAGTTTTTAAATTTCTTTTAAAATTGTACGAAATGAAGTAAAGATCCTGTTGTGCTATGAATTACCGTGTTTTGGAATTCAGGGAATTACAGAATGGTATTCTATCCCTTGCTCTTTTATTTACTAGCATATTTCAATTTATGGTTTGAGTTGGAATTTTTATTCTACTATTATCGATCCTATTTTTTTCCAACAGTGGTATCAGAGCACCAGGTTTGTGGTGCTAGCATTAGAATGGAAGGCTCAAAGAGCATTATGGTTCACTTCAACCACTCCAATTGAATCACATGGAAGCCAAGAATGGAGGACATTCTTCATTGCAAGGATTTTCATGAACCTATTAAAGGAGTCGAAGGAAATCCGGAGAACACTACCGATGCCGAATGGAAGAAGTTGAACCGTAAAGCTATTGATCATTTCGTGAATGGGTGGATGATAGCGTGTTCCACCATGTATCCAACAAAACCGGCGCATGTGCCCTTTGATTGAAGTTGGAGTCATTGTTCGAACAAAAGACCGCCTCCAAGAAAGTATTCTTCATCAAAGAGTTGGTCAACATGAAGTATAGGGAAGGCATAAAGGTGACCGAGCATCTAAACAACTTTCAGAGCATCATTAATCAATTGGTCATGATGGACATGAAAATTGAGGACGAGTTACAAGCGTTGTTGCTTCTTGGATCATTGCCCGACAACTGGGAGACCTTTGTTATCACCGTAAGTAACTCTGCTCCTAATGGTGTGTTATCTATGGATAATGTCAAAGATAGCATGATGAATGAAGAGATTAGGAGAAAGTCTACAAGTTTCGATAGTAGCCAAGTATTTGTGAGGGAAAATCGAGGAAGGAGCAAGAGTAAAGGTCCCAGTCGAGATCGTGGAAGAAGTACAAGCCGTTCGAGGACACGTTTCAATGGGAAGTGTTATCATTGTGGACTTTATGGTCACATGATAAAGAATTGCAACATATTAAAGAATAAAAAGAAGGATGAAAAAGATGGCTCAACCTACCAAAAGAAGGAGGACACAAGCAGTACATTCACTACCGTGTCTGAGCAACTATATGAGTTGTTGGCTCTTAAAGGTGAATGCCTACATGTCGATGAAGATAATTGCGATTCATAAGTAGCTGATTCTGGCGCATCTTTCCTTGCCACGGAGCACTCGAAATTCTTCACTACATACAAATTCGGAGACTTTGGGATAGTGAAGATGGGCAATGATAGGTATTCCAAGATTGCAGGAATCAGTGATGTTTGGTTTGAGACCGATTTGGGTTATAAGTTGTTGTAAAAAAATCTGAGACACGTTCCTGGTCTACGTCTCAATCTATTGTCAACCGGCGTGCTTGATCAACAACAATTTCATCATCATGGAGGTGACAGAAAATGGAGGCTTACCAAGGGATCGCTAGTGGTGGCGAGAGGGAAGTTATGCTGCACCCTCTACAAGACATATGCCAAAATTTGCAAAGGAGAATTGAATGTCATGGATGATTCTTCTCCAAGCCTATGGCACAAGAGGTTAGGCCACATGAGTGAGAAGGGATTGCAAGTTCTGGCAAAGAAGTCTCTCATTCCCTTTGCCAAAGGTACCTCACTAGACTCTTGTGATTATTGTTTATTTGGTAAGCAACACAAAGCTAGTTTTTATGGCACCTTCACAAGAAAATAAAAATATATTAGACCTAGTACACCACGATGTTTGTGGCCCTATGTAAGTTGAATCACTAGGTGGTTTTGGATATTTTGTTACTTATATTGATGATGCTTCACGAAAGGTTTGGGTGTATTTGTTGAAATCAAAAGGCCAGGAGTTCCAAACCTTTAAGCAGTTCCATGCAATGGTGGAGAGGGAGACAGGGAGAGCCCTCGAAGGTATCCGTAGTGACAACGGCGGAGAGTACACTTCGATCAAGTTCATAGATTATTGTTTGAAGCGTGGCATTAGGCATGAGAAGACAATTCATGGCACCCTAAAACATAATGTTGTAGCTGAAAGGATGAACTGCACCATTCTAGTTAAGGTCAAGTGTATGCTAAAAAAGGCCAATCTATCAAAATATTTTTGGGCCGAAGTTGTATCAACCACTTGTTACCTCATCAACCGACCACCAAGTGTACCATTAGGCTTTGAGACTCCTAAAGGTGTATAGACCGACGGAAGTGCTTCATATTCATACCTGAGAGTGTTTGGGTGCAAAGCATTTGCACGTGTATCCGAAGTGAATAAATTGAAGAACGATGACAGAGGCACACCGTGCATCTTCCTTGGGTACGGTAATGAAGAGATGAACTACTAGATGTGGGATCCATAGACCAAAAATTATTTCTAAGCAGAAATGTGGACTTGTTTGAGGATCATACTATGACAGACATTGACCAGCAAATAGTCGAGAATACAGATCAGTTCACCTATGAATCACCACTGCAACAAGAATCCAATGAAAAACCTCAAGAAGCTGTACATGAAGATGTTCCTGCAATGGCTGAAGTAAGAGGCACTGAGATAATGTCTGAATCTAATGACGATGATCAGGAGGACCATGATCAAGGGGAGCCTAATCAGGGGGACCCAAGTCAGGGGGAGCAACCAGAGTTGCCCAAATACCAGTTCAGAAATCAACTAGAGTGGCAAAGCCAAGTACCAAGTATCATTCTTCACAGTATATCCTTGTGACCAGTGATGGGGATGACACGTATTTCATATATATTCTGTTGACTGATAATGGAGAACCTGAAAGCTTTGAAGAAGCAAAGACTCATGCAGACAATGGAAATTGGATGTTGGCGATGAATTCTGAGATGGAGTCTTTATTTAAGAATGATACATATGAGTTGGTGGAACTTCCTTAAGGCAGAGAAGCACTAAAGAATAAGTGGGTGTTCAAATTGAAGAGAGACAAGAATAAGCAGTTGACGAAATTCAAGGCTTTCTTGGTTGTCAAAGGTTTTGGGCAGAAGGAATGAGTAAATTTTGATGAAATCTTCTCACTAGTGGTCAAGATGACTTCTATCGGACTTATTTTGGGCATGACAGCTAGCATGGATTTTGAGGTGGAACAGTTGGACGTGAAGACAACATTTCTGCATGGTGATTTGGAAGAGAAAATTTACATGGTGCAAACGAAAGATTTTGAAGTCGAGGAAAAAGAACACATGATTTGTAAGCTGAAGAAAAGCTTGTACAGGCTAAAGCAAGCACCAAGGTAGTGGTATAAGAAGTTTGGCTCTTTCATGGTGGGTCATGGGTATAAAAGGACAGATGCAGATCCATGTTTATACATCCAGCAGTTCACTGGAGGTAACTGTAATACCCCGGATTGCCCAATACTTATATATATATGTGTATATGTATGTTGTCTGTATACGTGCACATGATTGCAGTGTTTTGTTTAATTTTGCTATCGTTGGTGTGCGGTTAGGTTTGCCGGGCAGTTCATGAGGATGGTTGCGTTGTAGAAGATGCATGAGAATGAGGAGGACCGATACTGGTATAAATACTAGTTTTTTGTACGACACCTATGCAAATTTAACATTGTATGATACTACGATGGGTATATCTTGCGTACACTCGATAAACCCCTCGTCTCGCATCTATGAATCCATTTAAGAACTAAATAGGGCAGCCAATCCATTGAACCCAAAACCATTGGCTAGAGACCATGGTTTCTCACCCAAAACCACCCTAGACCCTAGACCCTACACCCTAGAAACCACCCCCCCCTCCTATTTCCCCTCTCTTTCCTTACTCTTTTCCATCAAAAACCCCTTCATTCTTCTCTCATGTTCTGAAAATTTTAGAACTCAAACCCAAGAAAAGAAGAGAATGAGAGAAAAGAAGAAAGATTGAAGAATGAGCTCTTGGAGTGATTCTTGAGAAAGTGAAGCTCAAAGCTACCATCTACTCCACAATCAACTCAGGGTGGGGAGTTTCTCTAAACCTTTCTTTTTTGTTTCTTGATTGATTTCTTGCATGCATGTGTAGTAGTAAGAGTTAGAATGAATGTTTAAGAAGATTGGAAGTTGAAATCAAAAAATAGAACTGGAATCTTGATCTGTATGCTATTTTATAGATTTTCCCAAGAGCAAACCGCATGAAATATGATCATGAAATTTTTACAGATTGTTCCTTTATATGTCTAAATGATTCATGAATTATTTCAGATTTTTCTGAGATTTTTTGTTATTTTAATAAAAATCCATTTGTGGAGCAGTACCATAAGGCAGTAGCAGAAATTAGTTGCTATGATGCCTGAGATTGTTGAATTTTTTCATAATTAATTGGAGTAAGACATTAATCTAAAATTTTTACCTTGTTTTCCCACTTGTATCTAGAATCTACAGAAAAATCAAGAAAATAATTGGATGAAATCACAGGCATGTTAAAAATTGATCTATCAACAGTATATAGAGCTGTAACTGAAGAACATGATGATTTTTGTGCTTAATTGAAACCTGAAGAACTCAGTGTAGACTTGGATATTGGACATGAAACCTTTTGCATATTGTTATTTATGAAGTCTAGTTTCTTTATTGTAAATTTTGTGTATATTGGATGAGCATAGGATTTTGATGATTTTTATAGTATGTACTGTGCTGGATTCAGTCAGATTAGACACCCTGTAGATATGACACAAATGAGTCTCCTTAAGAGCAAATTTTGAGGAAGTGTTTCCTTAGAGAATTTTAGTAGACATGAAGACCTTTCTAACAAGACCTATTTGATATGTTTCCAGTAAGTGGTTGATTTATTATGATTTTTGCAATACTGGACAGAGACTAGGATTTGAGCTCAGTGCTCTGGTTGAGAAAGTCTTAGTGTATGACTTGGTACACTTGTGAGTAATGTGTGTTTAGGGAGATCCAATGGCATATTTTTGGACTTATGAACAACTAGAGGATTGCAGAGGACATCCATACCTTTTCATAGAACTTTGGTTTGTAGCATTCTGATGAGTGAGCAGTGTTTTATGCTTCCGGCAAGGTGCATCCCGTGTACAGGAAATATACAGGCTGAGGCTTGAGAGGCCATTTTGTGGACTTAAATGATAGAATTTGAGGTTATGATCAACTAGGAAGTTGTAGGCTAGGTTCTTACCTTTCCGAATTAGGCTTGTACACCCTAATCGGAGTTGTATCGAGGGAGTTATGACCTTTTTAAGTTTCGGACAGAAACACCGTAGGTTGCTTAGTATTGGGTGTTGACTAGGTATTGTGAGGACTTTTCCCTGTGTACTATTAGAGTTGATAACTCTTGTCTGAGGATGTTTGGTATCTGTTGTTGGTTTCGTTGACTCCCATAGTGGGTGGGTGTGTGACTCGAGTTAGTCACTAGGGTAAGGTGATACCCTGCGTCTGTCGACCCTAAGTTATGAACTTCCACCGAAGCATAGGACGTCCAAGCCATGCCATCAAATTAAGCTTATTAGGGCTAAACACACAAGTTCATTGCCCGGATTAGGGGTGAACGCATACATTCATTGCCCGGGTTAGGGGTGAATGCAGGCCATGGTGCTGGACAATTCCAAACCCGGGAAAGTAGCGAACCAAACTGGTATCGCTAAGGCCAGAGGTCGATAGGCAAGTTTTTGGAAGCAATCTTATCTTTACATAAAGTGATTAGAGTAAGGCTAGGATTAGAGTGATTCATTAGGGGTTTGGGTAATTGCATTAGTACTAGCAGACCATAGTAGGTGTTGCACATTCCTGTCGTAAGAATACATTTTCGGCACTCATGATTGAGTCCTAAGCTCATATCTCGATTTGTTAATTCCCAAAGTTTGCCGGAGTAAGGAACGGAAGGATAGGGGGATTTGACCCTCGAGGCCATCACGTTCCTATGCACGTGGGTTTTTATATATCAAGTTCATTGCCCGGATTAGGGGTGAACATGAATGCATCAGTCCATTGCCCGGGTTAGGGGTGGACACACGAATTACACGGTCTTGCGATCGAATTCAACGTGGCTTTCTGAAGAGGTCTGTACGTGGGTTCTGAGTGGCAAACATGACCACCACTTAGGCACTGCAGTGGCGGAACTAGACCGACCAACTACAATCTCCTTGGGCATGGACAATCTATTGGGAACAGGTTGAGTACAAGAGTAGGGTGCATGGCGAGGGTTTGAATCCCTAAAATATGGAGAAAGACGGCTAGATTTGGGGCCGTATGTAGTATGGGATGCATTCGTTTCCAAAGTCTTGCTTGCATTAAAGTCAGGTATGTGATTTGCTGCATCTAGTCATAGGGTCATGGCATACCACTGCAATAAAACCCGAATCCATTAAACCCTTATTTGGCACATCACTTTTCTTTTGCATAAAATTATGGTTGTGATTGTAGTTTAGAGGGTCGCTGTTATTATCAGCTTTGCGTCAATCGAAGTACTGACGTTCCCCACCTTTTAGGTATCGACTCCTACCTTTCAAACAGGTGCAGAAATATCAGAGTCGCGCAGTAGAAGCCTAAGGCTGAGGAGCAAGTCCCAGGGGAACCGATGGGCCACTCAGCAAAGTTCGGCAGTAATCAGTCGATTACCATTCTGGGAGGCAACTAATTGCTTTACAAGTGGAGTCTGTAAATATTTGTAATAATTTGTAATGAGTGGATGTAATTTGTACTCTTTGTCCAAGAACAAGATATCGGTTGTAATAAACGATGTAATAACTCATTGGCGATAAAAAGTTTTTTAAAAATTTATGTGTTATTACTGTGTTGAGATTCTGGTGAGTTTTTATGCATTGATTCTGTTGAGAAGGCAAAGATTCTGGTGAGTGTCACAGATGTCCTGTAACGGAAATTCGGGGCGCTATAGTAACTTCATCATTTTATTGCTCTATGTTGATGATATGTTGATTGTGGGCCAAGATGTTACTACAATTCGCAAGATGAAATCAAAATTTTCAAAGTCCTTTGATATGAAAGACTTAGGGCCAACTAAGCAGTTTTTGGGCATGGAGATTACTCGTGACAGAAAGGCAAAAAAGTTGTGGTTGTCACGGGATACATTGAACGAGTACTTCAAAGGTTCAACATGCAAGGAGCTAAGCCAATGAGCTCACCTCTAGGTAATCAATTCAAGTTAAGAAAAAGGTTATGCCCAGATACTCAAGAGGAGAAGGACAAGATGACAAGTATTTCCTACTCATCAACTATCGGTAGTCTTATGTATGCTATGGTATGAACTCGTCAAGACATAGCACATGCAGTTAGTGTTGTTAGTAGATATCTATCTAACTCTGGTAAAGAGCATTGGGAAGCAGTCAAGTGGATACTCAAATATTTGAGAGGCACTTCAAAGTTGTGATTATGTTTTGGTGGAGCAAAACCAATTCTAGAAGGTTTCACAGATGCAAACTTGGCACATGATCTTGATGCTAGAAAGTCCACTTCTGTTTACTTATTCACATTTTTGGGGAGAGCTGTTTCGTGGTAGTCCAAGTTACAGAAGTGTGTTGCCTTATCCACCACCGAAGCTGAGTATATTGCTGCAAATGAAGCGAGCAAGGAAATGGTATAGCTATAGAGGTTTATTCAGGAGTTGGGTATAAAACATGACAGTTATGTGGTGCATTGTGATAGTCTAAGTGTCATTCATCTGAGTAAGAATTTAGTATATCACCTTCGCCCTAAGCACATTGATCTTCGTTATCATTGGATCTGAGATGTAGTGTCAAAGAAATTTTTTCAGTTAAGAAAGATCCACACCAACAAGAACACTTCTGATATGTTGACTAAAGTCGTTCCACTGTAGAAGCTGGAGTATTGCAGCAGGTCCGCTAGGATGGACTTCAAGTAGAAGTCGCTCATCGTATTAACCTGATTGGCCTGGACGGGGAGATTGTAAAATATCTAAGCCCAACATTAAGTAATCCATAAATAATAATTTGGGCTTCCATAATTATTGGAATTTTCTAGAACATGCTAGTGGTTATAGATTCATCATCAAGTGCATAAACTTAGATCAAAGTGGAATGTTCATGAAGGAAGTAGGAAGATTCATGAATGAGCATTAATGAATGTATTTAGAGGTTTTCTCGGCCCATATAAGGAGAGTTCATTTGCTTATTTCAACAACACATTGTGAGAGAATCATCTTCATCCAAATAGAGAGAAAAGAGTGTCCACTCCAAGTTGAGAGTGTTGAGTGTTATAGTAGCAAAACAATTGTGAGAGAGAGTGTTTCCTTCAAGTGGTGTTCTTGAAGTTGGATCTCTTTGTACCCATTACTTTCATAGTGGAAGTTCTTGTTGCCCTGTGGACATAGGCACCTTTCCGAACCACGTTATATTTGGTGTTCTCCATCCCTTGCTATTTTATTTCCTTGAATATTTCAATTTTTGGTTTGAGTTGGTATTTTCATTCTACTATTATCGATCCTATTTTTTCCCAACAATTTTTCGTATGGCTAAAGATTTGCTAGCTACGCCGATGTAAACCGTTGCAGTAGAAAGTGTTTTTTTTTCTTTTGGTGGCAGGATTATGAGCCCGAATAGGAATCACTTGACATCAAAGAATTTGAAAATTTTTGTATGCGCCGAAGATTAGATGAAAGCAGAATAGAGGACCCAAGATTTTTACATGAAGCACACAATCGCTCAACAAGTAGCGACAAATAGACATCTAGTAGAATGAAGTTTGGATAATGTATTGTAAATAATTGGAAAATTTAAGGGGATGGGATTCTATATTTAGGTTAACTAGAAGTGCATGACAATTAGCCAATGTCTTCTCTTCAATCTAAATAGAGTTCATCTCGATTTCTAATACAAATATTTCCGTAATATTGTAATTCGATAAAATTTGTATGAAAGGTTACTAATCTATTTGATTATATATTAAACTTTTTAATTCATGAAAACAATTTAATTTATGAATATTTCTTTTATCTATATGTTCTTGACAATTGTGAACAATTTACCTTTTCCTTTATCTTTATAAAAAAAAAGAAAAGAATTGAAATCTGGCCCGGTGCCCTACGAACCGGCCCGGGCCCCGAGCTAGGGACCAGGGGCCAGGTCTGGTCCGGTCCCCTCCTTTCCTCAACTAGCCCAGCCCGGCTCGGCCTGCGATTCCACCCAGCCTGGCCTGCTAAATCCCGGACCCAGATCCAACCTTCTGGGTTTTGACCTGGCCCGCCCCGGTAGGCCTGAATGCCACCCTTACCCGAAACCTTAACATCATACCTGAAAGATTACACAAAAATCAAACCCTTCACAAGAAAAATAAGATATACAAAAAAACTAAATATTGATGAATGAATACTTACTGCGAGAATCAACGATGAATAAATATCACATAATTATATAATCAAGTATTAAAATATAACAATAAAATCAACATAGAACGGATGAGACCACCGCCAAAGTCAAACTACAACAAAGAACATACTACATGAGAAAATTGATGCACCAAACTAACCATAAATTCAATAAGAAGAAGATATGAAAAAAATAAATATTGCGATTATGAGATAGAATGGGGGAGGCTCAGATTTATCTTGAATTCGATTGATGATCAACATGGTTCTTTTCAATTCTTTCTCTTCCTCTTCAAGTATATGGCTGCAAACTTTAGAGTTGCCTCACCAATGTTGTAGATAAGATAGAGTTCAGGGTGAGATCTTAATACATGCGCCATCAAGCGCCTTCCTTGCGCCATCTACTTGAGTGTCGTTCCTGCATCACTGTTTTCCATCCTTTCCACATGAACATCTTCAATATTCAAAACTCATAATGTTTGAACCAACTTGAGTTTGAAAGGGGGTGTTAGATATTATGTTAGATATTATGAGAGATTAGTTTAGTCTCATATCAAATAATGTATTGGTTTAGCCTTTCCTTCTCTCCTATATATAGGAGATATATTGTATTCAGTTTTTTCAATCAATAATCAATCAATAAGAATTCATTCATTCCTGTCAATATTTCTAACAGTTCCATTATACTTAAAACCCCGTACAGTGAATTCTCGGTATTCAGGCCGAGAATCCTATTACACCCACATGACTTTTATATATAAGCCCCGTAAAACTGCCTATTATCGAAGCGAAAGAAAAAAGAACAATAGAAAGATCGACGTCTTGACTAAGAAAACAATGAAAAGAGCATGCTCTCTTGATCGTTGAGAAAATATTTAGTTCAAAAGAATTAGAGTTGAAAGAGAATACTCAATGAACTCACCTCTATTTATAGGGAGAGAAATATTTTTTTTCTAAATAATGAAAAATAAATTTCAAAACCATTTTATGCAAGTTGCGGTCGATTGCAATTATGAGCAGTTGACCATCATTCTCTCAACCCAAAGTCATAGAGATTGACAGTCGACTGCATAAAAAAATACACGTAAATTGCAGTCGACTGTCAGTGATCAACCACTACTTACTAGTAACGATTATTTGGTGAATCCACTTTATATTCTTTCCTTAACTCAATATTCAATCAATGATTATTTACATAATTATTCCTCACAATTACAGAAATAAATATCTTGAACTTGCTGGCTTCTTGAGTATTTGAGCACATGTTTCTTATGCACAAATCTTTTTGATACTTCACAATCTTTTCAATATTTACCTTTTTAATTAATCCCGAATATCTTTTGAAATTTTGTTTGAAATTTGAATCCTTATTATGTTGTATATATCTTAACTGAAAATATTAGTCACAAGAGTATCTTTTGTACACACCAAACTTAGGGTCAACACATTTTGCTTTGCAATTATAACGCTTGACAAGCCTCATTGTGCTTGCATATACATTGAAAACATGGTGTTTTTTCTAGTGTGGTTTATTCTTTTGAGGTGATGATGATACTCGAGATATATTAAACTCTAATGTTCAAGAAAATTGTCGGGCCTTCTTATTTGAAAAGGGAAGCAAAACCAAAATCATTTTTTTCTCTTTGCTAACAGTTCCATTATATTGTTTGATGCAGTCGACTGTCAATCTCTATGACTTTGGGTTGAGAGAATGACAGTCGACTGCTCGTACTGCAACTTGCATAAAATAGTTTTGAAATTTCTTTTTCATTATTTAGAAAAAAAATATTTCTCACCCTATAAATAGAGGTGAGTTCACTGAGTATTTTCTTTCACCTCTAATTCTTTTGAACTAAATATTTTCTCAACGATCAAGAGAGTATGCTCTTTTATTATTTTCTTAGTCAAGACGTCGATCTTGCTATTGTTCTTTTTTCTTTCGCTTCGATAAGAGACAGTTTTACGGGGCTTATATATAAAAGTCATGTGGGTGTAATAGGATTCTCGGCCTGAATACTGAGAATTCACTGTACGGGGTTTTAAGTATAATGGAACTGTTAGAAATATTGATAGGAAGGAATGAATTCTTGTTGATTGATTATTGATTGAAAAAACTGAATACAATATGTCTCCTATATATAGGAGAGAAGGGAAGGCTAAACCAATACATTATTCGATATGGGACTAAACTAATCTCTCATAATATCTAACATAATATCTAACACCCCCTCTCAAACTCAAGTTGGTTCAAACATCATGAGTTTTGAATATTGAAGATGTTCATGCGGAAAAGATGGCAAATTGTGATGCAGGAACGACGCTCAAGTAGATGGCGCAGGGATGGCGCTTGATGGCGCATGTGTTGGGCTCTCACCCTGGACTTGAGAATAGCAGTAGTAGTAGTGGAAGGAAGTAGTGGTGACGCACTGTTGGGATCTCCATATCCTGAATTGTGATAGGATCTCACCCCTGACTTGAGAACTGTCCCTGAACTAAAAACTAGATGCGGAAGATGGTGGACATTGGCGGAAGGTGAGGGAGACGGAAACTGTGATGATGTTGATATCTTCCCCTCTCAAACTCAGCATGAAGAATGAGTAGAAGCCGAAGGACCCGTAAGATTTTTTTTTTTGTGCTTTTTTTTTTATACAGAAAAAAGGGTTAGGGTTTTGGATGTGGGTCTAGTCGATTGTACTAGTACGAAACTGTCTGAATTTTTTTAAACTCTGGCCAGTCGACTCATCATGGCATCCCAATCGATTGTTCAAGTCGTTTCGATAGATTTCAAAATTTAAAACTTGTTATTCGAATTCAAAAGTTTTATATCCATTTTTAATTAGTTTTATTAACTGTTTTACAACGTCCTAGTGACTCCTCTCTATAAATAGAGCCTAGCAATCACCATGGAAAGGTTCCAAGCATTTTGATAAAAGTTAAAGTTTTTGCTTTTGAAAAAGAGAACAAGTATTCAAACAAGCATTCACAATCTTCTAAGTCTTGGTTCTCTAAAATCATTCTAGTATAACAGTGAATTCGTTTTAGACTGATTTCGAAAGTTGACCTATTAGCCTCCATACAAAAATCACAATCACAACAAGGCGATAGGTTGTTATAACTCTTTTATTAGTTGTGAGAGTGGTCCTCTCGGTTGGAAAGTATGGCTCTAAGTTGTAGAGTCAGGTTTTCACTCTTGGTTGAAGTGTGGGTTTGCTCTCTCTAGTGGTGAAAGAGGTCTACGGGTTTTACAATGTTGTTGTCTAAACGCCGTAGGGTATTCTTGTATTTTTTCAAGAATAGTGGAAAATCTCAAGTGGGTTACTTGGGGACTGAATGTGGGTCGGGAGGACCGAACCAGGATACATCGCTGTGTACTCTGTGGTTGATTCTCTCTATGGTTGTATTTTCTTTACTTGCTTTTTAATTTCTCTGTGATACTTGTCTAGCAAGCCGACTGTCCCTCTTCTATAAGTTAACTGATCCGACTAGTATAACATAATCTTCGAAAAATTTTCTGACAAGTTGACTAAGTTTCGCTATAAGTCGACTGGTCAGACTTGTATAAAATACTCTTCTAATCTGACGCCCCAGTCGACTTTATTCCCTTTTCAAGTCGATTGGACAGTAAGAAAAAGTTCAATTTCATTATTTTTTTATACAACACTATTCACCCCCCCCCCTCTAGTGTTTCTTGCCTTGCCTACAGGAACCAACATGCCCATCAAATGCAAGTCTATAGTTACTACATCAATACTACAGAATTCATGCAAGTCACAGAGGACTGGGCACTTCTTCCCACTCCTAGTGGTGCCAGTGGTACCAAGGATGATGACGACGACGATGAGGATAAAGAAGATGACGAATGACCTCCTTTGGTGTGCTCCAAAAAGGTGGAGAAGGTTTAGGATTGGAATTTTAAACCTTGTTGATTTATGAGTTATGTGTTTTGTAACAAGAGAATCTCAAATCCATGATATCATGTAAAGCTCTCATTGTATATAAAAAAGTATCATTATCAATGGTATCATGTTAGAAGATCTCTATTATATATTCATATTTGTAATGGTTGAATCTCTTTTGTTCATGATTGTGCAAATTATGTTTCTGATTTTTAAATGATATATCTCCTTCAATTGAAAATTTTTTTAATCAATGATTCCATGTATATATGTACATGTTTTGGGCATGTTTTTGGTTTTTTGCATATAGGATTCATCATGATCACACATGTTGCTATTAATTCTTATGTTCATGAATTTAGGGGGAGTATTGGATTGAGGGGGAGTATTTATCTTTAAATTCTAAAAGTATGTTTTGTCTACACCAAAAAGGGGAGATTGTTGACCTTAAATTTGGTGTGTACAAATCATACTCTTGTGACTAATATTTCTAGTTAAGATATGTACTGAATAATATGGATTCGAAATTCAAACAAAGTTTCAAAAGATATTCGGAATCAACTTAAAAAGGAATGTCTCAAAAAGATTGTGAAGTATTAAAAAGATACATATGAAACATGTCCTCAAATACTCAAAAAAACAGCAAGCTTAAGACATTTAAATAATCATGTGAAGAATCGTTGATTGAATATTGAGTTAAGGAAAGAATATAGTGTGGATTCACCAAATAATCGTTTTCAAGTACCGGTCAACTGTCACTAATAGTCGACCGCAATTTATGTGTATTTTTTGATGAAGTAGACTGTCAATCTTTCTGACTTTGGGGAGAGAGCTTGACGGTCGATTGCTCATAATTCCAGTCGACCGTAACTTACACAAAATAGTTTTGGAATTTCTTTTTCATTATTTGGAAAGAAATTATTTTTCACGCAAATAAATATAGGTGAATTCATTGACTATTCGTTATGTCTTTCAACTCTAATTCTTCGGAATTCAATACTTTCTCAACGATCAAAAGAGTGCACTTTTATTATTTTCTTAGTTAATACATTGATCTTACTGTTGTTCTTTTTCTTTCGCTTCGATAGGAGACAGTTTTACATGGCTGATATATAGAAGTCATGTGAATGTAATACGACTCTTGGCCTGAATACCGAGAACTCATTGTAAGGGGTTTTAAGTATAATAGAACACTTATGGCAGAGAATTGCTACAGAAGGTGTGGACGTAGACCTTGAGGTCGAATCACGTTGTATCGCTGTGACATGCATGCTTACTCTGCTTACTTTCTCTAACTCTATCTTATTACTTTTGTCATGCCCCACTTTCCAAAATACGGGAATACGAGCACGAACAAAGGCACACCGTATGATAAGAACATCATCCATAGCTGTAATAGGTTAACTCAATAAATGCAAAAGATCACAACCACGCAAGAAATAAATAACCACATAAATAACGAATAAACTCCAAAATACTCATGAAATATATTCACAAAATAATATCCAATATCTGGAAGAAAAGTAAACTTCGGGTCATATAAGCCCTGAATACAAAGTACGAGAAAAGTAATAAAATAAACAAATAACACGAAGTAACTATGGTGGTCTAATGGTTCAGTTCTATTCTTCAGAAAGCTTGCTCACCAAATCCTTGGGTCAAATTTCCTTCAGTACCTGTAAACTCATCAACTAGAGGTGAAAAAAGTTGTCCGTTAGAACAAGGTATGGACAGCAAGTAGTAGAAGCAAAGAAGCAAGATAACATGGTATATCCAGAAATAATGAACTAGAACAAAATCAAAGATCAATGACAATAACAAGAGTTGATAATAAAATTCGAGGTCTAGAATTAACGATGCAATAAACATTGACTGTAATCAATGATTCAAGGTCAATAACAATAATCTTGATCAAGAATGCAAGTTTCAATCTTTGGTTTATTAGTCTTTCATTATCCTATCTAATGCACATAATACTGTGTCCCATACCACAAGTTCGGTGCATGCAAACGGTGATCATTTAGACTATAGTGGTGAACTCAACAGATCATGTACTCGGCAGAATAATCAACAATTAAAAATCAATAATTCACGATCAATAATCCACAATCCATGATAATAAACAATCGAGAATAAGAGACTCATTCCGAGTACAATCTACGATTGTTCACTACTAAGTCGACCCTTAATATCCCGGCTTGTTAATATTTTATTACACACAAATATGGACATGTAATGGGTAAAGAAATTTCAAAATGATATCAAAAAGATGGCAAGGCTATGCAATGCATGGTATAACTAATTCTATTCCCTAGATGCAAAATCAAACACAGATATACAAAAAAAACACAAAACACACATTCTGGATAGTAAGATATTGCTGTACAAAAATCAACTTTCTCGTTGCTACAGGAAAGCAAATCAGGTTCCGTTAGAGGTTCTGAAAACTAGACTCACTGTCAGTTCCAACGCATATTCATATGATATATAATAAAATACAGAAACTAGGCGAATAATCTCATTCTTTACTGATTACATATTCAGGCAGCATGTTAGGGTCAAAATTCTTGAATATAAAAATAGATTGTAAAATCATTTAAAAATTTCATAAAAGTTATATTTTAATTCCTAACAATGTTTAGTAACAACACAATTAATTCCATATTTTAATACTCAAATTTGATCAACTTTTTCAGTTAATTAAGTATAGTAATGCATTTTCAAACTGCATTCTGGAATTCAGACGTCGCTGTACGAATATCTGAATATCTTGCAATCTGTAAGTCAGATTGCAAAACCGTTAGATGATCTAGATTCCAAACACGCAGGGCTATAACTCTTATTTAATGAGTTCTAATTGATATTATCTTCAACTATGTCAAAAATTGGGTTCTTTAGTGAAATAATGCTCTGGCAACAACGTAGGGTTAAGTTTTGATACATATAATACGGTCTGAATAATCATCAAATAATATTACAAAATAATAAGGTGACTCCTAGTCATGTCTAGTAAATGTAAAATTTCAAGTTCTAATTATACTTGTAGCAATTTATTTTAATAGAAAATCATGTCGGTATAACTCTAGACAGAAATCTGGAAATAGAAAACCTAGTAGTGTTAAAAATATAATAACTTACAGTTTACACATTGGAATCTAGATCCGTAAAAAGTTCTGGAAAATAGATTCAAAGAGCTATAGTGTTTACAAAGTTGTACTAAATTACATCAACTAGGTCAAATACTCAAAGCAACATGGAGCAAACAGTAGGCCAACAAGTTGATGATTTATTATTTAGCAACAAAACGAAATACACATGCATATAATTTCATAACCATAATTAACATGAAATTCTACTCAGTCATAAGGGTGAAATTCTACTATTAATGAGAACCATTATTTACATAGCATGAACATCATATTTAATCGATAAGCATTAATGTAACCCCTGTTTCCCATTTCTTGTATTTTGGGTGTATTTTCTGTATTTAAAAATTTCTATAACTTTCTTTGCGCTTTTATATTCTTTTAAACCAATTACATTTTTGAATTGATCGAATTTTAACAAAATATTATTCTGGTTTCTAAACTAATAGTAGAAAATACAGAAACGTGTACTCGATAGAGGATTCATAGATCCTACTTGGTTATTTAGAGCTTGATATTTGGAGCTTGATATTTGGTACTTGGAGCTTGTTATCCGGTTATTTGGAGCTTGACACGTGATTACTTGACACTTGCACACTTGACACAGAGCTTGATATTTTGGGTATTTGGAGCTTGTTATCTGCTTATTTGGAGCTTGTTATCTGTTTATTTGGAGCTTGATACTTGTTACTTGGAGCTTGATACTTGATTACCTGAGAGCTTGTCTCTGAGTACACTGCCCTCTATAATCCACTATGAAATCTAAAGTGAAACTGTTTGAATATAGTAACCATGTAGTAAAAGTATGGATGCATGAAGTGCTACCTAGATAGAACATAATACAAGATTTGAGCATGACCACTTTACACTTGACACTTGATTACTTATACATGATACATGATACCTGATACTTGTCACTTTATACTTGATACTTGCTACTTGTACTTGATCACTTGATACTTGATACTTGTTACTTATTTACATGATACTTGATACATGCCACTTACACTTGTTCATCTTGCCATGATAGTTGCTATATTTTGTTATCATGTCTGTTCCATATTATTAGTTTACCCTTTTCCATGTACTTGTATTCTGCACTACAAGCGGTCCGTAACTTGCATTGATGGGAGTTTGTTTTTTTTTTTTTGCTCTCCTACAATTTTGTTAAATTGCAGATTTTGGAGATCAGCTGCCAGATGGAGTAGGTGATATGAGATACTAGTTGCTGGAGTTTTGCTATGATTTTTTCTTGTTGCTTATTTTGAACAACTGTACTTGATTACTTAGATTTATTTTGTATTTGGGCAATGTGACCCAGGATATTGACTTATTCAGTTCTGGATTATTTGAGATTAATATATTTTGTTTTACGTATTCTTATTGGTATTGTGTTTCATATATGCATGCTTGGTTGATTCTTTTGCTTCCAACTCTGATTATTCTTGTAAAATATTATAAAGATTCCGAACATCTTATGGATGATAAAAACCATTCGCTGAGCTTAGTCACGTATCCATATTCAGTATTCTCTTTTTGGGAAGCGGGGCGTGACAAGGTTTTTAGTGGTATCATAGCCCAGGTTTGACTAATGTATTAGTTTGACTGATATATTAGACAAACTTGGCTCGACTAAGACCGGCTCAACATTTCACCAACCATGCATGCATGAATGAATTATAATCAATATTGATCTGGATACTGGTCATGTTCTGCTCATTTTGATCCCTCTTATTCAATCCCTTGATACCTTGTTTCTTTCGGGTTTTTTCAGTCGTCATCTTTGATTGATTTCTTGTTGGGTATGAATTCATTCTTTTCATACCCATATTCCTTGATTCTGGTATCATCCATTCTTTTCTTTCTGCTTGGTTCTTCGGTTGGCATCGTTGGATGCTATTGACAGAGTCTTCCCGATCAGAGTGGCGCAGTAGAAGCGTTGTGGGCCCATAACCCACAGGTCCCAAAATTCTCTTGTTGTTTCTCCTTTTCTGCATTGTTTGCTTCTTTCCATCCTTTACATTCATCTTCATCCGTTGACTCATTGCTTGGTTCATCTCTTCCTTGTCCATCCTTTCTTCGATTCCAGCTCTATCTATTTCTTCATCTCTTTGCTTTGTTATCTTGCAAGTCTTGTATTGTTTCTTCTTTATTTTGATACTAGTTACTTCTTTCTTACATTCCATTTTACCATCATGCACCCATTTATTATTTGATTCAATTCTTTCCTGCCCTTTTTCTCTTTAATTCAAGTTCTGCCTACTCCCTATCTTGTTTTCTTATCTTGAGTTGTTTCTTTCATTTTGATACTGCTTATTCTCTTTCATGCATTTCATTTGACATCATTGTTATCCACTTCCTTCTTTTTCTGATGTTGCCACTGCTTTGTTCCTTTCCTTTAACCCTCTGTTTTGTTACCCTCCCCCAAGTTTGCTTTTGCCTTGTCCTATGTACTGTCTAAGTAAATTTTGATGACAAAATTTTGTTGTAAGGTGGGTAGGATTTGTAACCCATGTTTCCCATTTTTTGTATTTTGGGTGTATTTTCTTTTTCCGTATATTTTCTGTATTTAAAAATTTCTATAACTTTCTTTTCGCTTTTAAATTCTTTTAAACCAATTACATTTTTCAGTTGATCGAATTTTAACAAAATATTATTCTAGTTTCTAAGAAAGTCTCTATTCAATTTATTATTCGAAATTTATATTTATGACGATGTATTTTAATTTTATTTTACATTTCTAAGTGATCAACTATATATATTATATAGTATTACCGTTGGATGATTTTAATATGTCTATTAAACTTGAATGTCCATTTTTGATATTGTTGCCGCTAAATTTGGTGTGGGGGCAAACAGATAGAACTTGTGGATTCTTGGGGAAACAGAATAGAAAGACCTGCGTACCTGTTCCGTCGGGCCTCGATCGTCGATCCCGCCGTGCTGCAAAAAGTGCGAGACACCGGGGTTGTTCCCGGCGACGCACCCTCCGACGCTCAAGTTAATAATCTGGTAGACTATGAGAGAGCGTAAAAACTGGTGAAAGATTGATTACCTCGCAACGGAGATGGATGGGGGGTATTTATAGGCGTCTTAGGGACTGGATTAGGAATGTAATCCCCGTGATTAGATAAGTAATATTCCTTGTAATCAGATAAGGAAAGTAATCTGATAAGGTATATTCCCTCTAATCAGTTAAGGAATTTAATCCCTGGCTCCCAGTGGTAGGAGGGATGTGAATCAAGGCCGTTGGTTAAGGTTAATCAGGGACCTTGATTTCATCCTGACGGAATGGGTGCGCAGCGGGTTAAAACCCGCGCTCACTTTGAGGTGGATCCATTCGTGGGTTATTGGGTTTTTGAGGTGAAGATCCGACACCCGGTTTGATCTGTTTGGTTGGTGAAATTACCGTCTTATCCCTGTGCTTCAAGATTCGTGTTCCGTTTGGACGATTCCGATTTAACCCCATTTTTAGCCATATCACGAGCCCCCCACTCCCGAAGATTGATGTTTAATCAGACTTCGAGGAGTAGTTTCACTGTTTTCACTGGCTATCTGGGTTCTATCGGGAACCAAACGGAGCATTGCTGAATCGCAAAGGAGGTGGTATGGTGATCTTTCTTGCAGACGGAACTCTTGAACCGTCGTCGTGCTCTTCTTAGTTAGCGGTTTTGGCCGTTTCCGCTTGTTGGGTGCTGGTGCGAAGGGAGCCGAAGTCACGCTTGTGACGCACCCGGTGCCGCGGACATTTGACGATTGACGCCGAACTCACTTGGCGCCGAACTCACCCCCGTAAGAGGGTCGGGGACACGAGCGTTCGGCGGGAGGTGCCGAACTGACTTAGTGCCGAACTCACCCCCGTAAGAGGGTCGGGGACACGAGCGTTCGGCGGGAGGTGCCGAACTGACTTAGTGCCGAACTCCCGCCCGTAAAACGGTCGGCGGCACGAGAGCTCGGAGAACGGTGCCGAGCTGGGTCAGTGCCGAACTCACGCCTATAAAACGATCGGTGGCACGAGCGTTCGGCGACTGGTGGCGAGCTGAGAATGTGCCGAACTCACGCCTATAAAACGATCGGTGGCACGAGAGTGTTCGGCGTACTGCAGCGAGCTGAAAATGTGCCGAACTCACGCCCGTAAAACGATCGGTGGCACGAGTGTGTTCGGCGAACTGCAGCGAGCTGAAAACGCGCCGAACTCACGCCTGTAAAACGATCGGTGGCACGAGAGTGTTCGGCGAACTGCAGCGAGCTGAAAATGCGCCGAACTCACGCCCGTAAAACGATCGGTGGCACGAGCGTGTTCGGCGAACTGCGGCGAGCTGAAAGTGGGCCGAACTCACGCCTATAAAATGATCGGTGGCACGAGTGTGTTCGGCGAACTGCAGCGAGCTGAAAACGTGCCGAACTCACGCCTATAAAACGATCGGTGGCACGAGTGTGTTCGGCGAACTGCGGCGGGCTGAAAATGTGCCGAACTCACGCCTATAAAACGATCGGTGGCACGAGAGTGTTCGGCGAACTGCAGCGAGCTGAAAACGCACCGAACTCACGCCTATAAAACGATCGGTGGCACGAGTGTGTTCGGCGAACTGCAGCGAGCTGAAAATGCGCCGAACTCACGCCCGTAAAACGATCGGTGGCACGAGCGTGTTCGGCGAACTGCGGCGAGCTGAAAGTGGGCCGAACTCACGCCTATAAAACGATCGGTGGCACGAGTGTGTTCGGCGAACTGCAGCGAGCTGAAAACGTGCCGAACTCACGCCTATAAAACGATCGGTGGCACGAGTGTGTTCGGCGAACTGCGGCAGGCTGAAAATGTGCCGAACTCACGCCTATAAAACGATCGGTGGCACGAGAGTGTTCGGCGAACTGCAGCGAGCTGAAAATGTGCCGAACTCACGCCCGTAAAACGATCGGTGGCACGAGTGCTCGGCAGCTTGTGCCGAAGTTTCGGACTTGTTTGTTTCTCTTTGGGTGGAGCTTTGGCGGTTCTGGTGGATGTGACCTTCTGCGCCTCTGACAGATGTGACGTCGTCTGTGTTTTCTGACAGATGTGACGTCCATTAACGCTGCCTCCTGGGCTTCTGCCAGACGTGATGATCATTAATGCGCCGTCTGGATCAGCGCGGAGAACGAGGTGACGTTTGGGGTCTCTTTTTGTCGTTTTCGTGGGGGTGGGCCTGCGTTAGAGGCCCATTTACCTCGATTGAAGCGCTGGCTCCTCTATAAAAACCCTCACCCCCTCCTCATTTTTTACTTTCCAAGTTTTCGTTCGCGTCTGAGTCTGCTGTGAGAGAGCTTCAGGTGATCACTGACTGTTTTCCGGCGAAGTTTCCGATGAGTTCCCCTTTTCAAGGTAACCTTTATATTTATCTTCTAAACATGTCTGTCTCCCACACTTCTTCTTCGTCCGAGCCCTCCCTCGGAGCCGACGGAGCTCCAACTTTGAGTCGAGCTGCCAAGGGCCAGAAGGTGTTCGGCAAGGACTCCATTGTTCAGGATCCGAAGCGCATGGGGGCGTTCGGACAGCTTCCGGGACCGTTGACGGGGCTCCACAGGGTTCGGGAAATCCCAGAGGATAAGGCGGAACGGATAGTGTACGGGAGGGCGAGGTCGTTCGAGGAGAACGCGGCGAGGGAGACAACGGAGGCCGACGAGACGGTGTCGATTCTCTCCGAAGAGGACCTGGATTCGATTCGGGACTGCTTCCAGATCCCGCGAGAGTACGATCTTATGCTGCCGGGCCCCGGGGTTAGGGCCAACTCGCCATTGCCGGTGACTATGTGTTGCTGGCCGGTCGATGCCTTTATCGCCGGGGCTCGGCTACCTCTCCATCCGTTCGCGGTAACGGTTTTAAATTGGTTCGGGGTCAGCCCTATCCAACTTATGCCGAACGCCTGGAGAGTCATAAACGGCTTCGTACTCCACTGCCAGGCGGAGGGGATTCAGCCGGAGTTGAATGTGCTTCGGACTATCTATCAGCTGCACCAAGGGAATAGGTCGGCCTACCGGTACTATCTGACTCCGAGGCATGGGGGGAGGTTGGTTCTCTGTCCGGACTCTATCAAGTTTTGGCGCGAGAAGTACCTTCTGGTGCGCAGCGCGGAGGCCTGGCCTATTCCCGTTGGTTGGGTGGAAGGAGTTTCGAAGAAGGTGAAGGCGCCGCCGGCACTTCGACCCGAAGACGAAGACGCCGTACGGGTGCTTCTCGATCAGCCGAAGTATGACTGGAGGGAGTTGACGGAGGACGTCTTGTATGAGGGAGGGCTCGCACACGTTAACCCCAGTACGCTGCTTTTATTTATCGTCTTCGTTTCCTTTTTGCTTTCTTTCCCTTGTCTTGTTCCGAGCTAACCAACTTAACTTTTGGTGCAGAGCAAATGGACTACCAAGCAGTGCTCGCGTTGAGGACGAGCCTCGCCAATAAGGCTCCGAGGAAGAGGAAGAGGGTGGCGTCGAAGCAGCCGGCGCCCAAGGCCCCGAAGATAACGGAGGTGGCCGAAGAGGTAGAGATTTTGGATTCCCCCGTGGTCGAGGTCGGGGCCGCTTCGTCGTCGGCTAAGGTCGGCGAGTTGCCCATCACCGAGGTCTTGACCATGGTGACTCCGCCGTTGACAAAGGCGGCCGAGGAGCTTCTGATCGAGGCTCATAAGAGGATCCACGTCCCGGACTGGCAGGTTCGGAAGCACGACGGGTTCCTGGGCAATTCCTTGGCGAGCATGGAGGCCGTCAAGCACCTCGCCACGCCGAAGGATCGCGCGGCGATGGAGGCCGGACGAGAGGGAGACGACATCATCGAGATAGCGCGCTCGGCGGTGTCGGTAAGTTCTGAGCCGAGCTCCCTCCTCTTCACGCCGACCTTCTTAAGTTATTATTTTTGTGACTTTTTACACTTTATCTGCAGATCGTTGTTCACTTCGGGCACCTTACCGAGAGGTTGGTGGCCCAAGAGAAGGTGATGAAGAAGGAGAACGACCAGGCCCGGAAGGAGAGGGACAAGATCTGGGGCGAGCTCGACAAACTCGAGCTGAATTTTGAGGCGAAGTCGGCGAGGGCGACCTACCTCGAGGACCGGGTCAAGATGCTGGAGGACCAGCTTCGGCAGCAGAAGGAGGAGGCGGCCAAGCAGATGGCGGATGCGGCCGAGGCCCAAGCGGCGACAGTGAAAAAAGCGGAGGAGGCTACTTTGGAGAAGGCGCAGGGCTACCTCGCCATTAACATGGCCAAAGCTTTCGCCGACGCCCTTGCCCGGGTCACGGCGGCCTACCCCTCTGTCGACGTCTAGGGTTGGCGGCTTTTCCCGGGGTACGTCGAAGGATTTGACCCCGAATCGGAGGGGGAAGAAGAAGAGGAGGAAAGGGGCGACGACGAGCCCTTGGTCGATCCAGCCGCCGGAGCTCAGGGGTCGGTGGTTACCCCCTTGGCGGCGGTTGCCCCTTCGGAGGCGTCGCCCTCGACCCCTTCTCGCCGCCCCGGGAAAGAGGTCGAGCACTGATCCCGTCTGTTTTTTTTTTGTAATGCCTAATAGCGGACTGGCCACCGCTACTTTTTGTAATGAATGAAAAACTTCAACTTTTTGGGCTCGGTTTCTTGCACTTGCTTGTTGTGTGTTGCGTGTTCGAGAATCTGTTCTCTAGAACCCCCTGAGGTCTAGGACTTGGGCCATGTCTGAACTTTTGTTGCTCGTCTGTATTTCTTTTCAGCTTGCCCTGGTAGACCAAGAGATTGAGCGCGCAGGGTCGGATGCCAAGGTTCGAACCCGCGCAGGGTCGGACGCCAAGGTTCGAGCCGAGGCCGGGCTCGGGGCGACAAGGTTGAGTCTGGCGAGGTGTAGAGAGCGACTTTATGAGGTCGAGCTAGGACTGCGCCGAGCCGAAACAGAGCGAGGACAGCTCCAACTCATCCTAGGGCAGCGGGACAGCGATATCCGGCGTCTGGAGGGCAGGATTGCCGAGATGACTGCCTCGAGCGAGGGCGGTGCCTCGCCATCTGCCTTCACTAGTAGCCTTCGGACCAAGTGCTTTCGCCACACGCTGTCCAAGGTAACGGCGGAGAGGGACGACCTGCTTTCGGAGATTCAGCACTTGCAATCTACAGAGACTAAGCTTCGGATGGAGGGAGAGGAGCTGACAACTAAGGTGGCCGATCTCACGGCTGAACGAGATGAATTGGCGGCCGAAGTCGATGTTTTGAAGAGAGCTACCGTCGATAGGAGCATCGAAGTCACCCATCTTCGTCATCTCATCGCGAGCCATGTCGGAGTTCCGACCTCGGCAGTACCGGCGTCCTTTGAGGCCGACGCACAAGATGGTTCATTGAGAGGTCGGATTTCCGAGTTGGAAGCAGAGGTGGCTCGCCTGAGGCCTCGTTCGGGGCCGATTAACGTGAGGAGCACGTCATGCACCCGAGCGGAGAGCGAGCGGGGCATCACCTTTTACGAGATGGCGACCCGCGAGCGCCTCGGCCATCCGAGCCCGGGGGACGCGCAGAGCTCAGTGGCCATTTCGTCGAGCGGCGCATTCGTCGGCGTGACGGCCAGAAGCAGTGCCGAGGACACGTCTCAACTTGCCGGCCTGGGATCGGGTTCCGGAAGCAAACGTCGCCGACCTCAAGTGTCCTTGAAGAGGAGCATCCCTGTACCTCGGAAGCGTTGATGGGTCCGGGTTCGGTGTCTTGTAATCTTCGCTTTTCAGCTTCTTGTAATCGTTTAGTGCCTTGTAATATTTGATGTTTGTAAGGGTTGTTTCTAATAAAGCTAGAATCGTTTTAACTGTCGTCATATCATAGTTGCTCAATGTTTGCTCTGATTGTGGAGTCGTGGAACCGAGGTCTGAGACTTGGTGTTTTTGATTGGTGTTGGCCTCCGAACTTAAGTGCGTAATACGGTCAGTGGTACGAACGTTCGGTGAACGATGCCGAGCTGAAACGTGCCGAACTCACGCCCGTAAAACGATCGGTGGCACGAGTGTGTGGCTAATCGTGCCGAGCTGAAAAGGTGCCGAACTCACGCCCGTAAAACGATCGGTGGCACGAGTGTGTTCGGCGAACTGTAGCGAGCTGAAAACGCGCCGAACTCACGCCCGTAAAACGATCGGTGGCACGAGCGCGTTCGGCGAATTGCTGCGAGCTGAAAACGTGCCGAACTCACGCCCGTAAAACGATCGGGGGCGCGAGCGTTCGGTGAAAGGAACCGAGCCGAGATCGTACCGAACTCTCGCCCGTAGAACGTTCTCGGCAACAGAGTGTTGGAGTCCGAACCTTTGTAAGATTGAGGGCGTGGGAGCAATCTCGAATGGCGAACTACCTCTGGTTCGCTCGGAAGCGAACTTGCGAAGTAGAATCGAGCCAAGTGTTGGACTCCGGAACCATCGTGAGATTAGTTTAAAAGATGCAGGAGCAGTTTCGAATGGCGAGCTACTTCTAGTCCGCTTAGGAGCGGACTTGCGAAGCAAAATCGAGCCAAGTGTTGGACTCCGATCCATTCAACGGCTGCAGGAGCAATTTCGAACGGCGATCTACCCCCGGCCCGTCTGAAGACGAGCCGAGGAGGAAGAGTCGAGCCGAGTGCTGGACTCCGAACCATTGTGTGATTAGTTTAAGAGATGCAGGAGCAGTTTCGAATGGCGAGCTACTTCTAGTCCGCTTAGGAGCGGACTTGCGAAGCAAAATCGAGCCAAGTATTGGACTCCGATCCATTCAACGGCTGTAGGAGCAATTTCGAACGGCGATCTACCCCCGGCCCGTCTGAAGACGAGCCGAGGAGGAAGAGTCGAGCCGAGTGCTGGACTCCGAACCATTGTGTGATAAGGGAATTAGAGGCGGAAGTATGCGATAATGTAAAAAACTTTATTTATTAATATCTAATGGTCGGCTGCTTCTAAAGTTGCTAGCCGTTATTACAATAAAAAAAAAGAACAAAGGAAAAATTACTAGCAGCAGGAGAGGAGTGACCCGACATCTCGAGTTACTTAGATAGGCGGGGTTGCCTTCTCTTGGTATTTCAAAAGATGGTCGGCGTTCCAAGTCCTGGGAATTTCTCTACCCTCAAGATCTTCTAGCTTGTATGCACCGGGGCGGATCACTTTGGAGACTTTGTACGGTCCCTCCCAATTTGGGGCTAGTTTGCTTTTCTGTCCGGGGAACGAAATGGCCAGCTTTCGGAGGACCAGATCCCCTTCTTTCAGGTCGGTTGGGCGGACCCGTTTGTTGTAGGCGAGTTCGATTCTTCTTCGGTAACCTTGCTGCCGTATGGCTGCCCTTTCCTGGATTTCGTCTATCAAGTCTAGGCTCGTTCTGAGCTCCCCGGCATTCTGTTCTTCTTCGAAGGCTATCAGGCGAGGAGAGGGTATCCCAACTTCTAGTGGGATGAGGGCCTCGGACTCATAGGTGAGATTGAACGGACTCTCGCCTGTCGGGGTCCGCTTCGTGGTTCGGTAATTCCACAACACATTGGGCAGCTGATCGACCCACAATCCCTTGGAGCACTTGTCGAGTCTCTTCTTGATTCCGGAGAGGATCTGTCGGTTGGCATTCTCGGCTTGGCCATTTGACTGGGGATGAGAGACGGAGGAGAAGCGCTGCTGTATGGCTAGGTCTTCACATAAGGCTCGGAAGGCAGCTCCAGCGAACTGCGTACCGTTATCTGTAACTACGACTCGGGGAACACCGAACCGGCAGATGACATTTTTCCAGAAGAACTGGACGACTCTATGTTCGGTAATTGTAGCCAGGGGTTCGGCCTCTACCCATTTCGAGAAATAGTCGACTGCCACGACTAGGAACTTCAATTGTCCGGGAGCCGGTGGAAATGGCCCAAGTAAATCCATCTCCCACATTGCAAAGGGGGTCGGACTTGATAGGGAGGAGAGTGGTGCTTGTGGAAGGCGTCGGATGTCGGAATACTTCTGGCAGGAGGTGCATTGCCGAACGTGTCGTTCGGCATCCCGTAGGAGAGTGGGCCAGTAATACCCGTAGTTTAACACTTTGCGCACCAAGGCTCTGGAGCCGGAGTGGGCTCCGCCGATGCCCTCATGGAGCTCTTGCAGGGCGTAATCGGCTTGTCCGGGGGAGAGGCATCTTAGGTAGGGCCGACCATCCACCTGGGTGAAGGACCGCTTATACAGAATGCCTTCGACCAGTATGTAATGCTCGGCTCGGGTCCTTATCTTTCGGGCTTCCTTCGGATCCCTTGGGAGGAGTCCGTCCCTTAAAAACTCGATGAGGGGCTTCATCCAATTATCTTCGAGGGGGAGTGGCAGTGTTTCGACGGAGTTGAGAGCCTCGTCCTCTATGCTTGGCTTGAGGAGGACTTCTATCAGAACAGTTTGTTCGAGGCCTTGCAGGGATGAGGAAGCTAATTTGGACAGGGCGTCGGCCTGGGCATTTTCCTCTCTGGGGATTCTTCGGATGAGGGCTTCCTCGAAGAGCGCCATGAGGCTCTTTACTTTAGCCAAGTACTTTACCATCCTGTCATCGCGTGCTTCATATTCGCCGAGGACCTGGTTGACGACCAACTGAGAGTCGCTGAAGATCTGCAGGCGTCGTGCTCCCGCGTTTCGGGCCATCCCGAGGCCGGCTATGAGTGCTTCGTATTCGGCTTCGTTATTCGAGGCTTTAAAGTTTATCCGGAGGGAATATTGAAGGACAAAGTCGTCTGGGCCCGCAAGGATGACTCCAGCCCCGCTCCCCTCGTTGCAAGAGGATCCATCGACATATACCGACCAGATAGGCGGGCCCCTCGTTGTCTGCTCGGGGTCGGGGATAGTTGTTTCCACTATGAATTCGGCCAGCGCCTGCGCCTTGATGGCGGTTCGAGGCTGATAAGTAATATCATGTTGGCTCAGCTCGATCGACCACTTCATGAGGCGGCCGGAAGTCTCTGGCTTGTGAAGGATCTGTTTCAACGGCTGGTCGGTAAGAACGACCACCGAATGAGACTGGAAGTATGGCCGAAGCTTTCTTGCAGCCATTATCAGGGCGTAGGCTATTTTCTCAATTTTCGGGTACCGGAGCTCGGCGTCTCGGAGCACTTTGCTGACGTAGTAAATGGGCTTCTGAGTTCTTTCTTCTTCCCTGACTAAGACCGCACTTAGTGTCTGTTCCGAGGCTGCCAAGTAGAGGTAGAGGGGTTCGCCCGGTATGGGTTTGCTGAGAAGGGGCGGATTGACGAGGTAAGCCTTAAGCTGGTCGAAGGAATCTTGTTGTGGCTGCCCCCACTCGAACCCCTTAGTCCCCCTCAGGGCTTTGAAGAACGGGAGGCATTTCTCCCCAGACTTCGACAAAAAGCGCCCAATGGCGGCTAATCGACCAGTCAGTTTCTGAACTTCTTTGACGTTTCTAGGCGGGGCCATGTCCAGTATGGCCCTGATCTTCTCCGGATTCGCCTCTATTCCTCACTGGCTAACCATAAAGCCGAGGAACTTGCCTGATGAGACGCCGAACGCACACTTGTTCGGGTTGAGTCTCATATTGTGCTTTCTCAAAACATCGAACGCTTCTTGGAGGTCGGTCTCATGATCAACGCCTCGGATGCTTTTCACAAGCATGTCATCCACGTAGACTTCTATGTTCCGGCCAATCTGGGCCTGGAATACCTTGTTGACAAGACGTTGATATGTTGCCCCTGCGTTCTTTAGGCCGAACGGCATGACTCGGTAACAATAGAGTCCTTGGTCCGTTACAAAAGACATCTTCGGAATATCCGGGGGGAACATCCTTATCTGATTGTAACCCGAGAAAGCGTCCATGAAGCTGAGGAGCTCATGTCCCGAGGTTGCGTCAATCAGAGTGTCAATGCTCGGCAGAGGGAAGGGATCTTTAGGGCAGGCCTTGTTGAGGTCAGTGAAATCAATACAGATTCTCCATGTCCCGTTGGATTTCTTCACCATGATCACGTTTGACAACCACTCCGGATAATTCACCTCCTGTATGAATCGGGCTTTCAGCAATTTGTCTACCTCCTCTTTGATAGCGAGTTGGCGCTCGGGGGCGAACTTGCGCCTCTTCTGCTGGACCGGTTTGGACCCCGGATCAACGCTGAGGCGGTGGACCAAGAGTTCTTCGGAGATACCGGGCATGTCTGCCGCTGACCATGCGAAGAGGTCTTGGTTGGCTCGGATGCATTTCACAATATTTGAATATAGGGCGGACGGAAGGGCCTTGCTGACATAGAACTTACGGGTCGGCTCCTGCTCCGAGAAGAGCACCTCCTCCAACTCGTCTACCGGTTCGGAAGTTGGCCGAGCAGCATCTTGAGGGATCTCGAGTGTTTCTAAGGAGAGGACGGGTCCGAGGGTGGAAGTCATATAACACTTGCGGGCTTGCTCCTGGTTGCCCCTTACTTCTCCCACTCCAGCCCGAGTGGGGAATTTCATTTTGAGATGATAAGCAGAAGGGATGGCTTCAAGAGCGGCCAGGCCGGGCCGACCCAAAATGACGTTGTAGGCCGCTGGGACGTCTACGACCATGAAATCCATTGACTCCGTGCGGGTGGTAGGAGTTTTGCCTGCTGTGACATCGAGGGTTATCACCCCTTCGATCGTCACTGGCACTCCCGTGAACCCATGGAGCGTGTACCCGGCGGGCTTGAGTCTGTCTCGGGAGAGCTTCAGCCCCTTAAAAGCATCGAGGAATAGGATGTTTACGGAGGAACCGTTATCTACTAAGATCCTTTCGACTTTGAAATTGGCCATGTGAAGGTTGATGACGAGTGCGTCACAATGAGGGGTGCGGACGCCCTCGAGATCTTCATCAGAGAAGGTGACGGGCACTCCGAGGCCTTTGGGGGGAGGTGTGGCTCGGACCGAGTTGACTTCTCTTATAAAAGCTTTCCGAGAAGAGTTCGAGGAGCCCCCCATTGGACCCCCATGGATAAGGTGGAGAACTCGTTCTTCCTCAAACTCTGGCGTTTCTTCTCGCTCTGGACGTTTGTTAGCCCCCCGAGGCTGGGGGGGGAGCTCGCCTTGGTCCTTTCTCACGAATTTTGCCAACTGCCCCCTCTGGATGAGGGCCTCGATCTCGTTTCTTAGCGCTCGGCAATCGTTAGTGTCGTGCCCATGGTCCCGGTGATAGCGGCACCATTTCTCTCTATCCCTTCTTTTAGCTGGGGTGTTCATCTTTGGAGCTGGAGGTAGGACCCCTTCCTTTTCGACTTCCATGAAAATGGCGGAGATGTTTGTGGTGAGGGGAGTAAACTTTTCAAATCTAGGGGGAGGTCGGCGCTGGCCGGCGTTATCTTTCTAGAGCTTCTTGGCTCCTTCTTCTTCCGTTCCTTTCCTCTTAAACCCGGAGGCAGGCACTTCCCAGTTGGGACGTTCCTCGGCCTCTTCAGCTCGGATGTACTTTTCAGTTCGGAGGAGGAGGTCAGAAAAGTCGTGTGGGGGTTTCTTGGCGAGGGAGGAGCGGAGATTGGAATTGAGGATATTGGATTGGAACGCCGCGGTGGCGACGGATTGGTCGAGGGATGCGATGGTTCTGGCTTCAGCTGTGAACCTCTTCACGTAGTCCCTCAATTTCTCCCCCTTATGTTGACGGAGGTGCAATAGTGAGATGCTGGTCTTCTCGGCCCTTCGGCTGCTGACGAAATGGGTGATGAACAGTGTCTCGAACTGTTCGAAGGAAAATATCGACGCCGGGGCAAGTCGAGAGTACCATTCTCGAGCTGGGCCTTTGAGAGTTGCTGGGAATGTTTTGCAGAGGAGGGCATCGGAGGCTTGATGGAGGAGCATCAAGGTCTTAAAGCTTTCGATGTGGTCAACTGGATCGGTCTCCCCAGTGTAGTTCTCGAACTGGGGAGGTTTGAAACCGAAGGGAACAGGAGCATCTACTATGGTCCGGGAGAATGGGGGTCGGCTAGGACGTAGGGTCCTCCCCCTGAGCTCTTCTTCTCGGTTTATCTGTCCCAAGAGTTTTTCCACCTCGTTCAGACGGCGGTTCACGGTGTCATCTCTCCGACGGTGATCTGCCGAGCCACGGGACTCGTCTTCGTATGAGGGGGAGCGAGGGCTGCGGCGATGGTAGCTTCGAGAACGACGAGGACTCGGGGTGCGTCTGGAATTGGTAGGAGCGGGTCGAGGAGAAGGGGACCGTTGGCGAGGGCTCCGGACCGGAGGAGGGGATGGGGCCCTTTGCTCATTGGGGTTCTGACGGAGGTTGAGGGCCTGTTGTACCATTGCTTGGAATTGTTGGAACTCAGCACGGGTGATGGGTGCCTCAATGTTCCTGGGCTGTTGCCGACCTGCTGGAGAGTGCCTCCTTCGGTAGTGATCGGGGGAGTCCTTTCTCCCTCTTCGGACGGGGGACCTCCTGCGCTCTCGGTGTCGGGGGGTTTGCTCTCGCTGGCGGGAGGCTTCCCCCCGAGCCCGCTTTTCATCCAGATGGCGACGAAGGTCATCATCTTCCGGGCGTTTGGGAGGGGCATTGTGGCGACCAGAGGCTCGGGGATGATGGGAGGCCATGGAGGCACTGGAGGCGGTGTGGATGGGGATGTCCTCTTGGTGAAGAGGCTGTTTCTGGGGGTTAGGCCCCTTTGGATCAGGATGTGGAGGGTTCCGTTGGAGCGGCTCTTCCACGGTAGGAGGGAGTTGCCCTTGTTGCTGAGCGGGATCAGGAAGGACTTCTTGCTGGTCAGGGTTGGGCGCTCGGTTGGAGCCCCTAGATCTAACTTTGCGAGGCGGCATGGCAGGAGAAAACCTGTTCACCGGGAAGAGGAGAGGTCCCTATTCATTAGTTTCCCACAGACGGCGCCAATCTGTTGCCGCTAAATTTGGTGTGGGGGCAAACAGATAGAACTTGTGGATTCTTGGGGAAACAGAATAGAAAGACCTGCGTACCTGTTCCGTCGGGCCTCGATCGTCGATCCCGCCGTGCACCTGCAAAAAGTGCGAGACACCGGGGTTGTTCCCGGCGACGCACCCTCCGACGCTCAAGTTAATAATCTGGTAGACTATGAGAGAGCGTAAAAACTGGTGAAAGATTGATTACCTCGCAACGGAGATGGATGGGGGGTATTTATAGGCGTCTTAGGGACTGGATTAGGAATGTAATCTCCGTGATTAGATAAGTAATATTCCTTGTAATCAGATAAGGAAAGTAATCTGATAAGGTATATTCCCTCTAATCAGTTAAGGAATTTAATCCCTGGCTCCCAGTGGTAGGAGGGATGTGAATCAAGGCCGTTGGTTAAGGTTAATCAGGGACCTTGATTTCATCCTGACGGAATGGGTGCGCAGCGGGTTAAAACCCGCGCTCACTTTGAGGTGGATCCATTCGTGGGTTATTGGGTTTTTGAGGTGAAGATCCGACACCCGGTTTGGTCTGTTTGGTTGGTGAAATTACCGTCTTATCCCTGTGCTTCAAGATTCGTGTTCCGTTTGGACGATTCCGATTTAACCCCATTTTTAGCCATATCAGATATATATATATATATATGTATTATTATTATTATTATTAATTTTTGAATGTTATTAAAAATCCATTTTTATGTATTAATTATATTTATACTTATTTCAAATAAATTCTATATTTTTAATGCAAATTATATTTTGTTATCTTGTCTCTTATTGGATTTTAAGACCCAACTAATCCCTAAAACCCAAACCCGTTTAACACCCATATTCCCATTTAACCCCTTTACCCATCTGCACCCATACACTTAACCCAACTTACCCACCCGTCAGCCGTCTTCCTACTCCCCCAAACCCTAATATATTTTTTACCCCCTATATATTTAAACCCATACCCCTGTTCATCCCAAAAACACCCAGCCACCCCGACTTCTCACCTTCCTCCCGCTCGTCTCTCCTCACCCCCGTCACCGTCCTACTCCCCAACTACCGTTCTATCACTATCCCTATGCACCCTGGTCTTTTCCGCTCATCTCTCTCTCTCCACCTCAACCAGAGCCTTCTATCACCGAGACTCGTCCCTGTTCTCTACCGCACCCTATTCCCACTCAGCAGCGCCACGACAACATCTCCTCTCCTCTCCTCATCTCTTGCAATAGCACCAGACCTCCCCTGTCGTGCTGTCGCAGCTGCATCACGACACAGACTGCAGCCAACGTCAACCACCTTCCCTCTCCTGACCTCCAGTTCTTCCTCCAGGTGCGCCTGCACCCATCGGCGCCACTCTCCGTCCCTTGGCGAGGCAGCAGCACGACAACACCGCAGCATTGCCGTCCACCGTCTTCTGGTCCGGCTCTCTTTCTTTTTGAGTGCGAGTGTTGGTTCGTGGGTATTGTGTTCATTGGTTCGTGGGTATTGAGTTCGGGTGCCGTGTTCGAGTTCGTTCGGTTGAGTTCGTGTTCCGAAAATCCGTTCCCATTATTCTTGCTTGCACCTTTTCCGTCGTCGTCTCCCAGGCAAGTAAGTTGTATTCTTTTCTTTGTGTAATACAAGTACTAAATACAACTTGTAGTGTAGTTGGGTTCTAGAGCCAATTTGTGTGTGAGCCCCTTATTGATTTTGTCTCTATTGTGTTGATTCGACCATAGTTGCCTCACGACATACATGATATGAAATAACCTAGGATTTACCACTTCTTGTTGTATATATGCGTGTTGTTTATATGATATCATGTGCTCGTTCGTGTTATTCGTGGTAGACTTGTTGTGGACTTGTAAAATACCTTATACCATATTGCTTGGACATCTAGTACACCATATATCATGTTTGTATGTGTTTTGGATGAGTTTCAAATGAATTAGTTGATTTTGTGCGTGACGATATTTTCAGTTTTGCCAGATTTCCCGTTTTGATCAGTATTTTAGACTCTATTAAGGTCAGTATTTGAAAAATATTTTGTGAACATGATTTGTAGAGAATTTTGTCTATTTTCCAACCCTTTTGACGGATCTCAGTTTCGTTTTATTGTTTGTGAGTTATGTCTATTTTACTACAGTGGTGTAGAGAAGTTTTCAGATTTTGTTTTCTATGAATTTTGAAGAGTAATCTATTTTTATCATAATGTTAAAAGTATTATTTTGATCCAATATTTTGCACAATACAACTAGACTTGATTGGGATTAACCCTGAATTTTTATGGATTTATTCGATGAGTTTTATAAACCGTTCTATGTTTCCAAACGATTACCATACTAGCAGATTTTTCTCGCTGTTCTGTAAAGAGCCTGATTTTCATCCTAATTCTACTTGTTGTCTCTAAAATATTTGTGAATATGAAAGTTGGCCTACTGTATCTATTTTATCACCCTTTTGACGGATTTGGATTTCGATTTATGGTTTGTGAGATATTGCTATTTTCGTACTGCAATGTTTGTGATTTCAGATTTACAAAACTACTGCATCTTAATGTTTTCTGATTTTTGTTAACAAACTATTTATATTGGAAAATTACGAAACTTGAATTTCTGTTTCTAGACATATAGGGAAATACCCCAGATTTTTCGTGGATTTAATTTGTGAGTTTTCATGTTGTTTTCCTGACTTTGAATACAGTCTTCTGATTTCTGGCGCTAAACGTGTTTTCTGGATTCAAACCTGTTTTGAGAATTATTTTTCTGAAATACTATTTGACTTATATATGTTTTCTAGATTTGGCCGAGATTCTATTTTCTAGACATTTTGACGGATTCAGATTTGCATGTTTGAAGCAACGGGAATCCTAGTTTTAGTGTAGTACTGTCTTGCTGTCCTGAACTAGAAATCTCGTAGTTTTATCCTTTTATGTGTTATCTTGCACCCGAACATGTTTATCTTGCAACTTGAACTTGTTACTTGTTTACGCCATGTTATACTTGCCTTGTTCGTGACACATACATGTCTGTTTGATAATAATAATAAATAACCAAGTCGGGATTTAAGGAGAAGATCTAATAGTGGAAAATATAGAAACGTGTACTCGGTAGAGGATTCATAGATCCTACTTGGTTATTTGGAGCTTTGGAGCTTGATATTTGGTTACTTGGAGCTTGTTATCCGGTTATTTGGAGCTTAACACGTGATTACTTGATATTTGCACACTTGACACAGAACTTGATATTTTGGCTATTTGGAGCTTGTTATCTGCTTATTTGGAGCTTGTTATCTGTTTATTTGGAGCTTGATACTTGTTACTTGGAGCTTGATACTTGATTACCTAAGAGCTTGTCTCTGAGTATACTGCCCTCTATGATCCACTATGAAATCTAAAGCGAAACTGTTTGAATGTAGTAACCATGTAGTAAAAGTATGGATGCATGAAGTGCTACCTAGATAGAACTTAATACAAGACATGAGCATGACCACTTGACACTTAATACTTGATTACTTGTACATGATACATGATACTACCTCATACTTGTTACTTTATACTTGATACTTGCTACTTGTACTTGATCACTTGATACTTGATACTTGTTACTTGTTTATATGATACTTGATAAATGCCACTTACATTTGTTCATCGTGCTATGATAGTTGTTATATTTTGTTATCATATCTATTCCATGTTATTAGTTTACTCTTTTCCATGTATTTGTATCCTGTACTACAAGCGGCCCGTAACTTGCATTGATAGGAGTTTATTTTCTTTTTACTCTCCTGCAATTTTGTTAAATTGTAAATTTTGGAGATCAGCTGCTAGATGGAGTAGGTGATATAAGATACTAGTTGCTGGAGTTTTGCTATGATTATTTCTTGTTACTTATTTTGAACAATTGTACTTGATTACTTAGATTTGTATTTGGGCAATATGATCCAGGATATTGACTTATTCAGATCTGGATTATTTGAGATTAAAATATTTTGTTTTAAGTATTCTTGTTGGTATTTTGATTCATATATGCATGCTTGGTTGATTCTTTTGCTTCCGACTCTGATTATTCTTGTGAAATGTTGTAAAGATTCCGAAGAACTTATGGATGATGAAATCATTCGCTGGGCTTAGTCACGTATCAGTATTCCGTATTCTCTTTTTGGGAAGCGGGGCGTGACAATTAAAGTCATCATTCTCTATATAACATATTTCTAATCTATGTACTCGTGTAGTGTATGCATATGACAATTTATAATGAGGCACGGATTTGAGTCAAGGGAATGACACAAAAAGAAAACTACTACTTGGTTTTGCCAATGAATCCGTAATAGTCTCTTTGAAGGGTATCAAACAAATATAATATGATAATTGAAAGAGGAACTATTTATGGAGATCAAAAGAAAATTCTTGAAGAAAGATAATACAACTAGTTCAAGGGGAAACTTGCATTTTTTACCATTATTCCGAATATTAATGAAAATGATACAAAATATTCGATGGCGAGAACACGTGCAAACTACGTACACAACAACCACGTGTTAAACAAGAGAATGACAGCAAGTGCAAACTACGTACCCCGCAATTGCAGCAAGAGACACAGCCACAATAGCAAAGGCGACAGCGAAAATACACTGCAATGATGATGACGACGACTATAGCGGTGGTCGACGGCAGCGAAGAACCAACAAGAACGGCGGCAGCAAGGCGAGGAGGAGGTTGAACGGGGACTGTGGAGGTTGTTGTGGTCGGTGGTGGGGTGTGCTGCAAGCGTCAAGATGCAGCAGGGGTGGTAGTCGACGGGGAATTGATGAGGGCGACGAGAACTGGGTGAGGGAGATGATCGGGGTGTTCGGTGGTCGATGGGTGCAGGTCGAGGTGCACGGGCGAGGACATCGAGGTGGAGATGACGTGGATGGCAGGGGATAGCGGTAGACTGGAGCGACGAAAGTGGAAGCACAGTGGTGAAGGAGAGGCGCGGCCAGGGATGGAGGTCGAGGTGCAGCCGGTGAAGATGAAGGTCGATTGGGGGTTGGGTGCAGGCAACGAAGGGAGGTTGCGGAGTCAAGGAGGGTGAGGGATCGACGCGGTGAGGAAGACGGGAGGGGTTGGCGGTTTGCTGGGCTTGGGATTGAACAGGGGAAAGAAAGAGTGGCGGGGAAGATGAAGAATTAGATGGTAATTATGGTGGGTAATTGGGGTTATGTAGATTAGTATTTACAGGGAAAATAAGTTCCAATAAGAATGGGCTATAGGGTTTTAAAATAAATAAATAAGAATGGGATGTTGGGTTAACGGGTTTGGGTTTAAATATAAATAAATAAGAAAGGGATATTGGGTTAACGGGTTTGGGTTTAGGATTATAGGGTTTATAAAATTGGGTTAAAACCAATAAAAGATCAATAATAATAGAATGTCATTTTGGGATTTACAAAAATAATCAATAATAAATATTAGTTAAATAATCAATTATGTTTAAAATATAATTTCTGGGTTCTATAAATAACTGAGTGAGCAGATGGATGCAATTGAGTTTAAGAGAATAAAGTTTATTTGAGTTTCAAAATAATGATAAAATAATCTATATAATAAAACACAAAGAAAGCTATCAAGTGGCTCTTCTTCAATATCCCCCAAAATCAATGGCCCAGATCTAACCTCACAAAACATATTTTTGTCTCCAAAAGTTTCCCTCCAAAACTCAAATTCAAATTCCCCATTCAAAACAACTTCTTTATTTATTTAATTCTCTCTCTCTCTCTTTCTTCTATTCAAAAAATTAAGAAAATAAAAATTTTAAAATTTTCAAAAAATGAAAAAAATAAAAAAATAAAAAATTTGAAAACTTTAAAAAAAATTCAAAAAAATCAAAAAATTATAAAAAATTACAAAAAATTTTAAAAAATATTTATTTTTTAAATATTTAAAAATTGAAAATTTTTAAAAAGTTAAAATTTAAAAAAAAAATTTTAGAAATTTTAGAAATTTTGAAAATTTTGAAAATAAAAAAAAAATCAAAAGAAAATTATTTTAAAAATATTTAAATTTTGGAATTTTGAAAATTTGAAAATTTGAAAATCTCAAAGCAAATCCAAATCCAAATCCAATGTCGAACCCCAATCAAGAGGTCGTCGCCGATATCTGATCCGCTGCTGATTCCGTATCGGTGACTCCCCTCCACCAAATTGAGCGGGAATATCAAGCAACTCCGTATCGGCGACACCCCTCCACCGAATCGAGAGCCTCCATATGCGATGCGATCTAATTTCATCTCATTAACCGAATTCTCATTTTAATTTTTTTTTTTTTTTTGTGCAGGGGATTACTCAGTTTTTTGCTGACTTGAATTTTGTGTGTGCATGAGATTTAAGTTCAGAGGTGTATGATTATTTTATTTTGTATTTAGACATACTTATAGTGGTTATGAGATTAGAGTAAGCTCTATAAAACTCTATGCAGTGTTTTATAGAGTAATGTCCTTGCATAACTATTACAAGCATCTAAAAGTGATGCCGAAGTTAAAAAAAACTCTAAGCAGTGTTTCTAACAAACTATATGCATTCCAAGTAAGTTCAAGTTAATGATTAAGAAGGCAATGGTTGAGCTTAAAGGTAGATATACTGTTTTCTCATATAATATGTTTACTACTTGAATTAATTTGCTGGACGTCCAAAATTATTTTATATAATCAAACCAGGTGCATCGTTCCGAAGACGTGCCGTAGGCACGTCTATAATCATATGAAAATAGCTACAAATACAAATGATGATTAGGGAGGATTTAAATAAGAATTGAATATCAGATTGTATACAATTGGGTTCAAAGAATAGGAGAATTTATAAAAAATTCAAATACAAGAATACAAGAAAATTTTTGTATAGACGAAAACGGGGGTTACAACTTTACTCATTTATTTTAAGTTTTTAATTTCCGCATAGTCAGCACATTCATCCCCCTAGGGTGATTTACAAAACGTTCCCAGAAATATTTTTCCTAAGCAATATCCAAATTAAAAAATAAACCACAATACATACAACCAAAAAGTTTACAAACAGAAACTTTTCCAACCAAAATAACAACTACAATACTAAACGCAAAAACTGTATTCATCCATATAAACACATTCAAATTTGATCACCCAAACTCAGCCAGGTTTGCTTTTTTTAATGTGCAACAGTTCTTATTTCTTTTTTTTTATTGTTACAGTTCTTGTTCTTGCTTGGCATACACGTGAGCATACCATACGAAGGATGGAACAAAATGAGTAACCTGATGTTTTAAAACTACCCACAAAAACTGTCACCGTACAGCACTATTTTGCACATGCAAAGTAGGTTGACCTAAAAATGTACGCATTCTTCCGAACACACCGGTTATTCTGAACTACATAATCTATTCTATGTCTATTCTTATGAAATAACCATTTGTTTGAATAGTTTTAAATGTTCAGCTCAATAAACTTGTCTAACGCTGGAAAAGTTCTTTAAAGGTAAGACTTTTTTTTATAAAAAAGTACAACATCTGTAGCTAGAAGAAAGTTTTTTTTTATATGTCATTTTTTAAAACTACTTGAAAAAAAAGACGGTTGCCAAAGTATTTGCGCTCATGGACTCCAACTAAACTCGTCTTTTCCAACGGCAAGTTTAGTTGTTTCATGCTCGCCATTGGAACACGGCGAGTATAGTTTTTTTTAGAAACTCGTTGTTCATAACGGCGAGTTTAGTTCAAAATTTTCAATGAAGACTCGCCGTTCCAAACGGCGAGAACATTTACACTAGACTCGCTGTTGGAAACGTCGAGTTTCGTACTTTTTTTGGAAGACTCGTTATTTCCAATGGCGAGAATATTTATACTAGACTCGCTGATGGAAACGACAAGTTTAGTTCACTTTTTTTTTTGATGACTCGCCGTTCGCAACGGCGAGGACATTTACACTATACTCGTTGTTGGGAATGACGAGTTTAGTAAAAAAAAAAATATAGAGTTTTTTCAAAAATTCACTAAGTCCAACAGAGTGTTTCACTCTCTGTGAAATTTTCTACATCCCCGCCGTTCCCAACAACAAGTCTAGTATAAATGTTCTCGCCGTTAGGAACGACGAGTCTTTATTGAAAAATTTAAACTAAACTCACTATTCCCAACAACGAGTCTAGTGTAAATGTCCTCGCCATCGGGAACGGCCGTATCCCACAGGCGAGCATGAAACAACTAAACTCGTCATTGGGAACAACGAGTTTAGTTGTTGAGTCCACAAGCACAAATACTTTAACAACTATCCTCTTTCTCCAATTAGTTTCGAAAAGTGGCATACAAAAAAAATTCTAGAAGAAAGGCCAAAAATTATTATTTTTAAACAAAATGAGTTTATAAGGAAAAGTCCAAGCACCCAAGTAGTTTCACATTGAATGTGCGAGATAGGAGTTTTTTAATCCCAAAAAAGGTTATCTATATAATAAATCACAAGGAAAATTGAAAAAAAAAACTATGAAATGACTCTCATTCATTTGAAATAAAATCAATGAGTCACATTCACCATTCCAAAAGACATTTTTCCTCCAAAAGTTTTTCCCCAAAAACTAAATTTTTTCCTCCCAAAATAAAAATATTTCTCACTTTATTACTATCTCTCTCCACTCTTTTCACTTTTTCAGATTTCTCACTCTTTCTCTCTCTCTACCGAGAAATTTAGATTTTCAGATTTCAGGTTTGTAAATTTTTGGATTTTCAAATTTTTTTTATTTTTTTTTGCTTCTTTTGATTGCTCATGTATAAAATTTACTGAGTTCCTTGTTTGACTTTTTTAATTGCTGATGTAGAAAATTTCACTGAATTCCTGATTGATTTCAAATGCAATGGAAGATTTAAATGGATATTCACTTGGATAAATTTCAACCTCTAAAGTAACAACTGAAAATAGCAAATATCTCCTCAAAAGTTAAATTTCATCATTTTCCACCGTCAAAGTTCTAAGAAGTTGGATTTTACCCCCATTTATAATTATTCATACATGGACTTTTATTTACAACTAATTATTGTCGTACTATTCAAACTTAAACTACATAAACTCCATGATGAAAGTTTCAGATGCATTCATCTGAAATGTTGAAAAGTAAATGTATCCAGTTTTATAAATGAACAATATTATAGTGTACATCTTAGAAAGTATATTAACATCTGATAATAGAATACACTGAGAACACCAAAGTTAATCATCAAATATTTTTTCCTCCTTCATATACAGAGCAAGTTCTTCATCAGAAATAAGCAACAGCATCTGTCCGGCATCTCACTGTTTCCGGCAATGGTGAACATCACTATATATGGTCATGTAAGTTTTCTTTTTTGGTATGACATCTGCATCTCTTTTATATTAGATCAATTAATTTTTTTAATATTCCGGATATTAGAATGCTTACTTTCATATGCTGTATTGTTTCGACGACATGCCTCTAGGCACGTGCTCATGGACAAACCTAGTTTATTGTACAACAAACATGCACACATTAGTCACACAAAGACTTTTAGCTATATTTAAAAGGAAACTTTTGTTAATTATTTTTTAGGACAATTTATGAAACTATTTGCATAAAAAGGACAATGACCAAACTATTTACAACTAAGGGATAGTTTCTAAATAATATTCCATGCTTCCTATCCTATAATATTTTCTATAGGGTGTTTTACTTTTCTGCAAATTTAAAATTTGTTTTTGTAATATTTTCTATTTATCTTATCTAATCAATTTTTTAACTATTTAAATTGTACTAAATATTTTGAGAAAACTATGTAAGAGTTACTTAATTAGTAACAAGACTCTGATACCAACTGGATGCGAACCGTGAATTGTAGTAATTACCTGTAAAGAGAAATAAACAGAGTATCAAAAAACTTCAAAGAAGATATTCTTCAGTAAAATAATATTCTTGAAAATAATGTGCATTATCAATTTCAAACTATTAAAGTAGTCAGGCATAACTTCAAAATTTCTCATGTCTTTTGATTCTGTTTCTTATACTTCAGTATCATATGGGATTCTTCATGTTCTTCTATATGTTCATTTTCTTCCTCTATATATTCATTCTCTTCTAGAAATTGTCTAAATGTTGTGGTAGGACTCAAATATAGTTACCCAATTCTCAATTTTTATAAAATAATAAAGATCTTTCGTTAAAAGTTAAGTCATCAATTATCTGAACACTTGTATTACTAGGTTCTCCATGATTGATTTGATTTACTGTAATAATTATTATTCACTGTACGCTGAAGAAAAATAATTTAAACTCATAAAAGTCATACATGCTTGTTACACTTTGAGGATAATAAACATCATATACCCACATCCTGTCACTTCCTAGATAGTGAGTCATTAATTCATAAATTTCTTAGGCAAAACTAAAACTATTATTATCCATTCATCTTTTTAGTGACTTTGTGATTTAAAACAATAAGTATGAAATCAAGAGTAGGGAGAGAATTATAAGGATACCAAAAAAAAAGAACAAATGGCTCATCAGGCATCCGACTTAGTTAAGCTTCCTTGAGCTGCTTTGTACCAGTTACTACTAGTGGATAAAATACATCTGGTATGCACCCCGATTCCAGTGCTCCTTTTACGTTCCTCCCATCTCAGAATTACTATGCTCTTCAAGAGAGCTTGATCCAAGAGATACGTCTGGAACAATAAGTAGCACTTCGGTACAGGCAACCACAACTTAGCTCATTTTTTACTACTAGGTGAACAGCCTAATTATAGAAGGTTACAAATGGGTCTTTTTGAAAGATCTTTCAGGCAGAGCCTTACAAAAACTCTCCCTAAGTGAAAGATATTTAGTTATTCATACCTTATATTCTATTAGAACCGATAGATGCTAGAACTGATAGAAAGATAATTTTTCTTTTTATTTCTATCCAAACTCTTACAGACAAAACTCTTCCTTAGAATTGTCTTCCTTCTTCTCTACTCAGCCTACCTTTTTATAGACCAAGAGACCAACTTACAACTAGTTTACATGCGTCACTACTTACATCATATGTCCAATAATTGCTACAAATACATCATTGCTTATATCAGCCTTCAATAATTGCTCTGATTACATTGTGGACTACTCTAGAAAAAGAGATTCCTGTTGGCCGACATCTTCACATGGTCCACATTTATGTTAATGCCCTATCTTCATCCAGCTACAGTAGTATCCAGCTGTCTGCTCTATTATCGTCATTGCTCCTGTAGATAGTATCTAGTATCTGCTGTCAAGCAGTGCACGTTTATCTTGTAGCTATTTTATTTTTGCTATACTATACATTATTATTTTCTTTGGATCTGAACTATCATAGATCCATATGTTGCTATCTCTTGACTTTATGTCTTTTACTTCACAATACATGTTTCTGAAACTCATTGCCCGTCTTTCTAGGATTAGTTTATCAAATTCCTCAGCTTTGTATGGTATAATGTTAGATGCTCCATAAAATACTTGGATAGTCATCCCTATTTTTATAACATGTTCTGTTGAAAAATTCTTCATTTTCTTGAAGATACTCAGGAATTTCTTAATACATTATGACCTATATTTTTGAGGCATTTGTGAGGCCAAACTAACTCTTGGTTGCTTTATAAATTTCTCTTGACAAGTGAATAAGTTCTTCACATTCTCGAGATTGATAGATGCAATGAATAAGTCTTCTTTCGAATAGTGCCCTAGTTGTTCTTGAATTAGTTCCTGGTAGGATGATGGACTTGTTCATATGTTGATGTCATATGGTTTTGATGAACTGGTTCACCTCAGTTACTTGGCACAATTTTTCAATATATTGTCAAAATAATATTTTCTTTGATACTTTGGTAGGAGAGTTCTTAGTGAGGAGTGTCTCCGTATATGTGGTCTTATTTGAAAATGTAATTGCATCTTCTTTTCAGGAATGATTAGTTTTGCTCATCTCACTCGTTTTCCCACTCGCATTGTCCACCATATTTTCTGTAGTTACATGCTGAATTACATGGTGGTAGAACATACTTTGGAGTCTGCTTATTTGTAAATGTAATTAAGTAAATGCTCCTTTTATTTGCTCCATGGTTCCCTTGAGGAAAACTATATCATGTTCTATTTGTTGGACTTTAGTTTCCATTATGCAACAAATGAAATAGTTAATTCCTTAATAGAAAATCAGCTACAATGTTATTTTTTCCTTTTATGTTTTCTATTGTAAAATCATTCTGTGCTAGTTCCATTTGCCATCTTATCAGTCTTTTATTGGCTATGGTTGGATCTATTATTGTGTTCATCCATGATTTTACTTGGGTATTATCTGTCCATACTATGAATTGTGTACATATTATAGATAATTCAAACTTTTATTGCTTTTAAGATCGCTAATAATTTTTTTCATTTATGTGATAGTTTTTTTGGGTCTATGTGAATGATCTGCTAGTATATCGGGTTAGTCTTTCCTCTTTTTCATCTATTTCAACAAATTTTAACACTGCTCCTCAGTTATCTATACATGCATCTGTCTATATTATCCATGTACATTTTAAACTAGTAATCGTAACTTAATTATGAAGTTTGTTGTTTTGATATTTTAAGTTTTTCTTCATCTTCTGAGGTCCATTCCCATTTTTTGATCTTTTTCAGTTTTTGTTGTAGCTAGTTTTTTTTACGGACAAATTTGGTATGTATCTGATGAGGACATCAGTTCAAGATAATTCAGGCGCTTCTATCAGCGCGACATCATCTAGGATGATTGTTCTATTAGCCTAGTATTTTGATTTCAACATTCATATTTGTTTTTTGGCAATTTTAGCCATATGTAAGAATTTTGCAATTTGCACCCTTCATTTTCTACATTAGAATATTTTGAAGATTTGTATTGAGATTTGTTTTGAGCCTATATATAGTCCTCTAGATTAATGAAAACATAATGCTTTGATTGATTAAAAAATTATTGTGATTGAGTTTTTCTCTTCATTCATCTATTTTGTCTTAGACATTGAGATAGTTTTAGATTTTGTGAGAAACTCTACTACACAAAAAAACTCTCAAACCCTATCTCCTCTTCATAGCCACCGCTCTCGCTCTTTTCTTATTCTTCTTCTTCTTCTCCTTCTTGGAAGAATCCCGAAACCCAACACCCCATCCCCATCACCCCTCTCCCTCTCCCTCTCCTCGACGCCCCACACACCCATCACCGTCATCTTCGTTCACTCCAGCGCCGCTTTCCCCTACCACTTCCTCGACCTGCCGCTCACCGACAACGGCCCTGTCGACTGCTCTGCCACCACCAGCCAATGCCATCCCCTTAATACCACCATCGTAGCCACTCCAACCCTCACCCTAATCCCCCAAATCCACTTCAACCTTGAAACCCTAATCTCCAAATCCAAACCCCCAAATCATCACCTAACCCTAACCCTAACTCCCTTCTTTCTCCACCTCACCGTCGCTATCCTCACCCACCACCAATGATGCCTACCCCGAGCACCATCCTCCTACCTCGCAACACCGCAGCACCTCGACTGCATCCCACTGCCACAGCCTCCTCCTTGCTGCTTGTGTCACCACCGAGACCAACTAGCAACCTGATTGCACATCAACTCCACTCCAAGCCGACAACACTTCTTCTCCATTGCTACGCTTTCTTCGAAGTCCCAGAAACTTCTTTCCACTTCTCAAATATTTTTGTCATCTATAAATATTGAGTGTGTGTGTTTCTACTTGCCAATTAGCGTACGAATCATTATTGAATATCTTACTTGCCAATCACACTTAGGTATATTTGTTGGTTGTTAGTCTTGAACTTTAATTGAGTTTGTTAAACTTATTTCATCTCTTGAAAATCCATCAAATTAATTAATAGTTTAAATTTCTAACTAATCAGCATTACTTGTCTGTAAACTTAATCTTTAAATATTCTTGAAAAATTCTCTACCTAGGGTTAAGATTACATCATTTTGGTATTAGAGCGAAGTTTTTTAAACCTTAATTCTTGTATTATTTAGTCATAATTTTTGCATTCATTTATGATCATTTTAGGATTACTATTTTAGACCATTTCAGTTTTTTTTAAAAATTATTTTAAGTGCATTTAGGTCACGTTTCCCAAAATTTTAGCAAGCATACGTTACCACGACCCCTAGTTTTCCACCGCTAAAGAATGCGTCTTTGCAGCACCATCACAAATCCTGAAGAGTCTTTCTTGTCCCTCTCAAACTATCCAATCAGAAATCCTAGATTTCAGCAAGCCCCTCTTCGAACTGAAATGGACAACTTTGATATTTTCACTACTCTCGCTGCCATTCAAGCAATTCTTGCCAATATCAATCAGAGGTTTGAGCAAGTAGAACTGAATCAAAATGTTTCCCCTGAGCTTCATCATTAGATCCCTCAAGGGAATGATCATGACGACCGACATCAAGATCGTGACCCTGTTGATCAATACAAGAATAATATTAAGGCTGGAATTCCCAACTTTAAAGGTCGTATGAAACCACAAGCTTATCTCGATTGGATCCATGTCATGGACTACTATTTTTTGTGGTTTAATATGAGCGAAGACCTGGAGGTCAAGTTTACCATGATGAAATTGACTGGTAAAGCTCAACAACACTTGACCAATCTTGAACATACCCACAGAGGCTGAGGCGTGACACCCATAACTACTTGGGAGGCCATGAAATAGAAGCTCACTAAGAGATATGTGCTCTTATCGTTCCATACCTGATTGCTAGATTCGTGGAACCAACTCTATTAAGGAAGCAAATCCACCCAAGAGTATGTGGATAAGTTTGAAGACTTCCTTATTCGGTGCAATGCCTTAGGTAAAGAGGGAAAAGAATAAACCCTCTCTAGGTTCAGTGCTGGACTACGAGTCGATCTTAGGAATGAGTTAATTTATAGAAATATGGACTCCTTGGCAGTGTCTTATGCCTTTATCCTCGATATGGATTCCCTTAAAATAAATTCCTCCTACAAGTCCAACGATTCGAGAGACCATTCCTCTAGAATGACTTCACTGATCCTTCTAGACCTAAGCCTTCCTCTTCTCAGTACCCCAACAGTCTTACCCAAGCAAGCCTACTTCAAATGCATATCCACCTAGGAATCCAAGATTGATCCTCTCACTAAATGCTATAAATGTAAGGGATACGGCCAAGTTGCTGGCAACTGTCCCAGCCCCAGTAGGATCAATATAGTAGAGGGTATCGCTGTCATCGCTGATGATTCTGACAAGTGAACCTAATGAAAGCGATGACTTCAGCAAAGAAGATGATAACCAGTATATCCATTGTATTCGGTCGATCCAATCACCCTCTTTAAATTTAGTCAGATGTGCTTTATCCCAATTAAAAGAAGACCATGATTGGAAGCTGACTAATATATTTTACACATTCACGACAATATGTGACAAAAATTGTAAGGTGATTGTTGACAGTGAGAGCTGCATCAACGTTTTTGCTTCAGCGGTCCTAGCTAAGACTGAACTTAAAGCTGAACCTCATCCACACCCATACAAAGTATCTTGGATGATGTGAAAACCCTCCAAGTAACACACTGATATTTGGTTCTTGTAGATTTCAAAGCCTACAAGGAACACATTTGGTGTGATGTGCTCAAAATAGATGTGGGTCAAGTAATTTTAAGGGGAACTTGGTTATACGACCACAATGTGACAATATATGGTCGATCTAATTAGTGTGTGTTTCAAACATGACGGATTAAAGATAAAGCTCATACCCGTGAAACAAGAAACTAATCCGTCTGTGAAAACTCTAACTCAAACTCACTCCAGAATGGATAAGGAAGTAGCGTATATGGGTGAAAAGTAATTCATTGAAGAGATTGACAAAGGGATAACAATTCTTCTACTCACAGCGAGAGAAGTTCCTAACGAACCTAATTCACCCATCTCTCCTCAAGTTACTACTGTCATTCAGGAATTTATGGATGTGTATCCTTCTGACCTCCCCAACTAGTTACCCTCACTGCGTGACATCCAACATGCTATCGATCTGGTTCTGGGAGTGAGTCTCCTTAACTTGCCACACTATTGGGTGAATTTGATAAACATGCTGAGTTGAAAATGCAAGTTGATGAGTTATTGGCAAAGGGCTTCATCAGAGAAAACTTAAATCCTTGCGATGTTCCTGCTATGCTGACGCCAAAGAAAGATGAAACCTGGCGTATGTGTGTGGACATCTGTAGCGTCCCAGATTCCCGTTACCGAACATCCGTGACACAGCTAGAATCTTTGCCTTCAAATGCATCTCAACACAGTAATGACACGAAAATTTAAAACTTTTAATTGCCAAATAAAATCATTACATTATTAATTACATCATTATCTTGTTCTTGAACAAGGAATACAAATTACATTAAAGTATTACAATACCATTATGTAACAGCTACCGCCTTCCACCCAGAACGGTGGTCAACTGCTCTCTACTGGAAGCTCCACCGAGCGGTCATGCTGCTTCCCTGAGTGTATCCTGTAGCTAGAATCTTCCGTGCGCTACTCTAATATCCCTGCACCTGCTCGAATGGTAGACATGTACACTGCCGCTTCACTTGAATGCCCTGCTTGTCTTGAGTCCTCCTGCACTTGCAACCCGATATCCAGCACCTAATTGAGTGGGGATATCAGTACATATACCGACACAATGCTGATAAGAAAATAACGATCTTCAACTAGCAATCACAACCAGCCTTTGATGAAAACAGAAATGTGCATCCTAATTTCCTAGTGTCAGTGTTTGCTATGACCTGAAGTCTAATGCATAGTGCACAAGGTACAGAAAAATAGATGCACTTAGTCTAATGTCTGCAAGACTTTGGACATGCATGCATCCCATACTACATACACTCCAAATTAAGCTGTCTTCTCCAGTTTCAGGATTTTGAACCCTCGCCAAGCAATACATTCTACTATTGTACTCAACCTATTCCTGATAGATTCAACGTGGTTGGTGAATCCTGCAGTTATTACTGCTAAACGCAATGGTGTCCCCATTTTCCACTAGTGCCTTAATCTGATCTGGATCACACCAAATATCGTGACGATCTTACAGATACACAACCGCATATCTATGGCGCCAAAGATCCATGGGACATCAGCCCCATGGTCCATTCGTGTCCACCCAACATAAGAACATGACGGCCTCGAGGGTCTAATCCCCCTATCCGACCAGAACCCTTCCATTCCTACCATGATTCTTCAGGAATTAACAGTGCAGATACGTACTGTAGCACGTATCCCTAATGAAAGGAAGAGACAACCCTGGTTATTACAGCCTAGTGCTGGCTCTTAGAACGAGTCAGATTATAGAGAATCACCCCTAACATCAACTCGGTCTTCAAGCAAAAAATAAAGAAATACAATATGAAATAACATTGGTTGCTAAAACATACGAGTTGTCAAATCATTCATAGTGTCTAACGAATGATTGAGCCCAAATGGTTCTGTCAAAAATAACGAATCACGACGAACCGACATTCATCGGTTTCTAGCACCTCTGTAGGTCTTCGACCTAATGTCCCTGGCCCGCGACCCTCAGTGAGCAGTACAACGGCGCCCAAGGGAGTGCCTCATACCCGGCAATAGAGGTGAAACACACACAATTTACTAATATCTAGTCATTGACAGACCTAGGCATCAACACTATCTAGACGACATAGAAAACCTAGTTTATCAACCCCAAACACTGGCGATCCGATCTCCATCGGTCGCCACCACCTCCGTCTCAGGTCTCATACAGTATCCCGGCCTGCGGTCAACCTTCTCTCGGTAAACGATCCGACGGTGCACGGGAAGATCATCATCTCTCGAGGTGAAAATAAATCAATCACAGTACTTGTTGACTGGGTTGGAATTTCTAGGGTATCACAACCTAGACTAGCTCCAAGATATACTAGCTACGAGCACCACATACAACAAATCAACCATAAAGCTATTCTCCCAACTTACTCACGTGTCCACCATGAGTACTAAGCACAAGAATCTCATATAAGTCCCAAATGAAGTGCTTAATAGGGATAATCATTCAATCATCTTAAAACTCAAATCACCTTATAGTCATAAATCCTGTAGCATGTAGAAAATTACATAATTGATGCTACACTTAACGGAAACCAAAAAAGTTAGACTTCCTAGAAAGGTGGGAACCTCTACTACAATTTTCTAGTTGACAACTCTCTCAAATTCCTTATAGAACTCAAGTTTCCTGATTTTAAACACATGCTTGAAATCGATCAAGACAGCAGGTTGTTGAAACTTGTAACATTCATAACTTTCAAAATATAACTTGGAATTGCATGATATTACCCATTCTGGAAAGATAAGACCATATACTATAAGTCTCTGGTTAACCATTTCTTCAAATTCAGCCATCTAGAAGCTATACAATCTCTATATGTTCTTAGCTGTATATTCTTCCATACAATTGCTACATCTTGCCATTATCATAAAAACTTGCTCACTTATCGAATTACACGATTTTTCATTCTATGGAAAGATGGGAGTGTCTACTACAAATTTCTAGTTGAACACATCCACAGATTCATCCATTAAGACACTTTAAAATATCATTTTCTATCAGTATACACACAGGAAATGAGTTTCCTTTACAAAAACCAAATCCTTCAATTAAGACCAGTTCTGCCCCAATCTTAAAAAAATCATAACTTTCAAACCACAGACTAGAATTGCATGATCCAACATGTTTTGGAAAGCTATGACTCTCTACTATAATTCTCTAGTTGATCATTATTCCAAATTCTCAACACATAAAACCAGAATTTCACAACTTCACTGACTACTCAAAAGCTGAACTGAACTGAACATACAGTACTCAAAAGTCAATATCAATTCAACCACAAGTTCGATACTTATGAAATTTTAGATTCAGTAACTAGACATATACAAGAGCAATACCCCAAAATTTTAGCTCATAATTCCTTATACATTAAGAGATATGAATTTTCAAATATAGATCAATTTCAGTCATTCTCAAACACATACAGCAGCTATGTCCTTCTCCCTGCGCTGTTTTCAATCGATCGAATAAAGCACCAAATGTTCTCCAACAATTCACATATTTGGTACACTAATAGTAGACATATACAAGATGCTACATTTCAAATTTCATCACAAAGTTCCATACCAATTGAGAGTTATGAATTTTAAAGTCCAACTTTCACTCTCAACAGCAGCAGATTTCCCGTTGACCTGGTTGAACAAACAAATATATTAAAAATAGCAAATAAATTCTAGAAATTTTGAAATTTGGAATAAAAGTTATTAACATATACATCTAACTTTTTCTTACAGGTTCCAACTCAAAATTTGTTATAGATATCGAGTTATGAATTTTTACACTCGACTTAATTTATCCAAGAAAACTACGGATTTCCCCCGTTTACTGATTTCAGAAATCGAAGTTGTAAACCCTTCAAATAAACTCCGAAAATTAGGAAATAGTTCTAGCTTCCTTCCAACATCATCATCATGGTTCAGTAAAAAAATTGGTATCGAAATTCCATCGTATCATCAAATAACAAAAATCTCTATCATAACTAGTTCTTAAGCTCTATTTGCAAGATTCTTATTCTACACCGATTCTACTATCTCAACTCAACCATAACAATCTTCTCAAGATTAAACTATCATTCAAGCATCCAAACAAACATCACAAGCATCATATTTTCACAAATAAAATTAAACACAATAAAGTTTAGAGAACATCCACAAGATGAAGAAATCCTCAAGCTTCTTTCTAGCTAGCTCCTCTCCTCCTCTCAATTTCTTTTTCTACTTCAAAACTTCAAGAACCCATAAGAAAATATCAAAACCCCTCTTCTTTCCTTCTTTTCTCATCTCAAGAATAAAATAGTAGAAGAAGATGGAGAGTAGAAGAAGTAAAAAAGATGGAGGTGGAGATTTTGGGTGAAAAATGAGATGGAAATGGGGATTTGTATTTTCGACCAAGGGGATGGGCTTGGCTGCCGAAATTGGGAAGGGAGGAGAGAGGAATATGTCGGTGGGGAAGAGGGAGAAGAAATGGGGTGTGTGTGTCTCTTCTACATATATATATAGATTTATATACACCCATACTTTTATTAAATATACATACATACACTCTAATGTATATATATTTACAATTCACTTTAACCTAATTTAATTTAAATATGTATACATACAAATATATATACATATAAATATATACTTATACATATACATATAGAATGCATACAAGTATCCATACATATATATCATATACAATTCAATCAAAATATACACACACATATATATACATGTTTTACAAATAAAATACTTATTTGTGTAATATAAGAAAATATTTTATAAAAATACTATTTGTCCCAAAAATTGTCTCGTTAGAACAATCGGAACAATACACACAATTTAATTAAGAAGATATCCCGAATATACCTCACCTGGTTCAGAATAACTAATATATCTGAAATTTCTTAATTAAAATCAATTATTATAAGAAAAATACATAATCGCGTGAAGTTCTCAACTATGCACGGATTATGATGTATGCTATTTTGCGGGGTATTACAACATAAATGCCATAAGCAAGATCATGGTGAAGTATCATTTTCTCATACTCCGTTTGGATGACATGTTGGATATTATGTATGGTGCCACAATCTTTTTCGAAATCAATCTTAAAAGTGGTTACCACCAAATACGTGTTCGTCTTGGTGATGAATGGAAGACCGCCTTCAAGACGAAGGATGACCTGTACGAATGGATGGTCATGCCGTTTGGAATGATGAATGCCCCGAGCACGTTTATGAGAATCATGATGCAAGTGCTCCATCCCTTTACGGGCAAGTTCCTTGTTGTGTACTTTGATAATATTCTCATTTATAGCTGATCCGTTGGGCAACATCTTTACCATTTAAGACAGGTCTGCAATGTTTTGAGGAAAGAAGATCTTTATGATAATTCTACCAAATGTACCTTCCTCTCTCATCAGAATCAGACTATCTTTCTGGGATTTATTGTCTCTGTCAGAGTAGTATCCGCTGACCCAGAAAAGATACGAGCTATTATTGAGTGTACTGAGCCCCGCAATATTCGTGATGTGCAGAGTTTTCATGGTCTTACCACCTTCGATCATCGGTTTGTGCAAGGATTTATCACAATCATGGCTCCGATAACTGACTGTTTGAAGAAAGATGAGTTCGCCTGGGCGAAGCAACCACGAAAGTCTTTGAAAAGATCAAGAAAAGAATGACTCAGACACCTATCATAAGGTTTCCTGAATTCACTAAAGTCTTCGAAGTAATGTGCAGTGCTTCTGGTATTGGTATATGTGGAGTCCTCAGAGTCATCATGTTGCTTATTTCAGCGAAAAGCTGAATGAAGCAAAACAAAAATACTCCACTTATGACAAAGAATTTTATGCGATAATTCAGTCACTTCGCTATTTTTGACATTACCTCATGCCGCAAGAATTCTTCATTTTCTCAGACCATGAGGCCTTAAGATTCCTTAACTCTCAGCAAAAGTTGAATCCGAGATATGCTCGATGGACAGTGTAACGCCCCTGTCCCTAGCTCAGACAATTTATAAATTTATAAGACAAATTAGATACTATGTAGTACAACTGCCCACCACATGCTGCCTCTCAAAAGTTGGTTAACCGATTAGGCGACTCTTGATCATAGGCTATATTATTTATATATTATTTTATCTTTGAAATCTCCCGATAGGGGACATTTTTCTCAAACATTTTTTTTTTCTCTCTCTCTCTGCCGAGAGCACTCCACGGGAGAATGGGAGAAGGTGGGCCCCATGGCATGTATTGCCACGTCATCCAGGGACATTTCCAAACAGCACAATGCTGTGATATCCATCCTGTGGGCCCCCATCTCCAATTCATTCCATTCCTTTCATTAACTATTCCATAATATACCAAATCATCCAACTGCCTTATTTACCTTTCAACATATATATATATATATATATATATATATATATATATATATATATATATATATCCATATATATTATACTATATTTTTTGAAAACTACGGGGTGTTACAGACAAAGTGTAACACCCTAGATTTTTAAATAATGTTTTTGAGGTTAATAAATGAATTAAAATGATTTTTTGTGTGATTTAATAAACTTTTTCTGAAATTTATCTTCTACATGTGCAAAACACGTGAAATATTTTATTGGGAAGTTCAAAGTCAGAAATTATTTTGGAGAAAACCTAATATTTATTATTAGGTATTATTTATGAATTTTCTAGTTTTTTCTGATATTTATTTGGCATATTTGCAAATGTTACAAAAGAGGGGCTTTGTGCAAAATTACCACTTTGAGTAAAAACTCCAGAATTTCGTTTTTCTAGGATGAGCATGATAGCTAGCCAACTCAGAGGTAAAGAGTTTACTTTTTTTTTCTAATAGGTTTGGTTTATTTCGCAAATTTGTTAAAGAATGGTCTTTTTGCAAAATTGCCACTTAGAGGCAAAAATTACAAAATTTATTTTCTGGGTTTGAAATCAGTGCCGGCCAGAATCAGGATGGTTATTTTTGATTTTAAACCTCAATTGAACTGGTTAATCTAATTTCCTTGTATAAGGATATTTATATATGTAATGATATATTCTAAAGGGATAATTTGCAAAATTTTTTCAAAACCCAAATACCTAAATTCCGGCCTATTAAAAGAGGAGTTGCAGTCGTCTCTTTGCTGTATTAAATAAAGGGTTTTCTTTATTATTGATTTATTGGAGTTTCGAAGCGAGGATCTTGGATTTTCTTGCGGAATGAAGGACTTTTCTTATTTTGTTTATTATTTCGGTTGATTTTTCAATAAGATGAGTGATATATATTTGCTTTCTTACTGTTCTATGCATGTTGTATATGATGATTTGTCTATTAGAAAGCATGTTAGAAAATTATATGATGATATAATGAATTGTTTATGGATGGATGAATAAAAGTTGTATCTTTTCATGAAAACTATACTATTGATGATTAAAACCCTACATAGATGACTTGAGATTGTTAAAGAAGCTAATAGAAATCATGGGTATGTTGGTTTGTATCATATTCTTACTGATTTGGTATACATAATGAGTTGTATGATGTATAAGGCATGAAGTGGATAAAAGATGAATCTTTACTGTGTATGTTATATATATGATCTGTTTTGGGTATTTTGATGAAAAAAAACTAGACTAATACCTGTTGTGATGGCATATATTCATGGCCAAACTGATGTAAGTGGTTTTGTATGTGTTTAATAAATTACAAGAGGGGTTTATGGAATAAAAAAGATCATGTTTTAAGAGTTAGAGTTGTTTCTTGATTTCGAGTCTGATGCTTTCAGTCAAAATTGTTTTTTTTTTGTGTGTTTCTTTGAAGTTTTTGATTTGGATTTGATTTGTTTCATACTGAGATTGAATTGGAGCATTATACTAATTATAAACAGCAAATTTTGATGCTTTTAACTGATGTCTACACCTTATATGCTCATATACATTTTACTTTTACTAATATTGAAGAAGTTTTGATTAAAAATTGCTCTTTTACGAATTTGATGAGATTTTGATTAGATTTATAAACTCCAGTATGTTAGATCATCTCAGGAATTGTGTTTTACAAATTTAGGGTTTTACAAAGATTAAACGATGTATCAGTAGAAAAGTGCACAAAATTCAAAGCTGTGAATTTTCGAACATGACAGTCGATCGCATGAAATAACTCATGAAATGTCGGTCGGCTGGCAGTTCTTGGATTTTGGATTTTTGGCTTGACATTCGATTGCCTCTTTTTGAACTACCTTTGACAGTCGACCGCCAGTGGTTTTACTAATTGTTTTCTTGACTTTTTCGTCGTTTTCCTTGAACGATTGTTTCTTCGAACTTAGGGATTATTGATCTACTGTTTTAGATGAAGTTTTTGCTACAGATTATAGTATTTTACAGAGAGTTATGTTTTGATTGTAATAGAATTTAAATTGTATTTCTAGGACTTTATAAAGTGAAATATATATAGTTTTCGAAGGAACTGATGTTATGCGATTTTCTACGAATTCAAAATATGATTCTTAGTTATTTAATGGATTTAATATCTTATTTTAGTTATGAAAATTTGTGAGTATATTGAATGAATTTGAATTTTTATTGATTAAAGAAGTTTTCTTGATATAAATGTTTTGATGATGGAATTAAGAGTTTTATTGAAGATGTTGTATTGATATTCGAATTGTGAGTATCTAGGAGTGGAGTGGGATTCCTGTGAACCGGCAAACGAGATTTTGTGGATTTTGACCAGTTAGGGGTCTTGGGGTTGTTTTGTGAAATTAAGTCCTACAGGATACACTAACTCTAGAGAAGGAAAAATTGTGTTTTAATTAATAATAATCAACTTAAGGACATACATTAGTGGAGATGTGATAGAATTTGGGAGACGTAAGTATATGCTCTAAGGGTCTAGTCCAACGGATGTGTTCCAGGACTGTGTGTTGTTCTGTTTCGAGAGGACATTGGTATGTTCGCGTGTCGAGGGTCTGTAGGCCTATTCACGGAACATACAGGTGCATTCGCGTGTCGAGAGTCGGCAGGCCTATCCACGGGATGTACTTGTGTATCTGCACGTCGAGGGTCGGTAGGCCTATTCGTTGGCTATACGACAGGGAGGTGATTCTCCGATTGTTTTTGGAGCTATTCTTACATGATGCTTGCGCATCGAGGGTTGTCAGGCCTATTCACGAAGTAATCTGGATCTTGTTTCTATCACCGTAGTAGGATTAGTTGCATAATAAGGGATCTAACCTTATGAAGTGGAGAACGTTAAGGGATTGCACCGGACCTATGTAGTATGGAATGCATAGAATCCGACAAGTATGCATTAGAGAGTCATCATACTGTATTTGTATTTTCTTGACTTGGTTTTATGCATGTTTGTTTTCTGTTTTCCTACACTTGACACTTAGTTTAGTTTCAGTGGATGTTTTCATTCTTTATTTATTGTTATTTCATTTCCATTCGTTACTACTATTGGTATGTGTTGATTATGACTTTATTCTTTATGTTTTATTTATATTGTATTTCTTTTGAGGTCAGTCACACCGTTATGGCTGACCCCTATAGTTTTGGGGGTTAGGGTTATCTCTAGCCTCATGTTTTACATACATATAGCATGGGATTTGGATGCATGTGGTAGAATGATAATGTGGCTTATGCAAATTGTAAAAGAATGTATTGTAAAAGAAAGAAATTGTAATTCAAGGTGTTTTTTTTGCTGTGCTTTATAAAGAAATGTTGTAATAAAAGTTGAATTTTTTTTTGTGTTTGGCTATATTTACTATTACATTGAGGTAGATGCTAGGAATTGTGCCACGTATTTCTGAGATATCATATTAGAAATTCGGAGCGCTACACAGAGTTCCTACAAGAATATTTGTATACCATTGTGCATAAGAAAGGGAATAATAATAAGGCGGTGGATGCGCTGTCATTGTCATATAATCTTATCTACATTGCGCACCAAAATTATTGGTTTTGAGATATTAAAAGATGAGTATGCATCCGGCCCAGATTTTCACGAGATCTACACCAGTTTGAAGGATGGCATCACTCGAGTGATAGATTATATTTCATAAAATATTATTATCTCTTCTATCGCTCTAAACTGTGTAACTCCTGTATTCCCTTTTTTGTATTTTTGTATTGTATTTATTTTCGCTAAGTACTTATTCTGACTGTATTATTCTGTTCTTTCTGAATCGTGTAATTGTTTCTTCGTTCTCAATAAAATCCTTCTATTTTCGTCATCTGTGATTTTGTAACCCCTGTTTTTCACTTTATGTATTTTTGACTGTATGTTTCATTTTTGGTATTTTTCTCCCTTGTATTTTTCTGAACCGTATATTGGATTTGATTTCAATATATATTCGTTTTATTTCATTCTGTGCTCCTTGTGTTTGATTGTTTGTCTCTTTTGATCATTTTCCATTATTTTGATCTTTTCCTCATTTTTGGTCTCGTTATCTTTATTGTATTGTTTCATGGTGTTGTGGTGGAGTTTTGGTGGTGTTTTTCCTTTCCCATGATTTTTAACTCCTAATTAGATTTTTCAAGAGCCATAGAATTCACTCTAAACTGTATTCCTATTGGTATTTGAACCAATATCTTTTACCCATTTGTATACCTATTACTACATGCAAATACCCACAACCCAATAACCCACATTTACACCCTACATATATACCTCCTAATCACAAACCCTAACCCTAACACCTCAAACCCTAAACTCTCTCCCTCTCTCTTGTGCTCCCGGCCTACACCCCAACCGAGCCCTTCATCCTACAGCGCGGCCTCCCCTCTACCCAGGCCGAGCCTCCCCATCAGCCGACCCCCATCCCTACTCCGGCCATCCATCCACACAACCCGACCACCTCTCTTTTCTTGCCGACCACCAAGACCAACACCACCATCATCAAGTTTGCAACTTTTTGAACCCCACACTCTCTCTTCGTGGTGTTTCTCAAAGTGGGTGCTTTCCACTTTGTTTGCTGCATCAAGGGATTCATTCGTGAGAGGATTTTGTTCATAGTTGCTTGGATTCGTGCTTGGAGCGGATTTTGTTTGTGGGTTTTGCTTCTAGGATTAATTGCATCGTTCTTCATCACCAAAATAAGACAAGTAACTTGCACTCCAATTCATTTGTTTGATACAAGTACTAAAGATCACCTATAGTGTAGTTGGGTCTAGAGACAACCTAAGATTGTATTTTTCTTGATGGATTTTGTCTCTATTGTGATATTTTTGGCCATAGATGACTCATGACACAAATCTTGATATGTGATAACCTAGATTTTGCCCAATTCTTGATTTTTGACACGTATGTGAATATTTGTATGAATTTATGTTTGGATTAAGACCCATGTGAAATAATAGGCGTGGACATGTTAATAACCCTAAATCATGATGTTTAGATGCTTGGTAGGTTGTATTTCAAGTTTGGATGTGTTTGGATCAATATTCTTGAAGTTATGATGTTCTTGATTTTAAGTGTGAAATCTGTAAATTCTGGAGATTCTGTTTTGATTGCTGTTTCCGTCCATACTACAGCTAGTATCTTGATTCATGTACAAAATATGAATTTAGATAATTTTGTCTATTTTCAAACCCCACTGGTTTTGCTTGATTTGGACTTCGTATGACTGAGTTAAGACTGTTTTAGTACAGATGTATCGATCTATTCCAGATTCTGTTTTGGGTTAATTTTGTTAACAAACTATTTTCAAGAACTATTCTATACATATTATCTTGATCCAATATTTTGGTCAGTGTTTCTTTATGATATTAGGGACTACCCAGAATTTTGATGAATTTAGTTGATAAGTTTTATGTGGTGTTTCATGCTCGTTTCTAAAATCTATACATGTTGTATTTTGCTTACTGTCGAGTAAAGAACTCTATTTTCACTATGATTCCTTTTACTGTATGAAAATTCTTTGTAAAATGTGAAAGTTAGTAAATTCTATATATTTTCATATCCCTTTGGCGGAATTGGATTTAGTTTCACTGGTTGCGAGATATCTTAGTTTTCGTACAACAGTGTTGGGATTTCCAGATTCGCTAAACTATGTTTTCTTGATGCTTTCTTATTTTTGATGACTTATCTATCTTTCCTGGAAAATTCTAAAATTCTATATTTTGATTCTGGACATATAGGGGTATTTACTGTGTTTTCATGCTGTTTTCATGCTCTTGAATTCGTTTTCTTGATTTCTGGCTGAACCTAATTCCTGTGTTCAAATCAGTTTTGAGCTATGTTGTTGTGAACTAGTATGTGACTTAATTATGCTCGCTGGATGCGTGTGGATGTCTATTTTCCAGATCCTTCGACGGATCTAGATTTGCTTGTTTGTAACTCTTGGAATCACTGTTTTTCTACAGCATGGTCTTGCTGTCCTGAACTTGAGATGTGTTTAATTTATTCGTTTATTAGCTATCTTGCACTTGTACATGTTTATCTTGCTACTTGCACTTGTCACATGATCATGTCATGAAATTCTTGATATAATTTGCACATATACATGCTTGTTTGACATTAATAATAAAATAACTAAGCCGGGGTTTAAGGGACAGATCTAACAGTGGATAATTCAGAAATGTGTACCCGGAAGGGGATCCACTGATCCTACGTGATACTTGACATGATTACTTGATACTTGCACGCAAGACACGATACTTGCCACTTGCACTACTTGATACGTGATTACATGATACATGATACTTGGAGCTTGGAGCTCAATTACTTGCTTGTTCCCGAGTATACTGCCCTTTATGGTCCACTATGAAATCTAAAGCGAAACTGTTGTGTTGTAGAAACCATGTAGTATGGGCTGCATGAAGTGTTACCTAGATAGTAATTCATTACAAGACTTGATACACGCTACTTGAACATGATACGTGAACATGATACATGCTTGCTTGATACATGACTACATGATTACATGAGACTTGTTTACATGATACTTGAAACTTGATACTTGATACATGAACATATGACACTTGACACTTGATGCATGTTTATAGGATACTTGATTACTTAACACTTGATTTATACCATGTACACTTGATCACTTTTACCATGCTAGTTGTTTACACTTGACATCATATTTATACCAAGTGCTAGTTAGTTTCCTCGGGTGCTTGTATCCTACATTATAAGTGACCCGTGACTTGCAATTGACGGGTACTTGTATTTTCACTTTTTCTCTTTCCTGCATTCGATGAATTGCAGATTATGGAGAACAGGTTCAAGATGGTATAGGAGACTTAAAGTATTAGTGCTGCATTTATTTTTATTATTTCTTGTATCGTGCTTGAACAATAATTGTATTCGTGAGACTTGGATTATTCTTGTATTTGTGAGACTTGGATTTATTTCTTGTATTTGGGCAATGTGACCCAAGACTTGTGTTTTATTCAGATCATGACTATTTGAGATTTAAGTATTTAGTTTCAAGTATTCGTGATGGAATTTTTACTCATTATGTGCATGTGGTTGATAAATCGCTTCCGACTCTGTATATTTCTCGTGCATGTTGTTAAGATTTCTTGAACAACTTATGGATGAGGAAAATCATTCGGTGGGCTTTTGTTACGTATCCGTATTCCGTATTACTTCAAAACAAGAATACTTAATCTCAAATAATCATGTCAAGAAACAAGACATAAATTCTGGGATAAAAATGCCCAATACAAAATCCATGTAGCAATTACAATTTATTCAAATAGGAAATAAACTAATGCAAGAAACTCCAGCCATCCTAGAATACTTGGTCACTTACTCCCTCGGGCAGCTAGTCACCAAAGTCTGCAAGTTTAACAATTGCAGGAAGAGGAAAAAGAAACAAAACGTCTGTCAATGCAAGTTACGGGCCGCATGTAGTGCTGGCAACAAGTACAAAAAATGAATAACAAAGATACAGAGTAGCAGCAAGAACAAGTACTGAATAAGCATGGAATGGACGTGATAGCAAAGTAGAGTATTTAACTCCTAATCAAGAAACAGAATCAAGTAACTTGATGAGATAACAAGTGCATGTAACATGTGACAGGTATCAGGTAGCATGCAAGCAGGTAAACATGTAACAGGTGTCAAGTAGCATGTACAGGTAACAGGAATATGTAGGTGATCATGTTATTCTCAAGTCTTGTATTTAATCCGATCTAGGTAGCACTTCATGTGTCCCAAATTTTACCACATGGTTGCTAAATTCATGCAATTTACGTTTAGATCTAGTGGTGGGTTTCTATAGGGCCGTGTACTCAGGAGTCATACACAAGTAACAGGTAACAAGTTCATAAATCAGGTAGTAACATAACAGGTTCATGAATCAACAGGTTCATGAATTAAAGCATAAAGTACAACAGGTTCATGAATCAACATAAAGTAAAATAGGTTCATGAATCAAACATAAAGTAGGAAACACGGGCCACCTTCTGAGTATACATACCTATATTGTCCACTACTAAGGTCTTTCCCTTAACTCCGACTTGATTACTTGTTATTATTATCAGACAGGCATACGTGCACAAAACAGGGTAAGAAGAACAAGGTAAGAATAAGAGATACGTTCAAGTCGGACAGAAACATGCACATGTGACAAACAACTCATAATAGAATAGGACAACGAGACTTTTAAATCTGGACAGCAAGACATGACTGCACCAAAATCTGAGATTCTCGTTGCCACAAGAATGCAAATATGGATCTGTCAGAAAATCTAGAAAACATAATCTCGTCTGAATCCAGCACATATACACAAATCATATAACAACTACAGAAACAGGGCTCAAAACAGCGTTTTATACAGAATTCGTGTTCAACTAGAAATTGCAGTTGTTGTATTTATCAGCATGAAAATAGCATAAAATCTTACTGATTAAATCTAATAAAAATCTAAAAGATTCCCTAGTATGTCTAATATCAGTAAATAAAATTTCATAATATTCCATTATAGATAGCATAGTCAAATGAATTCGGAAAACAGAAAGATACATCGAGTTTATGAATCTAAAATTTTAGACACAGCATTACTAAAACAGTGATAGATCACAAAGTATAACTCGAAATCCAAATTCGTCAAAAAGGGTTGTAAAATAGAAACAGCAAGCTACGTTTCATATTCACAAAGTTTCAATCAACAGCGATTAGAATCAGGTTGAAAATAGAGTTCTTTACTTAACAACATGCAGTTTGTAAATATATTGGTTTGTTCACAAGCATGGAATAGTTTATAAAAGTCATTAAGTAAATCTACAAAAATTAGTGGGTGATCCCAGTCATGTTTAGTCATTCCCAGAAAAATATTAGATCCAAATCTTACTTTTAACATCAGTTTTAAAGTAAATAATCATAAAACAAACTCATAAAATAGAATCTGGAAATTTTAACATAGCTGCTGTAAAACAGCAATAACTCACATCAGAAATCGAAACTGAGATCTGTCGAATGTTCTGAAAAATAGACAACAAAGCCTACGGATCATATTCACAAAATAATTTGATTAACTGACCTTGAAATACTGAACCAAAACAAGACAGCAGCAAAACGAAAACTCTTCTCGTGCATTTAATCAAACAACTCATATCCAATAAATCCAAATTAGAAGATAATGCAAAACATGGTACATTAAATATTCAAAACAACATGGTATGGGTATTTAACAAGTCAACTGCAAGATAACATAACTAATACACCAAGCATGCAACAAATACCACATATCATGGATCATGAAGCAACATATATACATGCATTAAGAGTCTATCTAGATCTAGTTTATTTTCATATAGTGTGAGTGACAACTATGATGATGGATCAAGACTACGGATGGATCAAAAAATGAGATCAAGATTTATCAAGAGATCATGATGAGAACGAACACAAAAATAAGAACGAGACTACATGCAGTATTTTGTACTTGATACAAACAAAAATTATACAAGTTACTTGCATGAGTGACGCCGATGAATCCGATGAGAAATAGAATAACGGGAATGGGTCCCGGGCAATGAACACAAACACACGGATCTTGATGATGATCAAGATCGAGATGATCGACGACTGAGATCCAAGAGTTGATGATGATCACGATCAGATCAGATCAGATCGGACGGTCAAGATCTAGCTGATGATGATGGAGATATGATAATCAAGATCTTGATATGATCAAGATCAATCGATCGGACGGCCCACATTCAATGGCGATGATGGAGTTCCCTGATGGAGGTGCTGCACTGGTGGCGGTCAGCTTCGACTCCGACGGTGGCAGGGGCAGTCGACGACGGCTGCAATGACCGGGCTGGCGGTCGACAAGGTGGATTCGGTCGACGGGAGCACAGGGTGCTCTGTTTCAGGGAGAAACAGAGGAGAGGTGGCTGGCAATAGCGGTGCGACGGGTGGTACAGGAATGAGGTGATGGCAGGATGAGATGGAGGTGGCGAGGTCGGGGCTTGCGGTGCTTCAAAAATGGCGACTCAACGATTGGGAGGCTCGACGGAGACGAGCGTAATGGAGGGAGGCCATGGTAGGGAGGATGATTCGACGATTGTGGAAAATAGGGGAGAAGATGGTGGTTCGACTGGTCGTCGAGGACAGGGGCAGCGATGGTTGGTTGCGACCGTGGTGAGGGAGGCAGACAGGATAATGGTGAAGCGGCGATGGGAGACAGGCGCTGCTTGGGTGGTGGGTGTCGACGAGGTGCACAGGGAGCAGGGAAGAGGATGAAGAGGTGGTTCCACAACGGGTTCGCACAGGGAGCAAGGCTCGGAGGTGGGAGGCTGGGTGGAGGAGCAACAAAGGACAGGGGGAACCGGTGGCGAAGTGGAGATGAGAGGTAGAGGATGAAGAATAGCGGCTAGGGTTAATTAGGTTAGGTTAATAGGGTTTTAACAGTGGGTATATAAAGGGGTAAATTAGGGTTAAGGGGGTAAACGGGTTATGGGCTATTGGATGTAGTTTAAAAATCCAATATAGGGTTTTGGGTTTTAAAATCTAATAAGAAAATGGATTTGGAGTTTTAGAAAAATAAATGAATAAATAGATTAACAATAATATAGTAACACAATTAATCAATTTGTATGCATCAAATTAATACTCAAATACTACTAAATACAATAGAATGTAAGACCTCACGAAATGATCAACACTGTATTTGAATCGAACCAAAATATAATAAGGAGCAAAATAATATTACATATTACTTAATAAAATAAAATGGTATACATAAAATCCATACTCTAATAAAGATACAATATAGATAACGATCTATAGGCTTCCAAAATTTTTATAAACAATAAGTTTAATAACAATAATAATAACAATAATATCCTTAATAATCAAAGTCATAATAATAATAATAATAATAATAATAAGATTTGTATTACAATAAAAAAATCATTGGAAGGTAGTTACAAATAAAATTATTGATTAAAACTAGACTTTAACAGAATATCCAACAATACATTTTAACAAAAAGAATTTGATAGCGAAAAAAAATAATTTACAAAAATCAAAATACCGAAAATACATAGAAAATACGTATTTGCGGGAACAGGGGTTACAACTAATGTATTAGTTTGACTAATATGTTAGACAAGTTTGGCTCGATCAGGGATTGGCTCAATAGTACACAGGCCATGCAGCAACATGAAACAAATGATAATCAGCTTGATCTGGATGCTAATTATTTTTGGATTTGTGTAGACCATGGCTCGCAGAGGTCCCTCCACTTCCCATCCTCAAGAGGAACAGCCTGGGCTTGAGGCTGTTACGAATGTGTTGGAGCGGCTGGTTCACATGCAGCAGAACCACAGTGATCTTTTGATGGCTGCATTGGAAGCTGCCCGGAACCTGACTCCCGCTGTGCCCATGCAGGTGGCTCTTCCTCCTCATCCGGGTACAGTTGCAGACTTCATGAGGCTGCACCATGACAAATTCTCCGGCACTGAGATGCCGCTTGAGGCCGAACATTGGTTGATCAAGACAGAGCATCTGTTATTTGCAGCGAGAGTTGCTGACACTGATCATGTGGACCTTGACCACATATGGTGGAGGGCTAAGTCCGAAAGGCTCGAGCGAGCTGTTTCTTGGACCACGTTCACCAGGAGCTTCTTGGAGAAGTTCTTTCCCATTATCACCCGGGTTGAGATGGAGCAACAGTTCCTTGCCCTGAAGCAGTTTGGTCGTTTGTTCTGTTTTGGAACTTTGTTACATATTGTTCATGTGATACTGTAACATGAGACTCTCTTGAAGTAGGGAGCCAGATCAGTGGACGAGTACACGACAGAATTCACCAGGCTTAGCCGCTTCGTAGCCACCTTAGTGGCGAACGAAGAAGATAGAGCCCAGAGATTTCTGTTGGGACTTGATCGAGATATTCAAATGCATCTCGTTGCCCTTCGCCTTCGTACCTACACTGAGGCTATTGAGGCAGCCAGAGCTCAAAAGCAAGCTCGCAACAGGTTGGCTCCTTCCCAGAGGACTGTTCAGCACCCCACTGCTATTGCTGCTATTAGGCCTTCTGGTGGGCTGATTCGGAGGCCAGTCCCAGCCCATCCGGTCAGGACAGCTCCCTACTATTCTGTTGGTCCTCAGAGAGTTGGTTTTTGCGACTTTTGCCCACTAGCTGGGCATGAGCGCAAGGACATCGGGGGGTCGAATCGCCGTTGCTTTGGCTGTGGCACTGCTGACCACTCAGTGCGAGATTGTCCACAGCAGAGGATGGCTCTTTCAGACAGGGGTCCAACTCAGCCGGGAGCACCAGCTTATGCTCCAGTCAGGCCACCGCTTCACCCTCAGCGCCAGATCGTCGGTCAGAGGACAGCAGCTCCTAGGAGAGGTCAGGTTTACAACCTGAAGGCTACAGAAGCTGAGACGGCAGAAGGAGTCATGGCAGGTATTTTGCATTTCATTGTTTTGTTATTTCCTTTGCTTCTTTCATTGTCTTGCACTGTTCTTTCATACTATCTTCTCTGCATTGTTATTCCTTACCCATAAATCGTTATTCTTTCCCCTTGCTTTTTGACTCTATCTTAGGTATTATCCTAGTTTGTTCTTTTCTTGCTTATGTCCTCTTTGATTCCGGGACGACCCATTCCTTCGTCTCTTCCCGCTTCGTGGATTGACATCAGTTGGAGTGCAGTGTCATGCTAGTGGCTTGGAGCATCATCACGGGTGGCAGTGTTGTCATCTGTTCCTGGGAGTGCAAGCAGAGTCCCGTGGTTATTGGTGGCACAAATTTCAAGGCTGACATGATCATAATTGGGAATTCTGGGTTCGACGTCATTCTTGGTATGGATTGGTTAGGTGATTCCCATGCTGTCATAGATTGCCGAGTCAAGAAAGTTGTATTTAGAATCCCAGATCACGTAGAGTTTGAGTTCCATGCTGGAGAGACATCCCTTGGCCGAGCTAAGGCTGCAGTTTTTCTTTCTTCGTTCTCAATAAAATCCTTCTATATTGGTCATCTGTGATTTCAATCTTCTTGGTTCAAAGCCTTCTGTCAATTATTTGTCTCTGGATGAGTTGTTTAATTCTAAATTTATTCATTCATAGCCTAATTGTTCGATATCTGATTTCCATCCTAATGGATCTAAAACCCGCTACCCAATACCCTCTTTTACCTAGTCTCACCCAAATTTCTCCCCCATGTTCTCCATATTTATCTAACAAGCAGATCTTGTTCCCATTATCTCCCCTTCATTCCTCAAAATCCTAACTTGCCAAAATCCCATTAAAATCCCAACCTAGTTTGTTATATTCCTCTATACAGTCATTATCCCCCTAAACAAACCCTAATCTCTCTTTCTCTCCCCCCCCCTTTCACTACATGCCGACCCCCTCCCTGTGCATCCCGCACCTCTCGCTGGAGCAGCCACGTCGTGCCTCCCCATTATGCTGCCACATCGTCGCCCCGATGTCCTCCCGTTGTGCCACCTCCCAAGCGCGGCAAAAACCCCCTCCTCAGCCTGCATTCTCATCCCGCAAGCCACCACCCGCAACCTCTTGCTCCTCCCACATCTCGTCGCCGTGGTTCTGCCACCACCGTTGCACCACCGTCCTCCCATTGCGTCGCCACACGCCGTCTGAGCATCCCCAAAGCCGACGTCCCGTCTTCCACTGCCGTTATCGTCGACATCTCGATCTCGCAGGTCCTCTTGTTCGTGAGTTGTGTGTTTGTGTTCGCCGCCGGGATCCGTTCCTGTTATTCTATTCTTGTCGGTTTTGCCGCCTTCACCAAGGTAAGTAATTTGTATAATATTTTTGTTTGTATACAAGTACAAAATACCACATTTAGTCTCACTCCGTTTTTGTGTTCATTCCCATGATGAACTCTTGAAAATCTTGATTCCTTTCGTTTGATCCATTCGTAGTCTTGATCCATCATAATAAGTGGTTACACACACACTACATGAAAATAACTAGATCTAGATAGACTCTTGAAACGGATATGTACTCTTTCGTTATTCATCGTATGTTATGGATTTTTGTTATGTGATTGGTGTGCTAGATGTGTTACCTCGTAGCAGACTTGTTATTAACCATGCTAATGTTGATTTGAATATCTAATATATCATGTTTTGCATTATATTCTAATTTGGATCTATTGCATATGAGTTGTTTGATTAAATGCATGAAACGAATTTTGTTTTGCTGCTGCCCTGATTTGATTCAATGTTTTAGACCCTGTTAATGTTAGCAAAATAAATTATTTTGTGAATATGATTCATAGGCCTTGATGTCTATTTTTCAGAACTTTCAACGGATCTAAATTTTGATTTTTGATGTATGAGTTATCGCTGTTTTACTGAAGCTGTGTCAAATTTCCAGATTCCGATTTTTGAGATCGCTGCATGTTCTATTATTTTAAAACTGATGTTTAAAGTAAAATTTGGATTTAATATTTTTCTGAGTTTGCCTAGACATGACTGGGATCAACCCCTAATTTTTGGAGAATTGTTTAACGACTCTTATAACTTATTTCATGCTTGCGAAACAAATCAATATACTTTCAAACTGCATGTTGTTCAATGAAGACTATTTTCAACCTGATTTCAGTCATTGTTGATTAAGACTTTGTGAACATGAAATATATCCTGGTATGTCTATTTTACAACCCTTTTGACGAATTTGTATTTCGAGTTGTATTTTGTGAATTATCACTGTTTTAGTACTGCTATGTCTAAAATTTCAGATTCATAAGTTTGCTGTATCATTGTGTTTTCCAAAATTATTCGACTATGCTATCTGTAATGAAATTTTATGTAATAATATATGCTGAGACTAGATATGCTAGGGAACCCTCTAGATTTTTCCTAGAATTAATTATGGTGTTTTTATACCTCTTTCATGCTTATAAATAAAACTTTGCATTTGTGACTGAACTTGAATTTTGTGTAAAACACTGTTTTGAACCTTGTTGCTGTACATGTTATATGACTTTGGTATATGTGCTGGATTCCGCTGAGAGTCTCTAGATTTTCTGAAAAATCCAGGTTTGCATTCTTTTGGCAACGGGAATCTCAGATTTGGTGCAGCTATGTCTTGCTGTCCGGAATTGAAAGTCTCGTTATCCAAGCCTATTATGAGTTATTTTGTCACCCGTTCATGTCTTCTACCCAAAACACTGTTTTGAACCTTGTTGCTGTACTTGTTATATGGCTTTGGTATATGCGCTAGATTCCGCTAAAAGTCTCTAGATTTTCTGACAAATCCAGGTTTGCATTCTTTTGGCAACGGGAATCTCAGATTTGGTGCAGCTATGTCTTGCTGTCCAGAATTGAAAGTCTTGTTATCCAAGCCTATTATGAGTTATTTTGTCACCCGTTCATGTCTTCTACCCAAATTGAACTTGTCTCTCGTTTCTTGCCATGTTATCTTTCCCTGTTTGTGCACGTCCATGCTTGCTTTAATAATAATAACAAGAAATCAAGCCGAGGTTAAAGGAAAGATCTAGTAGTGGAAAATGTAGAAATGTGTACTCGGAAGGGGATCCTACTTAATACTTGATACTTGATACTTGATACTTGACTTGAAATACTTGTCAAGAAATACTTGACACAGAATACTAGGCACGAAATACTTGACACTTGATTACTTGACACGGGACTACTTGATACTTGCTACCTGAGTACAAGACCCTAGATGATCCACTTACGAAATCTAAACACAACTGTCTAAATGTAGCAACCATGTGGTAAAATTTGGGACTTATGAAGTGCTACGTAGATATGATTAGATACAAGACTTGAAAATAACATGATCACTTGCTCATCCTTGTTACTTACTTGAACATGCTACTTGACACTTGTTACTTGTTACTTGCTTACATGCTACTTGATACTTGTTACCAATATGGGACCAAATAGTGAGCCTAAACAAACTATTTGAAACAAATAGTAAGAGTTTACAATAATCAATCAAAACAATGATAATTAAAGAAACAATTAATAAGAGTTTTGAAACAAATAGTTTTTTTGATCTAATATGAAAGAGTTGTAGATGTCCAAAAAAAAGAGATACTTACATCGACATATATAGTGATGTCATCCGTTGCTGTTGCTTAATTCTGATGAAGAAATTGATCTGTATATAAAGGTGGGGAAATAATTTACATTAGCACGTTTATTCTAGATTACTTTAACAAACCAATCAATTACTTTGGCGTTCTAATTACTGACTTGGAGTTTAACTGTATCGAACTCAGACTATCAATATCGAACTCAAATTAAAATTAACAATTTCTTTAACTTGCAATTAAAATTCCACCATCACTTCAATTCCACCGTATTCTTTTAGATTCGCATACAACAGCATCCAACAAGAGAGAAACATAGTAAAGTTTTACGCAGACCTGCTCAAATAATAAGAGCCTCTTGGAATGTAATTGTTATTAAAAATGAATAGTATCTGTTAGATTATAGAAAGGCTATACGCTTGATTGCACTAACTATAATGGAGAATGGAACAATTAACAGTAATAGTTGTTGTGAAGGTTTAGTGTTTCAACAGCAATCATGTCACAAACACAGAAGTACAAATGTTTCAAACTGTTAAGAATAACATGCATGGAATAGAAGTACAAAAGTTGAGAAGGTTGTTTGCATTGTATAGAACATAAAGATGAGAATTACCCGAATATATAAAAAGAAACAGAAACTCAACACAAATCAAACACAACTCAACCACAACTCAAATCAACCAGAAAGATGAGATTTACCCAACAAATCAACGACAACTCAAATCAAATCCTAAAACCCTTACAATATACCGTAACTAATAGTTGGATAACACATACAATCTAACAGTACTGTAACTAAGAGATGGATAACACTTACAATCCTAAAACCCAAAATTGTAACTATAATCCTAATCTGAATGTAACAGTACCTACATGAAAAATTATAACTACAATTCACTTAAATTACCTAGGTTTCTGTGGACAATTGTAACTACAAACCTGATTTTTAGTTATCAAACTACCCGTCTAACACAAACTCGATTTATAGGATTTCATTTCCGGTCAAGGAGATCCATGCGAAGGAAAAGGAAAGGACCGAACAAAATTTTTACAATTGAAATTAACCATCTTCAGCATTTAATTTTGATGAAGGAACAAAATGTTTACAAAATGTTTACAACTGAAGAAACTGAGCAAATCATCCCCCAAAGTTAAATCCCCAAATTGGCATAAGAAATATGTCCGAATTCGATGAGTAACCACTACAATCAGACACAAAATAATTTGACAAACAAAATATATGATTCACATAAGAATTTAACTTCATCAATCTGAATGAAAAAGTAATTTGAAATTCATGCTTTATGTTGCTCTTGTAAAGAACGATGGTGGTCCTTAGATCCACCTAACCATCCACCCCTTTCAATCTTTTTTAAAAAATTTTATTTTATCCATTTTGGCTCATTATTTCATTATTTTAGAGCAAAAGAAAAAGTTAATTAGGTCTCTTATAGTATAAGAAACTGTACGACTATCTAAGAATATTAAGTCAGTTTGTGCTTGAACTAGAGAAGTTAAATTTATAAGGAAATTAAAATCTCTATCATAACTGTGAATATGAGATACAATTTAACTCAATAAATTCCTGTAAATATCAAGTTATACTTCATAGAGTTGCCAAAACGCCATATCGACATATGGATCAATAATTCCATATACACATTTGGATCAATAATTGTCATTTCGACATTTGGGTCAATATCGACATTTGGAAAAAATAATGATTTTGAATTTGGAGAAGATCATGCTCATCGTAAATTACATTTTTTGCTAGATCTAATAATAATAGTCTTCAATAAACAGAATTAATTATATGAACCCACATTGATCCATAGGAATCTTTTGCATGACCATGTTAAGTTCTAAAATGTATCAAAAAAGAAAGCAAAGAACTTTAAGCAACATATATTTTTAGCATAATATTTTCCACAAAGTCATGACAATCTTCATATATTTTGAAGAATCTCTATGCAGAGAACACATGAAAACCTATATCATTTTTTTCCTTCTGAATAAAGGCTACGTCATAGTCTAATCTCGAATCTAAAATCTCCCTTTATAAGATTTCTTAGTGTCCGAACTACAACTTGGAGACGTACATCGGAGTTGGATTTGTCCCTACGTATGCTTTGCCTCCAATATGATATTTTCCCTTTTGTATTCCCTTCCTTTCTTTTTCTGGCTATAAATGAAGAGAACAAAGAAAGCTAACAACATCTAACACAAACCCAACAAACAAACAAACCATCAGCTACATGTTCAAATGCACCAATTCCAACTAAAAATTCTAACAGCTCTAACTTAAATTCTAACTACAGTTCACCTAAAATCCAATCTACAATGTACCTAAAAATCCAATCTTTAGATGAGAATTGTAACTAACCTATCTAACACAAACCCAAAAAAACCAATGCTCAACTCTAATCCAAAAGACTGGAAGATTGACCAGATTTTATGATTAGGTGTCAATTTTGGTTTCCTTGGTGTATGACTTGGTTCAAGAATCCCAGCAAATGAGAAAGGAAATTGAAGAAAAAGAATAAAACCCAGAAAGGAGAAAAAGGTCAAAAACCAAAATCTTTGTAAACTTTTTTTAAGGAACTTCAACAGGATTTTACAATAAGAGCTGCATTAATCTACAACACTAACCACACCTTCAAAGTAATTTCAAACAGAATACTGCATGGACTAACTTTTAAATACAAACAAATAAACAACTATACAACCTACAGGTGGTGTTGAAGCAGGAGCGGACAACTGAAGCAAAGTTAGAAGAAAAAGAAAGAATGGAAACCTATTTCTTTCCAAAAAAAAAAGTCATTTAGAAATTTAAGGTAGTAGTAACCTGAAAGAAAACATTTCAAGGCTTTTACCACGACTGACGAAAGATGCTCTAACAGGATATCACTAACTCAACACACACCAGAATAGGTAAAGAGTTGACAAATTCCCCAAGCAACTTAGTCATAACATTCTCTTGAGCAAGGTTTAGGGTATTCCAGTGACCCAGTGAGTAAATTACTTTTTACTTATTTCTCCAAGTTTGAATTTTGAATATTTGCAGTCAGTTTAAGGGACATAAATAATTAGGATGCCTAAAGTTTACAGTATCCTCCTTAAAAAGAAAATTTCCCATGATTTTTTTAGCAATATGACTGACCCTATAGCAGTCAAAAAACTGAGTTGCAACTGATAATAGTTCCAAGTGAAAACTTGCAGCTGTCACAGTTTGCTGATCAACGACAATGACTTTCGCAATAGGCTTGTGAAATTAAGTCAACATATACTGTATACTACAAATTCAACTATTGAAGTGTCGGAAACTCAGTTCCAACTGCTTTTTGAAAGCAATGTAGCAAATGTTTTTAGCACAAAGATGCATGGAACTATGATGAACGTAGTGCATGAAAGATCGCGGGTGAGGTCAGTGGTCTAGTTAAAGTAGAAGAGAAAGAGAGATTAGGAACTACAATGAACAAAAATGTGTAAGAAATAATTAAGAGAAGAAACTAACTTGAGCCTCTATATTGGATCACAACCAAGATTAATGTTACAAATTGGACAACAATCAACCTCCTCATCAACCTCCAACAATCAACTTCCTGCAAACTGCATATGAAAAGCTCGTAATTGCCAATTTATGGAAAAAATGATAAAACTACCAAAATCCCAAATAACTGCAAAAAATAAAATACTAATGATACATAATTTCCTTGACTATCAACGGAAAATTGCAAGGCATGGGAAAAGAACATGGATAAGTGATTGTACAATATTAATGTAGAATATTGGTCCAAACTGAAAAGTGGAAAAAATTGATCTTCACCATTCATCTAAGCTACGACATGAGAAACTCTTGAAGAAGGCAAAAAAATGTGAAACGGGTATAATTTCATCAAAAACTTCTTCATTGAACACAAATTTGAGATAATGTGAGAAGGCTTTTATGAACAACTCAACCACAAGTCAGTTCAACCAACTCAACCACAAAGATGAGATTCACCACAACTCAATTCAACTCAACCACAAAGATGAGTTTTACAGCAACAACAATCAACTCAACCACAACTCAATTCAACCACAAAGATGAGATTCACCCAACATATCAACCACAACTCAAATGGCCACAAATCATCCACAACTCAAATGGGAATTCCTGAATTTCACTTCATCTAACTCAAACTATGCTAGAATCGACACTTCAAAATGGATCATGTCCTCGTCTCGGAGACATATCTGACACTAATAATTGCCTAACACTTGCTCACTATGTACCCACTACCCAACACACAAATCTGTGTCCAAGTCAAAAGTTGACCCTAATGGTGTGCCCAAGCCATATTGGTGAAGTGTTTTTACAATTAATATCATATGCGAATTGTAATTGGGATAGGGAGACAATGGAGGTGTGATTAGAGATGACTATGAGGTATTAATCCAAATAAGATATATGTAAATACTTCTAGGGCTGAGATATGCTGATAAAAGATCAGTGTCAAAGGTATTAAACTAAATTCTTGCTGAGATATGCCAAGTCCTTTTGAATTATTTGAATTATTTCATACACTTTTGAATCATTTGAATTATTTCAGCTCAAACCTGAGAACAAAAAATATGATTATAAAATTATTTCAAAGAGTGTTAATGATGATAAGAATCTAAAAATGTGTGCAAGAGCAACAATCTCTGCTTGAACCAACACTTCAAAATGGATCCTGTACTCTCTCTCGCTCACTATGTACCGAACACGCAAATCTGAGTCCAAGTAAAAAACTTTACCTAAGTGGTGTTTCAAAGACAATGGACGTGTGATTAGTGAAGTGTCCTAACAAATCTTAGATTTGATGAGAGAGGGTTTGGGAGCGAGGAGTAACTTATAATTAGGAGTTATCATTTCTCAAGGTTAGAGATGACTATGGGTATATGTAGCACTGTACAGTAGTGGGTACAAAATACGAACATAATATTAACATGATCTATCTTCTAGAATTAAATAGGAAAATCACTTACCTCAACTTGATCTTCTTGTTGTTAGCTAGTGACTTACTTCAACTTGACCAATTTTCTCATATTAAGTGAACTGGAATATATTTACACTCGAAAAGGGGTAAAGAAAATGGAGCTCACAGTTGTTTAAGGTTGGGCATTTTCTCTAAGAAGTCCTGAATAGCTCCTCCTAGGCTATTGTTGTGCAAATCTCTGTAATGTACATGAAATTCGAAGAGAAGTTAATAGAAGATACAATACACATATAAGCTCTTTTTTCTTACATTGTTTCTAGAGCAGTCAATGAGCTGAAGTTAGGAAGTTCTCCACAAAGTCCATATCCACTTGGATACCTGTAAAGCCATGAATTCTACCTTCAAAATTTAGCTCGTGCAATGCATAAATTTTTTACCTTTGCATGCAAGAGATAAGAGTGATTACAGTGAGGTGATTCGAGGGCTATCATCAGAGCTACAACCCACCCAATCCCAAGTATAATCTAGTGGGAGGCAAGAATCACCCTGCCAATTTTGGAGAACATCAAATTGAGTCCACAAAGCTTGCATTCCTGGTCCTATATCGGCAAACCTAGTTTGAATAAAAATTAGGGATCATTTTGAAAACGGGCTAAACCCAATTTCGTAACATGGATGAATGCGAGATGGGTTTCCTCTAATGTTAATCAACATCAGGAAAAGAAAAAGAAAAAAAGGAGAGAAATTTGAGGGACCTTGGGGAGTGCGTGGGGGCGAGTTTGAGAGGGATGGAGTTGAGGTCGGCCCACTGAAGAGTGCAGACGTCGACGATCAATCCGAGGCTTTGGGGACGTCGCAATGGAGCTGAAGAACCCATCTGAATGTCGCCATCTCCTAGTCTTGATCATCAATGGCGATGTGAGAGTGAGAGAGGAGTTTCAGTGCAACTGTAAACTGCAATTAAGAATCAATCCTTCTCCCTCTCAAACTTTTTAACTCAACTATCAGACAGTTTTTAGCAAACATGCCCTAACAAATATGCTAATATCACACATGCCCTTGAAAATGTGTATTTCCACATATGTCCCTAACAATGTAAGCTTTATTTCTTATTTACCCTAAAAGTTAACTTAACTACGGTTAATTGAAATATATACGATTGATGGAGAATTTAGGTAGGTAATGTGTGAAAGAATATGAAGTTGTTTGGTGATAATCACCCAAAACAGGGTGCGTTAAGTTGAAACTTAGCATTAAAAGGCAAATATAACCTTAAAAGCCAAAACTTCCCAAAGAAATCACTTACAAAACAATCCAAAACAATGACTACCACTTAATCAAAACACAAATTAAACCCACCACAAAAAAATTAAAACCCACAAAGCAATCAAATTACACAAAAAATGTAAGAAAAAAAGTTGAAAGGGCAAAGAAACGCTGACCTCCCACTCTAAATTCGATCGCCAACTCCACAGCCGTACACCCAAATCCGATTGCCGACCTCACTGCCATCTCCAATGAAACCCAAACCTGATCGCCGAAACCCCAAACCCACAAAACTGAAGAAAGAATGCGGTCAAAGGAAACCCACCACACAAAAATTAAAACCCACAAAGCAATCAAATTACACAAAAAAGGTAAGAAAAAAAAAGTTGAAAGGGTGAAGAAACGCTGACCTCCCACCCTAAATTCGATCACCGACTCCATAGCCGTACACCCAAATCCGATTACCGACCTCACTGCCATCTCCAACGAAACCCAAACCTGATCGCCGTAACCCCAAACCCACAAAACTGAAGAAAGAATGTGGTCATAGGAAGCAGGACGATTATTAAAAACCCCAATGCACATCCAAGAGTGCTGGATGGGAATTTTAAAAAAAATACAAAAACCAAACAAAACCCATGCAAGCACGGACCAATGAGGGGCAATCTTGACACAACAAAAAATTGCCAGAGGTGCATGAGAGGTGCGAGGGAGGGGGGTTCGGGAAGGAAGGAGAGAGAGAAAGAGAGAGAGAGAGAAAGAGCAGGAAAAGAGAGAGAGAGAAGAGCAGGGTGAATTTCTGGAAGAGAGAGAGGGGGGATTGGAATTTGAGTTTTGGGTTTGAAATTTTGGGCGGAAAAATTTGTTTTGTGAGAATTAATTTGGGCCATTGATTTTAGGGGAGATTGATGGAGAGCCACTTGATAGCTTTCTTTGAAATTTATTATATAGATAATAACAAGAAATCAATCCGGGGTTAAATGGAAAGATCTAGTAGTGGAAAATACAAAAATGTGTACTTGGAAGAGGATCCGTAGATCCTACTTGATACCTGATACTTGACACAAAATACTTGACACGAAATACTTGTCACAAAATACTTGACACTTGATTACTTGACACGCGCCTACTTGATACTTGCTACTTGAGTACACGACCCTAGATGATCCAGTATGAAATCTAAATGCAATTTGTCTGAATGTAGCAATCATGTGGTAAATTTTGGGATGCATGAAAGGCTACCTAGATAGGATTAGATACAAGACATGAAAATAACATGATCACTTACTCATCCTTGTTACTTACTTGAACATGCTACTTCACACTTGTTATTTGTTACTTGCTTGCATGCTACTTGATACTTGTTACATACTACCTGCACCTTGTTATCATATCATGTTCTGTTCTTGATTAAGAGTTAGTTGCTCTATTTTGCTGTCACATTTCTTCCATGCTTACTTCAGTACTTGCTTCTTCTCGCTACTCAGTTTAATCTTTATCTGTTTTCCGTACTTGTTGCCGGCACTACATGCGGCCCGTAACTTGCACTGACGGGCGTTTTGTTTCCTGTTCTCTTTTCCTGTAAATTGTCAATTTGCAGACTTTGCTGACTAGCTACCTGAAGGTGTAAGTGACCGTGTTCTTGGCTTGGCTAAAGCTTATGCTTGAGTTATTTCTTGTTTTTGAATAAATTTGTATTCACTGCTACTTGAGTCTTGTATTGGGCATTTTTTTCCCAGAACATGTGACCTGTTGTTTCCAGATCTGATTATTTGAGAATTTCATATTTGTTTCAAGTAATTCTGTTGATCACATTAATTTGTTTCATGCATGTGTGGATAATTATTTCATGTTTATTTTTGTTTATTCTTGTGTATTGCTGTAAAGATCCTTACAGCTCATGAATGGTGAAAGCCATTCGCTGGACTTTTGTCGCGTATCCAAATTCCGTATTCCTTTTTGGAAAGCGGGGTGTGACACTGTGTATTCCTAGTACATCCTTACGAGAATATCTTGTTTGGGAATTGCATATTGATGGCCTTGCTAAACACTTTGGGCATAGCAAGACCAATGATGCTGTGGAACATAGATTTTACTGGCCTAAGCTTAAGAGAGACGTTGGAAGACTTGTTAAAAGGTATCATACTTGTCAACTCGCCAAACAAAAAAAATAGAACACAAGCATGTATACTCCATTACCTGTTTTCAGTCACCCTTGAAAAGGTGTCAGCATGAATTTCGTGTTTGACTTACCGAAAATAAAAAAGAAACACGATTCCATTCTTGTCGTCATGGGCCGGTTATCTAAAATGGCACACTTTCTCCCATGTTCGAAAACTTTCGATGCATCTCGTGTAGCTTAAATTTTCTTCGAAAATATTATGAAGCTACATGGGTTGCCAAAAACCATTGTGTCTGATAGAGATGAAAAATTCACGAGTTACTTTTGGAAGACCCTATGACACAAGATAGGCACAAAATTAAAGTTCTCTTCAGCCTTCCACCCACAGACTAATGGACAAAATGAGGTTTTCAATCGGAGTCTTGGCAATCTCTGGCGTACTCTTGTACGAGAGAACTTAGGAACATGTGACTTGAAATTGACTGTTGCTGAATTTACCTACAACATAACTAAGAATAGAACCACCGGCATGAGTCCACATGAAGTTGTGCATGGTTATCATTCTGGCAACCCATACATCTTGTCCCCATGTTAGAACATCATAGAGTCTCAAAGTCTGCATATACATTTGCATTCCGCATTCGTGACTTGCATAGAGAAATTTCAAGAAAATTAATGAGAATAATGGCAGATACTAAAATGAAATTTAAAACTTTTGATGTGGGTGACAAAGTGATGGTTCGGATTCGTCTGGAACGGTTTTCAACTGGATTCGTTAATAAATTGAATGCACGTGCTGCAGATCCATTTAAAATTCTGTATTAAATCAATGATAATGCCTATGTTGTTGATATTGCTGAAGGTTTGGTATAAGTAAGACTTTCAATATTAATGATCTAACCCTATGAAGGCCCAGAATTTAACCCTAGAAATTCTCTTATAGATGAGCCTATCCTGCAGCCTACTGGTGAGACTCCCACATTTCTCTCTACTTGATACAACTTACCCACCGACAGAAAAATTGGATAATATTTTAGATGATCAAATAATCTCTACTAGAGATTGTGGTATTCATAGATATTTGGTAAGATGGAAAAACAAGTCGGAGTTGGAGGATACTTGGATTCATCACGAAGAACTCCAGCGCTTGGATCCAGACCTTTTGGAGCACTATGACAGAAGAAGGTTTTGACTTGACTGGGTCGAACCCTCTCCGAGCCGAAAAGAATGATGAGGACATCAGTTCGAGACGATTCAGACGCTTCTATAACCGCAAACATCGTCTAGGATGGTTGTTCTATTAGCCTAGTATTTTTATTTCAGGATTCATATTTGGTTTTTTGAAATTTTAGCCATATGTAGTAGTTTTATAATTTGCACCCGTTATTTTCTGCAAATATTTTGAAGATTTGTATTGAGATTTGTTTTGAGCTTATATATATGCCTCTAGGTTAATAAAAGTATAATGCTTTGATTGATTAAAAAAAATGTGATTGAGTTTTGCTCTTCATTCATCTCTTTTGTATAAGACATTGAGATAGTTTTAGAGTTTATGGGACCCCTCCCCAAAAAAACAAAAAAAAGAAAAAAAACTCAAACGTTATCTCCTCTTCATAGCCGCCGCTCTCTCTCTCTTCTTCTTCTTCTTGGTTGAATCCCGAAACCCAACACCCCAAGCCCTATCGCCCCCCCCCCCCCCTCTCTCTCCCTCTCCCCGATGCCCCACACACCTATCACCCCGATCTCTGTCGACTTCAGCATCGCCTTCCCCTACCACTTCCTTAACCCGTCGCTCACCGACGACAGCCCCGTCGACTGCTCCGCTACCACCCGCCAATGCCAACCCCTCAACACCACCATCGTAGCCACTCCAACCCTCACCCTAATCCCCCAAATTTTTGTTAGATTTTTGGCTTGAACTTTACTTGAGTTTGTTAAACTTATTTCATCTCTCTAAAATCCATCAAACTAATTAATAGTTTGAATTTCTAACTAATCAGCATTACTTGTTAGTAAACTTAATCTTTTAGTATTCTCGAAAAATTCTCTATCTAGGGTTAAGTTTACATCAGTATCCCCTTGTTTGATTTAGTAGTCTGATTATAACTTGTACTTCTTTTTATCTTTTAAAATATTTGTGAATATCTTTATTTTATCTGCTATATGTAGCTGTAGTTATATTCCTTCATGTGATAATTTTGTTCCTAAGAATTCTATCTTTGTTTTGAATAATTCCATTTTCTTTTTTGATAGTATAATACCTGCATTTTTACTATTTCTATGAATTTTAGTAAATGCTCTCTATGTTGTTCTTCATTTTCTGATCCTATTAGAATATCATCTACATATACTAGTATAAAGTTGTATTTTTTAAATATTTAATCCATATATTCTTGAAATATTCCAGGACTATTTTTATATGCCCAAATGGCAGCACATTCCATTCGTAAAGTCTTTGTGTTGTACTAAATGATGTTGACTATTTTGACTCTGTCATTAGTTTTATGTGGCAAAATCCTGATTTGCAATCAAATTTAGAATAGATTTTTCTTGTTCATACTGTGTTTAGTAGTATCTGCATATCTGGTAGCTGATATCTAAATTTTTTTGTATTTTAATTTAATTCCTTATAATTTACTGCCATTCTAGATTTACCGCTTTATCTTCTAAGTATTTTCTTACTATAAATGTTGGTGATGAATGGGGACTTCGTGACTTTCTTATATAATTGTTTTTCATTAGTTCTTTGATATGTATTTTGAATTCTTCTAAATCTATTAAAATATGTCTAATAGGTTTAATTTTTATTATTTTGTTTTTGTCAATTAATTCTATATGAGCCGTGGGTTTACTTAAATGTCATTTTTCTAAAAGGTCTTCTCCACATAGATCTTCTAATTGATTTTGTAAAATTTATTGTGTAACTGTTACTTGAACTTGATGTATCCTAGTTTTATTCGGTAAATATTAGTATTCACCACGCTGGGCTAAAGAAACTCTGATATGTGGTAAGTCCTCATAGAATAGAGTTGTGTTATTCTAATTGCTATTGCTTGGTATTTTAAGGTGTTGTAAATATAACTGATTTGTGTGATATAGTTATAGGATAGTATTGTCAAAAAAAGTCGTTTCCTAATAGAACATCATTATTCATATCATCAAATTGGTATATTATCGATATTTTTAAGATGTAATTTCCTATTTGCATCGTGACAGTTGTTTGTACTTATCTAGTATAACCATTTTTCCTGTTAAACCAGTTATTACTTTTTTATTATATCCATCTTGTTTCCATTTTGGTAGTTTATTTTCGCGGCATAAACTAGTGCCTGCTCCAGTGTCAATTAGACTATGGTAGTTTCTTGATTTGTATTCTTCGTATACAAAATCTTTTAGTATGTATATTATTTTTTGTTGCTCTTAATGGATTCAATTGCACAATATTGTATTTATTATTATACTATCATTATTTACTGTTATTGTTATTTTTTATTCTTGTATTGAGTAAGGTTGTACTGATATAAGGAAGTCAGTTCCTAACAATATTTTATTATAATTGCGTTCTGGGTCTACATGTAGACGTAATAGCATTTCATTTCTACCGTTTATCCTTAGTAGTAATATTATTTTATGGACAATCAGATGTCTATTGTTATAATAATCTAAATAGTAATATGAATTTTCTAATAGTATTAATTCCATTGTTTTGATATTTATTCGTTTAATATGTGAATTAGTAGGTCCTATATCCACAAGTTTAATATGTGAATTAGTATGTTTATTCCATCTACCACTGTCATAATATTATATTTCTATTTTAAATTGATTATTATTTTGATTGTCTAATGTATTTATTATTGGTATTAATTCCAATGTTTGTTGTTTATTTTTTATTGATAGTGATCTATTTCGAACATTATTTATGGTCTTTTTTCCTTTTGCAATATCTTTTGCTTTATTAAATTTAAATTATATATAATTTGGTATAGTCATTTCATGGTTTTGTCTAGCTGGTTTGTATCTTATAATTTCTCTGAATAGTGGGGTTCTATCTTAGAATTATCTGTAATTCAGTTTTTTACTTCATGCTTACTAGTGAAAGCATAAATATTTCTTATTTGTATACTCATAACCTTACTTTTTTTTTATCATTTTTATTCCTGATAATCTATGATGCATGACTAGACTTTTGTCTTTATTTTCTTCTGCTAGAGAAATTATGTTTTATTGTAAATTTTATTTTTTGGTACATGAAATTTCCTTGTACTATTCCTATTAAAGCATCTTATGTACTTGATATTATTCTATCATCCATTAGGTATATTTTTAATGGTGTATTTATTCCTTCCTTAAAATAAGCTTTTACTATTATTTGTACTGCTCCAAGATGTATGTGTCTTAATGTCTTTCTAGTTTTCTCACTTATCTTTTCCATTTGTCTTATTATTCTTTTTGTTATCAATGGAATTATATACTTTTTTTCCTTGAGCTTGTTCTATATCTATCGGTTGTTCATTATTTCTACCTATTATTATGATATTTCTTTTTCTTTCAAATAATGGAAGTTTAAATATCTCTTACGGATTTCTGTCTAGTTTGGTTGCTCTTATTTTCTCGTATTTTTGTATGCCAATCATTATCTCTCTTACTTCTTCATTATTTTCTTCTCTTTCTAATTATTCTCATATTTCTGTTATTTATGTCATCATATTTTTTTCACATTCTTCTGTTTCATCTTCACTACTTCCACTATCTTCTTTTATTACCATTATTTTCTTATCTTCACTAATTTCTGACTAATCTTTCTTATATTCTATGGGTTCAAAGTTTATGTTATTCATTTCTTCAATTTCTTCTACGTATTTTACATTTTCTATTTTCATTCTCTTAGGGAAATTTGGTGATATATATCCTACTTCTCCACATATATAACGATTACATTTCTTTGGATTTTTTGGATATTGTTTGTTTCTATTTATTCTTTTGAAAAATATTTTATAAGGTTTTTTATATCTCTTTAAAGTTTTTCTGCATTTTGATTTATATTTTTGAAATTTGAGTTTACGTCTTATTGTATAATTATAGTTATTATTACATCCCCATGATTTGGTCTTGCTTCATCACAACAAATTCTTTGTTTATATGTTCTATAATATTTAATTATTGATTTAGCTTCTTAGCATACTTTATCTCGATGATCTTTTACAAATTGTGTTCAATACCCTAAAATGTTTATTACTCGTTTTACTTTCTCAATTACGTATGCACTATATATGTTTATACTCCATGGATCTGGTAATTTTAGGAAAAAAGAGTCAAGAATTAGGCCATTTTCTTCTTTTGTGTAATAACTATCTTGAAATATTCTCTGAATTCACATGCATAGTTATCAAAATAACACATCGCAAATTTCTAAATTTCTTAGTTTCCATCTTGCTTTGTTCTTTATATATATATATATTATGTCCTTCTGTTTTTCGTAGACACTAAATTCTGTTCTTATTGCTTTCTCGTAATTTGTGATTATTTCTTTTAATCCTAGGGTTCTTTGTGTTGAAATTTCTTGTGTTCCTTTATCATCAATTGGTTTTGGATTCCTTATATTACTTATTTCTTCTTCTGTTAATCCATTCCACCATTTCGCTACTCCTCCTATAAAGGTTGCTTCTATAAATTTCTCAAATATATTTCCTGAGAGATTTTGTTTACTAATAGGGATGCTTTTACCTATTTTTCTATTGTTCTATCTATATCTTTTACACAGTCTAAATCTAGTCATTCTTCATTTCCTGATATTCCTGTTTTATAGTGTTCTGTGGGTTCATGTTTTTGTGTTTCTTTTCCTTTTTCTTTCCCTAACTTACTTATTTCTTTACTTTGCCATTTTCATGTTAGGTTATAAGGTCTTTTATTAGGTGGTGGTCTTAAATATTCGTACATATTAGTTGAAATTTCTGTAGATTTTGTTATGATCTTGTCTTTCTCTTGATCCACTCGTTATATCTAGACTTTTTTAAGACTTCCTCTACTTTCTCTGAATTGGGATTTGTCATTAAATCTTCTATATCTAAAATATTTATATTAAGCTTTGTTATGACTTCTAACTCCTTCATACCCTCTTTCGTTATGCCTAATTCTTCTTCTGTGTATGCGGTTATATATCTACTTAGTTCTTTTATGTTCTTATTTATTATTTTTAAATCTTTTCTTATAATTCCTACAAACTCTAGGTCATTGTAATCTTCTTCCAACTCTTGAATGTTTATCATATAAATTTCTAATTCTATTTTTGAATTTAATTTTTGTATTGATGTTTCTACTTTTGGACTATTAACCATACTTACATTAATATTCTACATGCTAGTAGGTGTTGGTAATACCAATTTGTTTTTTCGTTTCTATAATCTAATACCTTGTATGCTATTTCTTTTTGTATTTATTTAGATAGTTTTTGAGTTATTTTACTTGTTATTACTAAATATTTTAATATTTTCTTATCAGTTATATGTTTTCTTTCTATTAGTCTACTATCAATGTATCTTATTTTAAATTTTGAGAGATTTTAATCTTAATTTCTTTATTTTCTGTGAAATATCTAGTTTTTAAATAGAGTAGTGAGTTATGAAATTTTTTACTTTTAATGTTTTGTATCTTCAATAGTTCCTCATAGAAAATTATTGACTCTAGAGATATGGTAATATGGAAAAGACAAAATTGTTTGAAGCACGCACAGAACTAAGATCTTTTTAAAAAAATTAATTCCAACTATCATATTATTGTAAATAATTAAGGGGTGTCCTATATATATAAATACTTTCCAAAAAATCATATATATATATAATTGACTCAAATCTATCAGATCAACTAAAAAGCAAGGAGTAAATAGGGGAGAAGTAGAAGGAAGAATATATGAAGGAAGCTTCCTCTCTTTTTTCTTTTTATTAAGAAAGAAGGTGATTGGGGGACCAAATACTAAGGTATTGGGTATTGTATACTCTAGTACACATGCATTAAATTTTGCTCAAAAACATGTGCAAAATTAGTGGCAAAAAATTAACATCAATACAATACTCTTGTACTCATATGTGGTAAAATATCTATTACAAACCACTAAGAATGGGCATAATTACTAGCACCTCGAACTCGCTCGCGCTTGTTAAATTTATATTAACAATAAAAAAACAATTTTGAAAATACGAAATTTAAGCAGTAAGCAATCGCCATTTGTCTGGGCTTTCCTTTAGAGAAATTGATAATGCAACATATTGCTCATTTAGGAGGTGGGTGAGCTGACAGTGTTAGGGAGGGGTAGAGGAGGGAGGGGAACAGGGGAGCAGCACCATTTCAGCATCTTTTGCTATTAGTAGCATTTTACATTGCTGTCGGAGGTAGAAATGAGCGGTTGCGGGCCAAATGAGGCGGTGCGCCACCAAGCTCCTAACCTCGAACAGCATACTACCCCTCACCTCCCCCAGTCAACTTACAGACCACCCTCACTGCTCCTCCTCCCCCACCCCACCAGAACCCCCACTCTTTCAGCGTCCCAGTCACCAAGCTAAACACTACAACCGAACTGTGACCAACTATGCTCCCCCTCCACTAACCAGTGGTAACTTTAACAGTGTTGAAGATAGGAGGCTCAGACATCACTCCCCCAAGCGTGCACACCGGAGTGCGCATCAGCATGGTCATGGGCGAGTGAGTGGTCATCATCGCCATGCAACCCCCCCCTATAGAGGATGGCCCCACAGAGGGGACTCTCCTACTGGCTCTCTCGAGCGGAAAAGAACCCCCCCGAAGGACCTTCGCAACCACTATGAGAAGAGAAGTGACCAGCGATATCAGCATACAAAGAATCAGTGGAAAGGGAAAGCTCAAGTGCACCACGACCTTACCTCCCACCACCAAACCTGGCACAAAGGCAACCAGACCCTCCCAAACAACCCTTCCAGAGCCACGACTCACAGGTACAACCACAATGCCCAACACCCCTTTCATAGCCTCCCCCAACCTCCCCCAATCCACAATGACCAACCCATTGTTGTTCACACCTCAACCACCTCCCACAATCCAAAACAACTCAATCCCATCCCCCCCCCCCCACTCATCCACACAGCTCAAACCCCTCCACTCATCCCCACTGAAATTAGAGGTGGCTCAGCTCCCAGCTATTCCCTACGTTGAGCGGGCCCAAGACGGGGCACCGCAGAACATGGCTAACTTGGAGGGTACGATGGTGTGGAGTGTGGATCGTACAGAGGAGTCCAGAGGAAAACAAAAAACAAAAGAAACGGCATCTCCCCCTCAATCAATATGATTTCAGAAAGAAGAAAAGAAAAGGAAAGCACAAACCAGTGTCGTGCTTCAATTGCGGTGATCTGGGGCATATACGAAAGGAATGTACGAAGGAGATCCGCTGCTTAAAGTGTATGAAATGGGGGCATATGTCCTACATTTGTACAAACATTAAGGCGTTCAATATAGATGATGAACTGTCTGTTAGAAGAGGCCGATCACCGGACAATCCCTCATTCATCCGTTTGGAAAACAGCCTAGAGACAATCAAAGGTGAAGAGCGGTGGTTAAGCCAATGGTGTGCCACTGCCAAAGTGACGACAGGGTGCCCATTGGAGAACCATGTACTCCATGCTTTGAATGAAAAATGGCCAGTGAGAGTTCACATAGAATGGGTGGCTAAGAAGATGTGTCACCTCCAGTTCTTGGTGTCATTCCCTTCGCCAATGAAGATGACTGAGGTAACAGCCATGGGCGATATGGATTTTGGGCACTTCAAGATGGATTTTATCCCGTGGTCACCAGGATTTGGTGCCGAACGGCCTAAAGGGGAACGATTTTGGGTTTGGATCCACAATGTACCGCTACACTTCTGGAAGAAAGAAGCCCTCTAAGAGATCATCTCGGAGTTTGGAACCGTCGAGGACATAGACGACAAGACGGTGAGACACTTAGAGATTGTCTCAGCCAGGATCTTAATCCGAAGCCCCGACATCTCGCTCATGCCAAGATTTGCAAAGGTGTTTTCATTCGAGGAGTCGGACCTCGTCAGATTTGTGTTGGATAAGAAAGAGGAGCCGGAGTTGGCGGAGCCCCTATCTCTCTCATCCCCTAACGCTGCTTTCAGAGATGGCCGTTCCTACAGGCAGGTGGTCACGCCAAAGTGGGACCTAACCCTGGACGGAGCACACGAAATAAAGCGTGCGCACCGTGAAGTCATCAGAGCCACTAGAGGAAGGGAGGGGCGCCAAGGTCAGGTATCGGGGGACCCTGAGCCCCAGAGATCACCGCCACGCAGCGGCGACCAAAACAAAGACCAAGCTAAAAAAACCCAGTGGTCAAGAGGATAACCCAGCGGGAGTCCAATAGTCTGACCCAAAAAAGGCAAGATCGACCGACCCCCTACCTAGCCTTGGAACCTCCATCAAACGGATCGCTCAAAGAGGAAGTCAACCACTACAAGATTCTGAGGAGAGGCATCGGGAGGCACAATTGACCCCCAGTTTAGCAAATAGACAGAGCAAATCACCAAAAAGGAAAAAAATGGTAGCTTTGGAAAGAAAGCGGCTACAAAAGGGTGCTAACTTAGGGAAGAGGATGAAATGGGGTCTTGATCGAGACCAACGAGGTGGTTTCAACTGAGATAAGAGGGTGCTTTTCAGAAGACAAGCATGACCAACTGAAGGAAATGGAAAAAGTGGGATCTTTGGGAATGGAGCGCCAGAAAAATGGAGCTACTTTGGGGAAGAAGACGAACGGGGAATAGATCGAAACCTTGGAGAGAGTTTCGATTGACGAAAGAGGCAAACTTAGGGTAGCTTTGGATGATTTCGGCAAAAACCCTAAGGGTAAAAGCTCAAGTGTTAGAAACGAAGAGGCGATTACATTGGTTAGAGGTGCAGTCCCCTCGAGCCCATCGCCCAATACCTCGTGGGAACCGCCTGCCGCTCAAAGAGTGCCACATGGCGCTAGGTCTAACAATGGTGCCAGTATCGAAGAGAGTTTGCACTGTAAACACAACAAAGCTTATCGTGATCCCATAGGCATACAGAGTAGTGCCTTGGTAACGGAGGGGATGTGTTTAAAGAGAGTTAACATGGGCCTTTTAAATGGGCCCAAAGAGGGGCCCATGTCGAAAGAGAAGGAAAATCTTAGTGAGTTGATCTAAACCCATATGCACAAGTCCAAGTAAGACAGGAATGGACGAAGATGGGCCTAAAGAGGGGCACAATTTTGGGTCTATTGCAGTAGGGATTCTAGACATTCCAGAGAACCACTTTGAGGAGGATGATCGAGAGGCGAGGCTAAATCTCGAAGATGACTGTGTCTACTCTGAGACAAAGTCCCTGGAGTCAGAAGAGTTTGCTAAAGAAGCTATGGACATATCCCTGATTTTGTCCCCTCCAACTTCCCCCCCTCACAACCTATTGGTTTTAGAGTACAGAAAGTAGCTAAGAGGACTATTGAGGAGCCCTAGATGATTATCTTGAGATTGCTGCGGCTGCCAAATCCTCTAAGACTAGCGATGGAGGTAAACGGTCCTTCTTAGCATCTATTTTTAATTTCATGTCTGATACTGAGATTTTTAGTCTAGCCAAAACCTGTGGTCTCGCGGTAGGCGATACCGATCAAAATGCATTTCTCCTTAATAAGATTAGAAGGTGGGAGACCGATAGAGTCAACCTTATTTCAAACTCGAGGTCAAATCGAGTCATGTTTCCTTATCTATTCGTAGTTAATGGAGGCTTTATTTTGGAACGTTAGAGGATTGGGCAGACGGGGCAAGCGGGAAATGGTTAAAGAGGTCATCGCCAAATCAAATGCTAATATTGTTGGTCTTCAAGAGACCAAACTCACGCATATATCTAGACTTAGTAGGTTGGGGGGAAATCGAATCTCTGAGTGGAGGATGTCCCCATCTATTGGGGCATCTGGGGGTATTGCTCTAGGTTTTAACCCCGATACATTTCGTTGTCTGGACGAGCTCTATGGGCAATTTTCATTGTCGGTCTTTCTCCAACGTAAAGCCGGCCGTGGACTCAATCAATTATGGTGGTCTATGGGCCGCACACTTCTACCTCTAGAATGGCCTCCTGGACAGAACTTAGAGCGATTCAAGCACACTGGTCACACCCCTGGGTGGTGGGGGGCGATTTTAACATCACTAGTTTTGCCTCAGAGCACAGAGGCAGAGGATCCAGTGACTCTGATAGGGAACCGTTTAATGAGGTTATCACGGACCTGAAACTGGTTGACATTCCCATCTCTATAGGCTTTTCACCTGGTCAAACATGCAATCGTCGCCAATTCTAGCTAAACTTAGATAGGATATTGGTCTCCACTGACTGGGAGTCCAAATTTCTCTATCTTCAGCTAAATCACTCCCTAAATCTACCTCGGATCAGGTACCTATCTTCTTGTCTTCCAAGGAAGACCATCCCATGAAATCACCAAAGTTTAGTTTCGAAAGAGCATGGTTCAAAATCCAAGGCTTCCACCACATGGTCTACGAGAATTGGTCTCGCCCTACTACGGGGACTGAGGCGACCGCTATATAGTGTGAAAAAATTAGAAGACTTAGGGGCGAGCTTAGAAAATGGAACCGGACCAGATTTACGCTGATATGGAGGGCAAAAGACTCCCTTCTTGAAGGTATTGAGGAACTTGATAAGACTGAAGAAACTAGATATCTGCTACAGGATGAGCAGAATAGGTTGCTCCAATTTAGACACGAAATTGACCAACTCTATAGGCTTGAGGAAATAATATGGCAACAGTAGTCCAGAATTTTGTGGCTCAAAGAGGGAGACACGAACACAGCTTTCTTTGACCGAGTTGCTAGTGCCCAGCGTAGATCTAACCTCATTCACTCGATCCATTCGGACTCTGGAATGATCCAAGGCGATAAGAATATCAGAATGGCATTCCAGTCCCATTTTGAAGCTCCTCTTTGGACACAAAGCGGACTTAAGAGTCCCTCTTCACCACGAATTCTGGCAGGAACCGGCGGGCAACGCCGACCTTACAATGTGATCTCTAGAAGCACCCTTCACTGAGAAGGAAGTCTGGGAGGCAATCCAACAACAGGGAAAAGACAAAGCCCAGGTCTAGATGGCTTCCCGATACTCTTCTATCAGACATTCTAGGAGGAAATCAAAGGCGATCTGCTAAAGGTGTTCGCAGATTTCTACGATCATAAGCTCAAATTAGGTAGAATTAATTATGCGGAGGTTGTGCAGATCCCTAAGAAAGAAGACTCCCGGTGAGTGGGAGACTTCCGCCCTATTAGTCTCCTTAACTGCACTGTCAAGATCAGGTAGATCCTCTGTCGGAAAGTTCCGGACTACAGGAATCTTCTTGACTTCCTCAGGGATCTTCTTCTTGGTCAAAGCTGCCACCAACTCCTTACACTTCCTCTTCCCCTGAAATGTTACTGCTGGTCCTCCTGGTGCCTTCACCGTAACTTTCTTGCTCTTGCATTCGATACTATCATTGTAAATCAACATCCAGTTTATACCAGTGATTATGTTACGTCCTGCTTCCCAAAAATACGGAATACGAGTACGTAACAAAAGCCCAGCGAATGATTTTCATCATCCATAAGCTGTTTCAAGAATCTTTGCAACACATCACAGGAATAATCAGAGTCGAAAGCGAAAAGGCACAACCATTCATGAATTCTTGCAACAAATTACCAACAGGAATTTACTTGAAACCAAATACAATATTCTCAAATAAATCAGAGTCTGGAAAAAAATAAATATTCTGGATCACATCGCCCAAATACAAATAATATCCAAATAAACCAAATACACTTTTATTCAAGTTCAGGCAATAATGAAAATAATAATAATAAAGCAGAGTCTCCAGCGTTTAAAACATCATCTCGCCAATACCTTCAGGCAGCCGACCATCCTGATCTGCAATTAAGTAAATTTGCAGGAAAAAGAGAAAATAAGAAAACAAGTACCCGTCAATTGCAAGTTGCGGGTCACAAATAATGTAGGATACAAGCACATGGGAAAACTAACTAACAACATGGTATACTAACAGGTATAAGTAAAAAGTGTCAAGTAAACCGGTAAACAGGTAAACATGTATAAATTATTAGGTAAACAGGTAATCAGGTAAATATGTATCAAGTATCAGGTAATCAGGTAAACATGTAACAGGATAATCAGGTAACAGGTACACAGGTATCAGATTATATCAGGTTAAATCTTGTTATTTTACTATCTGTGTAGCACTTCATGCGCCCCAACTTTTATCACATGGTTGCTACAACAAACAGTTTCGCTTAGTAAGATTTCATAGTGGAGTCCATAAGGCAGTGTACTTAGGTACAGGAAATAGGAACAGGTAGAACCTAGTGGTTCTCTACTACTCTACACCTTCTTACATAAGAAGCAATGTAGACAGGGTCAAAAAATAGGTATAACCTAGTGGTTATCTTTCGAGAACACCTTCCTATAGGGAAGCATGCAATCAGGTACAGGTAAACAGGATCGTGAATCATGTAATCATGAACACGTAACCGGCAGGCAGGACACAGGTCCTCTTCCAAGTACACATTTCTATATTTTGCACTACTAGATCTTTCCCTTAAACCCGGCTTAGTTACTTTTATTATTATGGTCATCAACAGGCATGAGTGGGTACGAAATAATGTCAAACTAACATGGTATAATCAGGTTTAGGTTTAGGGAAACAAATCAGCATGCACGGATAATATACATTCACCTATACGAGCAAAATAGCCTATGTTCACAATCAGGACAGCAAGGCCAATCAGTGCTAAAACAGTGATTCTGAACTCTACAGAAATGCAAATCTAGATCCGTCCAAGGAGCTGGAAACTAGACATCCACACGAATCCAACGAGTATAATAAAGTCACATACTAGTTCACAACAACACAGCTCAAAACAAGTTCGAAGACAGAAAACATGTTCAGTCAGAAATCAGGAAAACGAATTCAAGAGCATGAAAACAGCATAAAAACACTTTGAATAAATCCACGAAAAATCTGGGGTAATCCCCTATATTTTCAGAGTCAAAATAAAAGTTTCATAATATTCCAGTAAGTATAGATCAGTCATCAAAAATACCAAAGCAACAAGAAAACAGAGTTTAACGAATCTGGAAATCTCAACACTACTGTACAAAAACTAGGATATCTCGCAACCAGTGAATCGAAATCCAATTCCGCGAAAGGGATATGAGAATAGATAGATTTTACTAACTTTTATATTTCACAAAGAATTTTCATACAGTACAAGGAATTATAGTGAAAATAGAGTTCTATACTGAACAGCGCGCAATTTACAGCATGAGTAGATTTTAGAAAAGAATATGAAACACCACACAAAACTTGTCTTTAAAATTCATCAAAAATCTGGGTAGTCCCTGACATCATAAAAAAACACTGAGCAAAATATTAGGTCAAGATATTATGTATAGAATAGTTCTTGAAAATAGTTTATTAACAAAACTAACCCAAAACATAATCTAGAATTGTTCGACACGTCTGTACCAAAACCTTCATATCTCAGTCATACGAAATCCAAATCAAGTAAAACTAGTGGGGTTTGAAAATAGACAAAATTATGTAAAATCCATCTTTTATTTTGGAATTCAAATACTGACTGTAGCATGGACGAAAACAGCAATCAAAACAGAACAAGCAGCAATTATAGATTTCACACCTCTAATCAAAAACATCATAACTTTCACAATATTGATCCAAACACATCCAAACTTGAAATACAGCCTACCAAACATCTAAAAATCATGATTTAGGGTTACTAACATGTCCACACTTATTATTTTCACATGGGCATTCAATCAAACACAATTCATGCAAATAATCACATACATGCATCAAAATCAAATTTTGGGCATAACCTAGTTTATTTCCTATCGAAATTGGTGTCATAAGTCATCTATGGCCAAATTAACCCAATAGAGACAAAAGCCATCAAGGAAAATAAAAATTTTGGTTGTCTCTATACCCAACTACACTAAATGTGAACCTTTTGACTTGTATCAACCTAATAAATTGTAGTACAAGTTACTTGCCTTGTTATGGAGATGAATGCGATGCAAATAGCCCTAGGAGCAAAAACCACAAGCGAATCTTCTCCAAACGCGAATCCAAGCAAACCCACGAACAAAAACTCTCATACGAACAATCTCCTTGATGCGACGAACAAAGTGCAGAATACCCACTTCAAGAAACGCAAAGAGAAGAGTTTTGTGATGATTTTGGTGTTGATGGTGGTCTTGGTGGTTGCCGGCTAGCAAGGAGGAGGGGGTTGTAGGGTTTTGTATGGATGTTTGTTCTAATGGTGTATGTGGTGGCCGGATTAAGGTGGTGGTGGTGGCTCGGGTTGGTAATGGAGGGAGGCCGGATGTTTGGATGAAGGGTGCAGCCGGGAGTAGGAAAGGTAGGGGAGGCCGGGACTCTTTGAGAGGGAGAGGGAGATAATAGAGATTAGGGTTAGGGTTTTAGGATTAGGGGTTATATATATATGGGGATTAATGTGGGTTAATGGGTTGTGGGTATTAATATGTAGTAATAGGTATACAAATGGGTAATGGGTATTGGGTAGATTTCAATTGGGGATACAATTTATTGTGAATTCTATGGCTCCTTGAAAAATCTAATTAGGGGTCAAAAAAAATCATGGGAAAGGGAAAACACCACCAAAATACCATCACATCACCAAGTAAAAATATAATGAAGATAATGAGGCCAAAAATGAAGAAAAGAAACCAAAATGGCGAAAACGAACCAAAACAATGAACAAACAACACAAGGAGCTCAAATGAAATAAAATGAATATATATTGAAATCAATCCAATATACGGTTCCGAAAAATACAAGAGAGATAAAAATACACAAAAATAAAAAATACACTCCAAAATGCGTAAAATGAAAAACAGGGGTTACAAATTATATCGACTCCTAAGACTCCCAACTCTATGAGATCGATTCCAAAAACTCTTCATCCGATCTCAAGGGCACAACCGCATAATACGGATCAGTAGTCAAAGTTTCTCCTGAGGAGTATGTACTGCCAATACCCTGCCACGGAAAATTTTCGGCTCAACCCCCAACTATTTTGCAAATTTAGGAGACACGAAAGTGTGGGACGATCCAGTATCAAACAAAACAGTAGCTTTTATTCCATTTATTAGAACTTCTCCTGTTACATAATGAATATTCTTTAGTACATAATATTCCTCTAATACAAGACTTGAAATAATAGTAATAAACTCTATTCAGATGCTCCCATACCAGTGATGACATTTTCGGCGTCCTCAACGTCCTCTTCAGTCAGAGCGAATACTCGCCTCTGCCATTATGGTTTCTTCCCCGGTTCTGCCTACTTCTGACTTTACCCTCCCCGCTGGAGCTGTGGGCAATAGGGCTTAGCATGGCCTACTCTGCCACAATGGAAACAGGTCAATGGAATTCGCGGCTTGGTACATTCAGACTTGAAGTGACCCAATTCCCCACAATTGTAGCAGATTACTCCTGAGGGCCTTGTTCCTCCGCTGCTTGGCTTCCCAGTCACCGCAATCGCATTTCCCCAATCAACTTGAACCTCTACGCTGGAGGTTGCCTCTTGAAATTGCCTGATGCCGTGGACCTTTTTCCAACATTCCAGTTATTCTTTCTGTTCTGTGCCAACTGATACTGTTCCATATCTACTTTTGTGGCTGCAGTCCTCCGAACTAGCTTATCAAATTTTCCTAATACCGAGGGGTATCAAACGAGACCTCAGACCTGGCCTCAGCCCTTACTCAAACTTTAGCGCCTTCTTGGCTTCATCATTCACCAACTCTGGTGCATACCTTGAGAGTTGAGTGAACTTCGTCTCATCCTCCCTGACTAATAAGCTTCCCTGCTGCAGGCTCAGAAATTCCATAGCCTTTTTCTCCAGCACGACCATCGGGAAGTAATGGCTATGGAACTTCTCCAGGAAGTCCTCCCAAGTAATAGGTTTGTCGCCTAAGGCTCGTTTCATGGACTGTCACCAGACTCCGGTGTCCTTCTCCAACTGAATAGTGGCTAACTTCACCTTACTAGCCTAGGGAGTCTCCAAAACATCGAACACTGTTTCAATCTGTCAGATCCAATCATCGGCTACATCAAGATCCGCATTGCCCTAAAAAAATAGGGGGTTTCATCCTCTTGAAGGATTCCACCAATTTGATAGCCTCCGGGACTTGTACTGCCTGCCCTGCCTTTGGGTTCCTATTCACACTTTCCGCTACAAATGTGTTGAGTGTCTAGTATACACAGGCCAGCTCTATATCCAGATCTAGTCGGTTGCCTTCACCACTGGATCCTTCGCCATTCCTAGTTCTTCGTCTGACCATTTCTGAGTCATAAGACTTCATCAATCATCAAGAATATCATAGACATTTCTTCCAATACAATTTAATCATTTCTAAAAATAAACTTTATACATTCAGAAATAAAATTGGTCCATACATCCATACATAAAACACCAGAAAACTCCAAATCTTCCTACAAACATAAAGTAGTCTGGATTATACGGTTCCTCTTGGCTTCTCAGAGCTATCCCCGTAGGTTATCTATTTCCTTCTACATCTTCTCGCATCTTTGACGGCATTCTTGCTTTCCCCAACGAGTTTTGTTGTCTAGCAGGGTGAAATACCGAGCATTCCTGTATCGACACTTCTCCAGTTCCTATACTCACTGATTCAGAGCTGCGATGTTCAGTTTGTCCTCTGCATGATGCGCCTCCATATGGGTTACTCTCCACTGGTGGATAATCATCTTCTTACGGAGGGAAGCGATGATGTGGTCCTTTTTGTCTCGAACCGGCTCTTCGTCCGAAGATTCATCTTGGGAATCAGGTGGAGGTGGAGTGATTTCCCAAGATTCCGGCAATTCCTCTTCTTCTGCTTCCTCTAGGTTTTCCTCTTCTTCAGGTTCTTTTTCTTCTTCAGGGCCCTCAAAGAATAGTTCCACTTCCACTTCATCCATTGGGTTTTGGTTATCAACCATCTTATAGGGAACGGGAGGAGAAGACATCAGTGTATAGAGCAACACGAATATAAATCAACTTACATTTAAATTTCTATAGACTGAATTCACACTTCTAATGTCCACCCTAATGTGTCGTCCTTATAATTTTGTACTACTTATTGAAGTTGGCTCTAATACCACTCTGTAATGCTCCGAATTCCAACACAGGCAATTTGTAGCCTAAACAAGATCTTTTACTTCAAATTCGTATATATTTACAAGGAATTTAAAAAAATTTATTTACAACATGTTCTTTACAATAGCACAACGAAATTAAATGAACATAATACAATCAACAATAATGAAAATTCTCCAATCTTGTAACGACTCGTCATAGTGACTTCAAGTCCATACCAAATCTAGTCTTGCAACTAGGAAACAGCGGGCACGTCATTTGCATACAACTGACGCAATGATATAATACAGTGATTCATCTACTTTAGCAAACACAAACTTGAATGCAAAAAGAAAAAGTGACAATCCTAGTCAGGTCAGTGTATGATATGAGTTAATGCCTAATGTACACATTTACACTACGATGACACTAATACATACTTGTTCGAATTCTATGCATCCTATACTACATAGGTCCGAAGGCAAGCCCTTACGTACTCCACATTATAGGGTTCAATTCCTCGCCATGCAACCTACTACTATGACTACTACGATATTTAGATACTTTGCAAGTATTGGTTCTCGCCCCAGAATACAGGAGATCAATCCCACTTTGCAGATCATTTTGTGGCCTATTTCATCCATCATCCCGGAATACTGGGGATTGTCTCACTCCGCAAGTCATCCTGGGACCCTCATTGCACAAATATCCCGTGAGCGTCACTCTTGCCCCAGAATACTGGAGATCAATCCCACTCAATGGATCATCCTGAGGCCTATTTCTTCTCTCGTCCTGGAATACTAGGGATTGTCTCACTCCAAGAGTCATCCTGGAGTCCATAACTCACGTTTGCTCTTGTTTCATGATATCTCCAACTAGAGCCTGACCTAAAGTTTAAATTATGGTTATTAAGACCTAGAGCTAGCTTACCCACCGGGCTTAAACCAACATACTGAGAATATTAGCTCACACTGGTTACTTCTCAAACAGAAAGTTAACCCACACTGGTTACTTCTCAAATTCCATTTGTCACAATTAGCGGTATTCTGGGTCTCACTTATCCTCTAGAATCTACACATTTCATGTTCACAACAGCATGGGTTATTCATACCCTCTTTATTCATATTTTGAAATTTCATATATTCGCATAACCAAATATTCCCTTCTTTGCACAACTCAGTTATTTGCATAACTAGTTTCATAGTCTTATCCAACAATTTCAAATCAACATCCTCTATGTATAAAATAGATAGTTTATTCACCCCTTCTAATAAGATTTTCAATGAAGTTGTAATTTCATTCAATGGATTCTTTTTCTAAACAATGTAATATTCAACTTCCAATTTTATTCTTTAACAAACTCAAATTAAATCTAGATCACGTTTAATCCAAAGGATATAATTTTAGAATATCTCTAGTAAAAGAATCAAAATTTCTTTTAAATCAAAATGAAAATTAGTATTTATTTAGTTCCAAACTCTATTTTTATATTCAACTCAATCTCCACATTTTCTCCTTAATTCACATATTAAATCTCATAATACAACCCTTGACAAGATAATTAAACGCCTCTTAATTCCTCATAAGGTACATCATACTAACATTCCAATTTTAAATTCAATTTTATACATTGTAAAAGTTTTAGGAAAACTAGATAAAAGATATCAATTATAAATTCCAATACTACTCCAAAAATAGATTTATTAGTTTCATAGGAATCATAAATGAGTCTACTACAACTTTATATTTAAAATCATCTAAAATCATCCTCAATTACTTCATCTAGATTCATTTGCAAAACAGTAGGTTCAAAATCCGAACACTGCAGCTCATGCTACTTGTAAAAATCATAGGAAAATTCTATACTTCATGAAACTTTATGTTCTTTAGAACAAATTAAAGATATCAAAGTCTACTATAACTTTTGTTGTGCAACCCAGCTATCTAAATAAATAGATAAACTAGACACAAATTAAAACCTCGCAAGTGTACGAATCGTTTATAGAAGCATAGTGAAAAGCAAGGGTCGATCCCACAGAGATTGTAGTACTTAACTCACTAATCAATAAAACAAAGAAAAATGCAAATCATAAAGTTTGTTCTAAAAGTTTATTCGAAAAGAAATGAAAAGATTAAAATCTAAATCAAGTAGAATCACAAATCGAGTCACAAATATCTATTAAAGTAGTTGGGCTTGATTTCCACCTATAGTCATGAATGCTAGATTACCTTCTACACCATTCTCAACACTCATGTTTGTTCCTTTAAGGGCATGGTATCTACTCCTTAAAGTTAATGTTTCCCTAGGCCAAGAATTAGGCATGGTATCTACTCTAATTCGTTTCTTTCCTTAAGTATTTAGCATGGTATCTACTAAGTTGCACTTGAAGAAAGCATAGGAACAATGGAAACGAACAAACACTCAAAGTTCTAGAAATTGGTATCAGATCTAGATCCTTCAAGTTGATTAAACCAAGAACCCCTAAAGATTCCTGTGTTACAATTATGAGCACAAGATACGGGTCGTCTCTATACTCATATAACAGAGTCAATTTTATACTAAGCAAACTTGATAACATCAGGTTCTTCATGTCAGTCGACTTGCTGTCACTCTCAGTCGTCTGCCCTAAGAACTTCTGAACAAGTTTGATTCATATTATAGATTATTATCAATACAATCAGGCTTAATCAATAAGTGATGAAAACAGCGTTATTAGAAGATTATAACATTACATGACTATAATTTCAATCAGCCCAACAATGAAATTAGTTGCACATATTCATAATAAAAATATTAATAAATTTGTTCAAGGATTGCATTACAAAAATTAAAGTGAGGAGAAAAAGAATAAAAAAATTAATTGCAAACCCCTCTTTCTGACTCAAAATTTTCACCCAATGCTTCCGAACCAGAGAAGTCAGCAGCCAGTCACTTGTCGCACCCGGTCAGCAGTCAAATCGAAGCACAGTAGCCCGGTCAAATCGAACCCAGAAGGCTGCCCCCGTCAAATCGAAGCCTTCTGTTGCACTGTGCACGCACCTCGAAGCGCGCGCCCGCCTGCTGCTTCCTTTTGTTTTAATCCGAAATAGAGAGACAGAGAGAGAAGAGTTAAGTTTCTCTCTCTGTTTCTCTCTCTCTCTTTGTTTATTTGTTTATGAGTCCTCTGGCTTGTTCTTTAAACTCTGTGCTTCAGCCTTTTTATAGTCTCTTTTGCCCACATCTGTAGATTTTAAGTTCCTGATTCTTATCTCTTTACTCATAGGATGATCTTCTTACTTACCACTCCCGGTCTCTAGCTTTGATTGTTGGAGAAGTTGTATAACCTGGGTTTGCATAACTTAATTTTGATTTGGATTTAGATGAGGATGGATCTTCAACTATCTTATCTTTTAACTCCGCTGGATACCAGTCGACTGGTTTTGGAATCAGTCGACTGTGTCGAGACGTCTGTAGTTTCATAATTAATCTGTCAAGTCGACTGCCTTTAGAGTAAGTCGATTGTACTGCGTAGCTTCGGGATTTCAACCTCCTCTGTTCAGTCGACTGTTTGAAGAACCAGTCGACTTGTATTCTGCAGTTTCTGTGTACCATCCTCACAATCTGGAGTAAAACTTGAATCTGCTTCGTTTAGCTGTTTTTAGGCTGTTTCCTATGGAAAAGAGAAAAGAAGAGTAAATTACCACATATAGAGCATTTAAATGTCCAATTGCATTAAGATTATTGCTCCTAAATGTGAATATTATTGGGTTCATCAAATCCCCCCAAACTTAGTTTTTGCTTGTCCTCAAGCAAAAAGTAAAAATTATGAACAAGGGAAGAATACTAGTAGACTCAACCCATCACACCAAGAATTCTCATTATGCAAGCATCAAAATTGCAATTAAAAATATAAACAATTGCAAATAAAGTAAAAACAAGCATACCCACTTTCTTCCGTGCAATTATTTAGTCATAATCCCCAAACCCAATCATATTTGTCATGCAATTAATTTAATTATAGTATGTAACAACTCCATCTGTGATTATCCCTTTTCTCTACTACAAACCGAGTAGCAAACTAGAGTTTTTTTTTTTTTTTTTTTTTTTTTTTTTTTTTTTTCCTTAGCCTCTTCTCTAAGTTGTCACTTGCCTTTTGACGCGAATGCAAAACATTTGTGATGAATCCACCCGGTTACTCAACAAGTCACAAACTTTAAAGTGCTTTGCATACTCATATTTCAAGTTGCCGTTTGACGTAAAAGTAAACATTGGTGATGAATACCCCTAGTTACTAAGCAACTCAAAACATTGGAGTAGATTGACTTTATTCAAATATATATATATATATATTTCCGTTATTACTCTATTTACTTAAACTCTGTTTAGGACTAGATCAAAGGGGATAATAACCAGAAAAAGCATCACATTTGTTTTTTATGTATAATCGCATGACTCTTACAATTTTGTAAGGAATTATGAAACTCAACAGTCCTAAAGTAAATAAGTATACTTACTCTTACTTTATAAGAAATTTTTTTATCCCAAAAAAAATATTTCAATGCTTATCTAAATGAAGAACTCAAAAGTGTAATCGTGAGATTAATTTAAATCCTTTTTTTAAAAATTTTGTTTTTCTTTTCTAAAAATAAATCATTGTAAACCTTCCCCCCCAAACTTAAATATCACATTGTCCTCAATGGGAAAGGAAAAAGAAAAACAAAAAAAGAATGCAAAAGTTCAGAAATTCTCCCCTGATTCGTCTTGAAAATTCTGCACGAGCAGCGTTCACTATTTTGGCGATATCTGGAGCTGTAGATGTCCAAATGGGCTGAAACTTCTCTTAGAATCACTTTTCCAGATTTTGAATCCAAATTGCTCAAAAATAGCCGTCAATGCATGTGTTCAAAATAGCTCCGCCCTGGCGACTTCAAATTTTCTGCAATCCTACAAGATAAAATCCAAAAAATAAAATAAAATAAACTAAAAGATAAATCTAATCTAAATGCAATAAAAGAAAACATGGGTGTAAGTACTCCCCTGAAAAATTGGGTTGCCTCCCAAGAAGCGCTATGTTTTAAGTCTTCAGCCAGACATGATGAGTTTATGCAATGTATTGAATGGCTCGCGGTTCAAAACTCATCTTATTATAAGGTTTCCCCCTCTGCCCATTCACCTTGAACGTTTGATTTCTCTTTTTGCTATGAACCTCCAACGCTCCATGTGGGGAAACCTTTGCAACAATGTATGGATCGTACCATCTTGACATAAGCCTATCAGCATTGGTCCACCTTAATGCACCATTGTGTTCTTGCAATATTCTCAACAATGTCTCTTCTTCCTGCATCCTCAATTTTGCAGAGACTACCACAAGTAACGTCTGGTTTTCACCTGCATATGCATACTTCCAATGTTCAGGCAGCTGCTTTAGCTCCACATCTGGTATCCTGGTAAAAGAAGAAACAAAAATATTATTAGACACAAGATTTTCAAACACAGGTACAAACTTACCTGAATATGATTTTGGATTTCCAAGGTAATGTACTGTCTCTGCAATCCTCCAATCATCATATTCCTGTTCAACTTGAGATAATATTAGAGGGTGTGTAATTGTGGCTTGTAATGTATCAACACTATGTTCCTGAAATGTTTGGTCACAAATTTTCTGAACCACATCAACATTATAACATTCATGATCATCGTTTGGTACTTTTGGTGCATCAAATATTTTAAACTCAATCTTGTCCTCTAGGGTTGTCACCGATTGGAGCTGTTCTTGTCCTCTAGGGTTTGGTATGGTTTGTGGTGGGAGTTTTCCTGCCTTTCTTTCACTTAACTCCTTAGCAATTTGACTGATTTGAGTTTCCAATTTTTGAATGGCCTGCCCTTGTTGGTTGCTTGTTTGCTGTTGCTGTTGAAGTAATTGAAGAACGGTGGATTCGAAATCCAACTTCTTCTATTCTTGCACTGACCGATCAAACCCATTCCCACTCTGAAATTGCTGCGCATGCCCTTGTGTGAATTGATTGTCTTGATGGTTTTGATTATTGCTCCATGAAAATTTTTGATGGTTTTGCCACCCTGAGTTATACATGTTTGAAAAAGTGTTGTTCTGGGGTGAGTACATTTCCTGTCCTACGTAGTTTGCGTGCTCATGATCTGTGAAAGAAGACATGGGACATGTATTAGTTGTATGATCAGAATGAGAACAATTTGCACAAATTTCTTTTGGTTGGTTTTTTACGCCACCCAGCGTTGAAATCGCATTAACAAGCATATCAATCTTTTTGTTCATGGTTTCAATTTCTAATTGCATGTTATTATTATTAGAAATTTCGTAAACTCCCCGTTTTTTCGAAAGGCATCTTCCCCTTGTTGAGAATTGCTGTGAGTTCTCGCTGAGTTCTTCAAATAGTTCGATGGCCTCCTCACCACTTTTTCTCATCAAGATTCCGTTGCAAGCTGAATCCAAAATTGCTTTGTTAGTGTCATTTAAACCCTCATAAAATGCTTGTACCTGATCATCCTTAGGTATGTTATGCGTAGGACACTTGAGAAGATTGTTCTTGAAGTCCTTCCATGCCTCGAAGAATAAATCGCCATCTTTTTGTTGGAAGAGTAGAATTTCCCTTTTTAGTTGTCTGGTTTTCTGAGCTGGAAAGAATTCCTTCAAGAACTTTGTTGCCAATTGCTCCCATGACTGAATTGATCCTGGTTCCAAAGAATTATACCACAATTTAGCAATAAGTTTTAATGAAAATGGAAACAAGATTAACCTGATTTGTTCAGGGGTGAGCCCTTGGACGCTTTGTGTTCTGCAAAGATCAAAGAAATCTTGCAAATGTAGATGCGGATCCTCGTCTAGTCTGCCACTGAAGTGGGGAACCATGCTGAGTAATTGAGGTGATAGGTGCATATTCCCTGTGACATTAGGTTGAAAAGCTATGCAAGAAGGTTGCTCAATATTCTTCGGAGTGAATTTGTCTTGCATTGGTACTCGATTTAATACTTTCTCACCCATTGTTGCTTTTGGAAAAATTCTCTGTACAGTCGACTAATCCTTGGAGACAGTCGACTTATCTGAATCTGCAAAATGTAACCTAAAAGAAAATATAAGCAAAGAAGAAAAAAATAAAAAGAAAAAGATTTGTATTGATTTTGCAAGTTAAGATACTAAACAATCCCCGGCAACGGCGCCAAAAACTTGTTGTGCAATCCAGCTATCTAAATAAATAGATAAACTAGACACAAATTAAAACCTCGCAAGTGTACGAATCGTTTATAGAAGCGTAGTGAAAAGCAAGGGTCGATCCCACAGAGATTATAGTACTTAACTCACTAATCAATAAAACAAAGAAAAATGCAAATCATAAAGTTTGTTCTAAAAGTTTATTCGAAAAGAAATGAAAAGATTAAAATCTAAATCAAGTAGAATCACAAATCGAGTCACAAATATCTATTAAAGTAGTTGGGCTTGATTTCCACCTATAGTCATGAATGCTAGATTACCTTCTACACCATTCTCATCACTCATGTTTGTTCCTTTAAGGGCATGGTATCTACTCCTTAAAGTTAATGTTTCCCTAGGCCAAGAATTAGGCATGGTATCTACTCTAATTCGTTTCTTTCTTTAAGTATTTAGCATGGTATCTACTAAGTTGCACTTGAAGAAAGCATAGGAACAATGGAAACGAACAAACACTCAAAGTTCTAGAAATTGGTATCAGATCTAGATCCTTCAAGTTGATTAAACCAAGAACCCCTAAAGATTCCTATGTTACAATTATGAGCACAAGATACGGGTCGTCTCTATACTCATATAACAGAGTCAATTTTATACTAAGCAAACTCGATAACATCAGGTTCTTCATGTCAGTCGACTTGCTGTCACTCTCAGTCGACTGCCTTAAGAACTTCTGAACAAGTTTGATTCATATTATAGATTATTATCAATACAATCAGGCTTAATCAATAAGTGATGAAAACAGCGTTATTAGAAGATTATAACATTACATGACTATAATTTCAATCAGCCCAACAATGAAATTAGTTGCACATATTCATAATAAAAATATTAATAAATTTGTTCAAGGATTGCATTACAAAAATTAAAGTGAGGAGAAAAAGAATAAAAAAATTAATTGCAAACCCCTCTTTCTGACTCAAAATTTTCACCCAATGCTTCCGAACCAGAGAAGTCAGCAGCCAGTCACTTGTCGCACCCGGTCAGCAGTCAAATCGAAGTACAGTAGCCCGGTCAAATCGAACCCAGAAGGCTGCCCCCGTCAAATCGAAGCCTTCTATTGCACTGTGCACGCACCTCGAAGCGCGCGCCCGCCTGCTGCTTCCTTTTGTTTTAATCCGAAATAGAGAGACAGCGAGAGAAGAGTTAAGTTTCTCTCTCTCTCTCTTTGTTTATTTGTTTATGAGTCCTCTGGCTTGTTCTTTAAACTCTGTGCTTCAGCCTTTTTATAGTCTCTTTTGCCCACATCTGCAGATTTTAAGTTCCTGGTTCTTATCTTTTTACTCATAGGATGATCTTCTTACTTGCCACTCCCGGTCTCTAACTTTGATTGTTGGAGAAGTTGTTATTCGCAGATAACCTGGGTTTGGATAACTTAATTTTGATTTGGATTTAGATGAGGATGGATCTTCAACTATCTTATCTTTTAACTCCGCTGGATACCAGTCGACTGGTTTTGGAATCAGTCGACTTTGTCGAGACGTTTGTAGTTTCATAATTAATCTGTCAAGTCGACTGCCTTTAGAGTAAGTCAAATGTACTGCGTAGCTTCGGGATTTCAACCTCCTCTGTTCAGTCGACTGTTTGAAGAACTAGTCGACTTGTGTTCTGCAGTTTCTGTGTATCATCCTCACAATCTGGAGTAAATCTTGAATCTGCTTCGTTTAGCTGTTTTTAGGCTGTTTCCTATGAAAAAGAGAAAAGAAGAGTAAATTACCACATATAGAGCATTTAAATGTCCAATTGCATTAAGATTATTGCTCCTAAATGTGAATATTATTGGGTTCATCAACTTTGTAGTTATAAGTTTCCCCAAAATATGATGTTTATAACCATGAATTCTTTGAAATCTACAGAAAATGTTATACAGACTGACACTGTTCAATCTTGTAAAATTCATTATAAATTCAGTTCTTCGTGAAAAATTGATTTCTTAGACTCTAAAGAAAAGTTAAGGAGTCTACTTCAAGTTCTTTGTTTTGACCTTTCTCAAAATACTGCATCTAAGATGCCAAATGATCAAAATCTGAAATGTGTACAAATTTCCAGTAACTAGCCAACTGCCAACCAGTCCCAAGTTTTGATTTTGTTAAAATAGTAAATGATATCCAAATATTATGAACTTTTAAAGAGATATTCTTGACATATAAAAGATGCTCCTATAAAAATTTTAGCTCTGGATTTCATCTAGTTTAATAGATATGATTTTTTGAAATGCAACTAAAACTTAAAACAGAACCTTATGAAAATGCCCCCAAATCAATCATGTCTTAATTTCACACATTCAATTTAATTGTGGTGTAGCAAAATCCAATATGAATCAACATTCATGAATTAACATACATGAGCAAACATGCATGATATTAACACAAAAGAAAATCTTATACATATTTATTTTTGAAGCATGAAAAATCAATTTTTATGTTGTATTTTCATCTATTCAACTAATCTAGCATGCATTCATACTCAAATTAATTTAGCAATCACATTCTAGCCTACACATAGCAATCATCTAACAACTTCATGCATCAAAATACCTAACTAGAAATTAAAGAGACACGCACCTCAAATGTAAAATTCCTAGTACTTGAACCCCTAAAATATTTCTCCAAAGCTCCAAGCAAAGAATCCCGGCCTCCTTCTAGCTCCAACCGGCAAGCCCCTCTCTCTTTCTCTTTTTTTTTGTTTTGATTTTCATTCTATTCATGACAAAGGGGTGGTCTATTTATGGGAAGAATGTGTGGTCAAAATGATTCCCCACTTCCCAAAATAACTCCCCACTTCTCCACAACTCACACCACTCTCCCTCATTCTCAAAGGTGGCCGGCCTACACGCTCAACGTGCACAATGGACGTGCACGTGTACTCAATGTGTGCACACTCTTTCATAGAAATTTTATTATTAGTTTTTATTAAGTTAGATGTATGTGTTATACATGACAAGTGTACCAATTTAACTAGATTTTTTAAATATACATTTAAGTGTAAAAATAGTCATAGGCATTAAATTTGTAATTAGTTTTAGTGGGCTACAAAAATAGATTTAGGCCTAATGGATTTAATTAAAAATAAATCACACAATTGTGGCTAGAAAAATTAGAGGAAGAATGTTCATGACTTAAGAAAATTTTAGGAACCAACATGCGCACAAAATTTTACGTGCAATGCACGTGCAAAAGAAAAATAATTAAAATTAATTTTTCTCTGGGATGTTGCAACAAGTGGATACATTTTTAGTGTCGCTGGTGGTGCTGTTTCTTAGAGGTCCAAGAAACTGACTATCCTAACTTACTCTACTATGGAGTTTGAGTTAGTTGCTCTAGCTGCTGCTAGTGACGAAGCAAACTGATTGAAGAACCTCTTGTCTTACATTCCTTCATAGAGTAGGCTTATACCTCCAATCATAATTCCTCAGATAGTATTGCTGTCAAAGCCAAAATACAAAATGCTTACTATAATGGTAAGAGATTAATGATTTGTCGCAAGCACAGTACGGTGAGAAAGCTTCTCACGTCGGGTGTTGTTACCGTGGATTTAGTGAGATCAGAAAGTAACCTTGCAGATCCTTTGACGAAAGAATTTTCTCGAGACAAAGTTTGGAACACATCGAATTAGATAGGACTGAAGCCCATTTAGAATCACATATGGTGGGAACCCAACCTATACGACTGGAGATCCCAAGAAATCGGTTCAATGGGAAAAACAAGCCATACTGTGATTAGAATCATGCAACCTAGAAGTTAACCACTCCTTAGTCCATCTTGATGTGTATGTGCATGATGTCTTGTAGCATTTGTAAGGATAAGCTTAGCTCTTAATGAGTTCTTTATCTCTGTATGAGAGGAGTGCCTAGCTACAAGAGCACTTTTGATAGTTTCACCAGGATGATTGTGATGTGTGGTTGCTTCTATGAGAATGGGGTTGATTCTCTATAACATTCACCTATACTGGGATAAAGCACTAGGCCGGAATGTGCTGGTATTTAGAACTTACACCTGGTGGAATCATGTGTGGTTTTCCTTCACTATGTAAGGGTAATGACTTAAAGACTTAAGATCACACATTTTTATTGCATTTTGGGGATTGTCCACTATGTAAGGTTCAAGTTTTCGGACACCTTACTTATGCATGGTTCTATAATTTTGGAAAACCCCTTCTCTTTAAATTAGTGTTTTAAATATATAAGTGGGGGATTGATGGAATTTAGTATAGTATACATTTAAAACACTTCTTTTATTGTCAACATTGTCTTGTGGCCCAATGGTTAAACTTTTGTGCTCACATGAGGTTTGTAACACCCGCAAAATTGAGTAATGACAATTTTGCCCTCGTGTATTATGCACGTGTATTTTGTATCGTTACGAGTAATATTCGTAACGTATTTTTATATAAATATCATATTCTGATTATTTATATGTTTTTTATTTTCTCAACACTCATTTCAATCCTATTTTTAGCAAACTTAAATATTTATTTTAATCCTTGTATTTTACATGTATTGCGCATGTTTTCGATACACGTGTTGATTACGTATATTTTTCCGTAACGTGAAATATCTGTAACACTAACATTATAAATATTTTACGTATGTTGTATTTTTATTGTTTATGAATATTTTCCATTCTCCCGAATTTATTTTGTATTCGAATATTTATTCTTTTCTTTCGAACGTATTTTACACGTAAAATTTCATGCACATTTTATTCCTAAAATTTTATTAAGTCATGAGAACTTTTCTTCTCATTTTCTAATCACAAATGTATTATTTATTTTTTAATTAAAACTCATAGGCCTAAAGATCATCTTAAAGCCCAATAGAAAAATTATTTAAAAGAAAAGCTCATTAGTTAACCTACATTTTTAATAAACAATTTTTATCCTACACTTGTTATGTAACAACATGTACAATCAAATAAATAACAATTAACTAAATGAGAAGTGTATACATGTGGGAAATCCAAGGGTTGGCCAATTCATGAAGGAAGAAGAAGATTTGGTAGTTTGTGTAGTAATGGTGAGTGGGCAATTAGTGAAGGGGGTTATGTAGGTTATGAATTTGAACACTTAATTTGGGTAGTAGAAGAGTCTTCTCAAACCCTATAAATACCACCATCTTTCTTCATAAAATCTTGCATCAAAAATCAAAAGAAACAAAAGATTAAAAAGATAAGAAAACAATGAGAGGAAAAGAAAGAAAAGAAAAGAAGAAAAAGAGAGTTATTTAAGTTCTTGCTTGGACGAATGGCTTGCCTTTGCTAGGAGGAGAAGGCTAGCATCTTGTTGGAGCTAGGAGCAACATCCAAGGAGTCTTCTTCCATTTTTCTTTCTTCAACTAAGGTGGGTGTCTTCTTGAACTTTCTAAAATTTTAGTATCATGCATGTGTAGTAAAATTGATATTTAAAATTGTTTATACATATGAGTAGTGGTTAATTTGTGGTGATGATATTTAGAATGAAAATGCATGCTAATTGAAAGATTATCTTGTAGATAAGTTGAAATGGTATTGTTTGATTGCATGGTAGTACATAATGGTTAGATTAAATGATATGGATATAGATTGGTACACAAAGTTACTAATTCATGCCAAGAAAAGTTATTGTTTTGAGTTTTGTTTGCCCATCAGAAAATTGTATTTAATAAAATAGTTAGAATCTAGAGCTAAATTTTTTTTGAGAGAATCTTGTATATGTCAGGAACATTCCTTTAAAATTTCATATGATTTGGAGGTCATTTACTATTCTAATAAAATCTAAACTCAGAACTGGTTAGTAGTTAACTGATTGCTGGAAATTTGTACACATTTCGGTTTTTGAGCAATTCAGCATTGTAAATGAAATAATTTGAGAAAATTCAGAACTAAGAAATTTTAGTAGACTCATTAACCTTTCTGAAAGTCTAAGAAATCAAATTTTCACAAAGAATTGAATTTATAATGAATTTTTCAAGACTGTACAATTGACAGTATTTCGACCATACTATATATTTCGAAGAATTCAGAGTTATAGGTACAGTATTTTGAGGAAACTTATAACTAAGAAGTTTTAGTAGACTTGTATACCTTTATTTTGATATAAAGAACACAAAATTTCGTGAAGTATATAATTTTCTATGATTTTTCCAAATGGCATGAAATGCAGTTTTCTGGCTTTGAATTTACTGTTTTGCAAATGATACTTAAACGAAGTTATTGAAAATATATTCTTGCTGTTTTAAGTTATATTTTGGGAAAAAATAAAGATCACTCATGCTTAGATGAGATATGAACTCAAGAAAAAAATATATATGGTTAATGACGTTAGGAATTGGTTTAAAATAAATCAAAGGAAAATGATGAGATGAGTTTTCAAAGATGAATTTTAAGAAATTATGTTTTAATCTTAATTAACTTGTATTGAAAAGGTTTTGATGAATATGAAAAGTGTATTGTGAAAATGAATAGGTTGAGATCGTACTTATCGATGAATAAATAAGAATGAATAAAAGAATTTGAATGAATTATGAATACATGAACATGAGTTATAAGGGTATGAGTACCCCAAGTTGTTGAACATGAAAAGATGTTGATTCTAGAGGCTTAGTGAGACCCAGGTACCAGCAAAGAAATGAAAATGAAATTTTGATTTTGAGAAGTAACCAGTATGAATTGACTGTCTCAATATTTTGTTTAAGACCGGTGGGTAATCTAAACTTTAGTTTTTAATAACTATAACTTAAACTTAAGGATAGGCACTAGTTGGAGACATGACGAAATGAGTGCAAATGTGAGTTATGGACTCCAGGATGATCCTTGGAGAGAGACGGTCCCCAGTAATCCAGGACGATGGATGTAAGGGCCACAGAATGATCCACGGAGTGGGAACGATCTCCAGTATTCTGGGACGAGAGCAACGCTCATGGGATGCTTATGCAATAAGGGCTCCAAAATGACCTGCGGAGTGAGACGATCTCCAGTATTCTGGGACGATGGACGTAAGGGCCACAGAATGATCCACGGAGAGGGATTGGTCTCAATATTCCAAGGGCAAGAGCCAATACTTGCAAAGTGTCTAAAGCTTATAGTAGTCATCTTAGTAAGCTGCATGGCAAGGGATCTAACCTTACAATGTAAAGTACGTAGGTGCTTGCCCTCGAACCTTTGTAGTATGGGATGCATAGATACCGAACAAGTATGCATTAGTGTCATCCTAACGTAAACATCTGCATTGGGCATTAAGTCATATCATACACTGACATGTTTAGGATAGTCACTCTTTACACTTTTATATGCATTCAAGTTTGCGTTTGTTAAAGTAAGAGATTTCGTTATAATACAGCATAGAGAGGATCGTTGTTTATAACATTGCGTCGATTGTCAGCAACTAACGTGCCCACAGATTTTTAGTGCAGGGCTTGACTGGATTGGAAAGGACTTAAAGATGGTTGATGATAAAGATTATATTTAAGCTGCTGATATTAGAGTTGTAATTCTTGTTGTATTTTATTCCGATGTGTAACTCTGTAGTAAACATTGTTATGTAATAAAAGAAATGTTTTAATTTCTTGTAAAATTGTACGAATTGAAGTAAAAGATCATGTTGTTCTACGAATTACATGTAAATGGAATTCGGGGTGTTACAGGGTTAGAGGTTCAATTCCCAATATATATATATATATAGACACACACACACACATGCGCGCGCGCGCGCGCACGCACACACACGCACACAGAGTGGTGTGTGTGTGGGGGGGGGGGGGAGGGGTATGAGAAACTTGCTCATTTAATAAATAAGCAATTGATGATGTGGCATACATATGATTGGAAAATTTTTAAAGGGTTAGTTGTCCAATGTATCACATGCATGCCACATAATCAATTGCTCATTTACTTAACGAGCAAGTTGCTCATATCCATTTTACCGTATATATATATATATATATATATATATATATATATATATATATATTTGGTTGGGTCGGGCCTTAGGGCCTTAGGCTTCTTGAAAAGAAAAAACATTTTTTTTTATAAACTTTTGAATAACTGATTTAAAATTTTCGAAATTTGAACTTTTGAACAAGTCAAAAACGTTTTTTTTCTCAGACTCATCAAATGCATTTACTGCACTAGCCATTTTTGATCTGTCAAGGCAAAAATCAAGAAAAATTTTATGGAAAAAATAAAGGCAACGTGTTTTTTCCTTTTTATGAATCTTCTCTTTGGTTATAAAAAAGGATTTTTGTCAAAAGAAATGATAAGCAGAGAAAAATTGTTTTTCTTCTCTTCTCAAATAATTCTTCCGGTCATTGAGCAATTTTCATATTGAGTGGTGCAAGTGGGTACGTATTGCTACCACTGATTTAAATTTCCTCCGATACGGTCGAAATGTCGTTCGGCTAGCTTGCAAATACGAAATCATATATTTTATACTTTATATTGTTTTGGACCGACATGTGTAGATTTAGTCCAAAATTGCCGAAATATCAGCCGAAATATTACCGAAATTAGCGAAATATCAGCCGAAATAGACACACAAATGTTGTTGTGAATATATATTAAAAAATTATTTTACTTTTTGCATATATGTCTTTCAATATAAGACCTTAAACTAAGTTAATGTGAGGATTTCGTCTCGCTATTGTTTGTATATATGCAAAGTCAACTAAGTTTATTAACTAATACATTTTTTCTCATCAATGCAAATTCAATTTAGTTATATACTTATATTACATTCTCTATTATATTGTTGTTAAATTCTGTGAATATTTACCGTAATTGATTCATATCATTAGTTATATTATACAGTATTTTATTTAATAAATGACATGTAGGACATATAATATTTTATTTAGTAACCAAAAAAAATATTTATTGAGTATAAGAAATGAACATCCGATATGATCACATTTCCCCGAGATCTCCTCCGATATTTCCAATCTGAGACGAAACACCTCTTGCCGAGATGAGTCTGAAATCCGAGATTTAAAACGATGGTTGCTACTAGAGTATTAGACAATACTATAAATGGAAGCTCGTTGTATCGTGAGGGGAGTGTTTGGTGATCAACGATTCATCTTCAGAATCTGCCAAATAACTTCTTAAAGAAAGTGCAATCCATGCCTTGAGCCGTTCTCACACTTTCTTCCTGTTGCAGTTAAAGTCGATCAATTCAATCCACTCCAGAGTCGTGCAGTACTATCAGAATGTTGATTTGGGTATTCAGGTTTACTTCACTTAACATAAACTACTCCTGTATGATCAAATATTAAGAGACTACTAAACCAGATGAGAAGAGATCACATGAAAAGTTAATTCTAGTAAAAATTACTAATATATGTTCCTAGATCATTAATTGTATCAATTCATGTATCAATTTAGGAAAATAAAAATACAAATTAGGATTATGAACAAAAAAAAAAAAAAAAAAAAATTCTTCTTACCTCAAGATAGATATCCAAAGCTCTGTAAACTCCATCAAGCAGCATGCACCCCTTCTCTACAGCCATGCTGCTTCCTCATCTCAGCAAATCCTCAACCTCTATGGTTGCTTCCACCTCAAAACAAACAAAACCCAACAAATTAAACTTACAACAAAAAGAAAAAACCAAATTGAGAATCGAGAAACAAACATGTACTGATCGAGCTACCTATTCTAGTCTTTAAGGCAATCTTGGAGGAAGTGGCAATTATCAAGAGAAAATTCAAAGCAACGGCCACCCCCCACCCCCCCCCCCCCCCCCAAACAAAATAAAAATAATATAATATAATATAATATAATATTAAAAAATATTCCCCCATTTCCCCCTTTTTTGTTCTGCAACAAAATTTTGGACGAAGACTGAGTAAAGTTGAGAAAAATGGTTAAATAACATCATCAAAATGGAAACATGGCTTCTATAACACAAAGGGGCTTAAGGCTAGCTCTAAAATAGAGCAAAGTTTTAAAGCCCCATTAGAGCTCAACTTTGCTCTATTTTAGATTTATAGAGCACCATTAGAGATGCTCTAATAGTTATCTTTGTCATCATATTAACTTTTTTGTGTCATCATTTGGCTCATTGGAATTAATTTAAGTTTGTTTAGCAAGAATATAAAATTTTGATTTTTTTTTCCTTCTCTCCAAATATAAAGGGGCATCCATAACACTATTCACACTTTCCCCCTTTTTTAATGCCCTATTTGAACACATCATTTTTTAAATACCACTTGTATCCTTTTTTAACTCTAAACTAGTTAATTAGAATCAACATTAATTTAAAAAAAAACTTATCCTTTTATATTATATAATGATAATATTAATCATATTATATATTATATTATTAAATGAATTCCTATATAATTTTATACTTGATTATTTCAAATTGTTACTACAAGTAAAAAGTTCATAATTTAAAATTAGTTCCAAAAAGTACTAATACTAGGCTCATTTTAAAGCTCTCGGCAAGATATTTCTAACGTTATAATATTTTTTCCCAAATAGATTATTAATATAAGCAATTTAATGTAAAATTTATTGCAACAAAACTAATTTCATACTTTTTTTTGGAGAAAAAAATATATTATATAAATTACAGAAGGCATGGTTGGAGTGCCTAGGGATGGCATTCCGGCCTACCGGGCCGGGCCGGGTTGAAACCCGGCGGGTTTGACCCTAGGCTCGGGCTGGGTGGAATCGCGGGTTGGGCCAGGGGAGGAAAGGAGGGGCCCGGACCTAGCCCCTGGCCCCTGGCGGGCCGAGCCAGATTTCAAATTTTTTACACAAAGATCAAGGAAAAGGGATATTGTTCACAATTGTCAAGAACATGTAGATAAAAGTGATATTCATAAATTAAGTTATTTTTATGAATTACAAAGTTTGATATATAATCAAATAGATTAGTAATATTTCATATTGTAATTTTCTCAAATTACAATTTGAGGGAAGCATTTGTATTTAGAGATCGAGATGACTTATATTTAGATTGAAAAGAAGGCATTGGACTATTTTTGTGCACTTCTACTTAACCTAAATATTGAATCACATCCCCCTAAATTTTCCAATTATTTACAATAGATTATCCAAACTTCATTCTACTAGATGTTCATTCGTTGCTACTTGTTGAGTCATTGTGTGCTTCATGTAAATCTTGGGTCCTTTCTTCTGCTTTCGTTCAATCTTCAGTCCATACTAACATCTCCAAATTCTTTGATGTCAAGCAATTTCTGTTCGGGTTCATAATCCTGCCACCAAGAGAAAAATCACTTTTCGATGCAACGGTTGACATAGGTGTAGTTAGCAAATCTTTAGTCATACGAGAAAGAATAGTTAAAATATTTTCATTGGTTTTCCAAAAATAAAACACATCTATTACATCATCATGGAAGGTTGTGCATTATACCAATTCAACTCATTCGGTGAATTGGTTCTTGGTTTTTTTTGATTTATTGAGATTTAAAATTCTACTAGTTGCAAGACCCTTTCCCTTTGATAATATAGAAGAAGAAGAAGAACTAATATTTTGTGTTTGTGTAGTGTTAGATGAATAAAGTTGATATGGCTAAAAATAGGGTTAAATCGGAACCGTTCAAATCGGACACGAATCTTCAAGCTCAGGGGGTAAAACGGTAATTTCACCTACAAACGGGTCTGAAATGGGGACTGGTCTTTCTTCAAAGCCCAATAACCCACGAACGGATCTGCCTTAACTGGGTGCGGGTTCCAACCCGCAAGAAACCCAGTCCAGCTGGATAGAATTAAGGTTTATGATTGTCCCTAATCAACGACCCTGATTCGCTCTATCCTTTCACTGGGAATTAGGGATTTCATTCCTAAACTGATCCCAAAGGCGGCTATAAATACCCCCCATCCACCACCATTAAGAGGTAATCAATCTTTGTCAATCAAAGCTCTTTCATAATCTTTTCTGTTTGGCCAATCAAAGCTCTTTCATAATCTTTTCTGAATACTGACTTGAGCGTAGGAGGGTGCGTCTCCGGGATCAACCCCGGTGTTTCGCACTTTTTGCAGATTCACGGCAGCGGCAAGAGACCAAATCAACAAGTTGGTGGAGATCAACAGGTTTGCTTTATTGTTTTCTCCAAGAATCCACAAATTCTATCTGTTTGCTCCCACACCAAAATTAGCAGCAACAGATTGGCGCCGTCTGTGGGAACGAAAAAGCAACCCGACCTAACTTCATCAGCGATACTAGTTTCAAGCCATGCATCCAAGACAGAAGGCGAAGGCAGCGGTCTCCAACCGAAGAACCACTTCTCTTCCTCCCCTCCCCCTCCTCCAACTCAAGGTGCTCCTCCTCAACAGGCCCCTCTAGGGTCTCGGGGGGGGGGGGGGGGGGGGGGCTGCCTAGGGGGGCTCCCGTTGGAGTTGTCCGAAGCAACACCCTCCTCATGACCATGTCGCAGGTCCCAATCCTTCAGTTGAATCTATGGCTTCTCAAAGCCCTCCCGAGCGGGATCTTCGTCAAGTGATTGCCGACCGCCAAAAGGGGGTCGACCTCAGAACTCGCCTGAATGGATGGCGAGCCCTTGGGGGAGTCTATCAACCTGAGCACCCAGGGGCCTCAAGAGTCCGAACCCCCCGTCGACCAAGGACTAGAAGATCCCCTCCACTGAGGAGGCGAAGAGAGTCCCCTCAGCGTCATCGGCAGAGAACTCATTCTCCAATAAGCCGAGCCACACATAGGGACCGCCAAGCTGGAGATGGCATCAGTCACAAGGGCAGATCTTCAAGACTTCCAAGCGACAGTCTTACAGGCCCTCAATATCGCATCGAAGAACGACCAGAGGCCACCTACTCAAGATCCAGCTAGGAGCCACCGCCTTCACACTCATAGTCCTCATCCCTCTCCAAGCTACCATTGCCGTAGCCCCAGTCCACCCTCGTACGAAGATGAGTCCCGGAGCTCGGCAAGATATGATCAAAGAGAAGACTCAGTCTACCGTCGTCTCCACGAAATGGAGAGGCACCTCGGCCGAATTGATAGGGAAGAAGAGCAACGGGCGATAAAACTCTGCCCGAGCAGACCTCCATTCTCCTGCACCATCATGGAGGCTCCCGTCCCAGAGAACTTCAAGCCGCCTCACTTCGAGATGTATACCGGGGAGTCGGACCCCGCGGATCACATAGAGAGTTTCAAAACTCTCATGATGATCCACCACGCTTCAAATGCCCTCCTCTGCAAAGACCTTCCCTGCTACGCTAAAGGGGTCTGCAGAGAATGGTACTCTCGACTCGCCCCGGCCTCCATCTTCTCATTCAGTCAGTTCGAAGGGCTCTTTCTTAATCATTTCGTGAGTAGCCACCGGGTCGAGAAAACAAGTGTATCTCTGGTGACCCTCAACCAAGAAATGGGTGAACGCCTAAGGGATTATGTTCAACGCTTCATCGCCGAGGCCCGGTCCATTCCCTCCCTCAACCAATCAGTAGCATCTGTCGCATTCGAGCGCAACGTCACCGACACTCGCCTCAAGACGTCCCTTGCCAAGAAACCTCCTCGGGACTTCTCAGAACTCTTACTTAGGGTGGAGAAGTACATACGAGTGGAAGAGGCTCTCAACCCCCTACTCTTGAAGAATCATCTTCCGGGAACAAACGGAAGAATATGAGCGAAGAGGGGTCCCAAAAATCCCAGAAGGATGGCAATGGCCAGCGCCGCCTGACTCCTCGTTTTGAGAAGTTCACCCCCCTCATTGCTAATATATCAGAAGTTCTAATGGAGGTGGACAAGGAAGGGCTACTCCGTGCTCCCCCTAGAATGAATACCCCTGGCAAGAAGAGGAACAAGGATAAGTGGTGCCGCTTTCACATGGACCACGGCCACGACACGGATGATTGTCGGGCTCTCAAAGAGGAGATCGAAGAACTCATACAGCGGAGACACCTGACCAAGTTCGTCCAAAAAGATGGGGCCGAGCTCCCCCCCTGAGGAGTGTACAAACGAACAGAGAGGCCCGCTGAGCTTCAAGACTCAGAACTTGGGGCCGAATTCCACCTCATCCAAAGAGGACCAATCGAGGGAGAACTCAGCTCCTCCCGAGAGGTCTTCACCGTATCGTAGAAGTAGGTTCTTGATTTTCAATAAGGTCGATGCTTGTAACCCTGCCAATAGCATGTAATAATGGCTCGTCCCATTGAAGCGGCCACTTAGTTTATCTCAATAAAACTTTATATTTTTTCACTGAAAATTATTGCTCTTGCTTCATATTTATCTCTCCGAGTCACGACTCGCTAAATGGTGAGTTCAGAGTCAGCTTCTCCTACATGGCTGCTCCCACAACTTACTATGCTAAAGAAAAAATGAGTTTGGAGTCCAACACTTGGCTCGATTCCGCTTCAAATTACTCGCTTATAAGCGAGTAAGAAGTGGTTCGCCATTCGGAATTGCTCCTACAACTCGTTAACCCCCTCTAACAATGAGTTCGGAGTCCAACACTTAGCTCGATTCCGCTTCAAATTACTCGCTTATAAGCGGGTAAGAAGTGGTTCGCCATTCGGAATTGCTCCTACAACTCGTCAACCCCCTCTAATAATGAGTTCGGAGTCCAACACTTGGCTCGATTCCGCTTCAAATTACTCACTCATAAGCGTATAAAAAGTGGTCGCCATTCGGAACTGCTCCCACAACTGTTGAATCTCTCTCTTATCGACGAGTTCGGAGTCCAACACTTGGCTCGATTCCGTTTCAAATTACTCGCTCATAAGTAGGTAAGAAGTGGTTCGCCATTCGGAACTGCTCCCACAACCGTCGATTCTCTTACTTATACAACAAATTCGGAGCTCACAACTCTCTCCTAGAGTTGCTCCTCACACTTGTCTCCCAAATGGCTCTCTCCTAGAGCTGAGCTCTTCGTTCCGCTCGCCTCCAAAGCGGACCTCTTCTCAATGAGTTCGGAGCTCACAACTCTCTCCTAGAGTTTCTCCTCAAACTTGTCTCCCAAATGGCTCTCTCCTAGAGCCGAGCTCTTCGCTCCGCTCGCCTCCAAAGCGGACCTCTTCTCAAAGAGTTCGGAGCTCACAACTCTCTCCTAGAGTTGCTCTTCAAACTTATCTCCCAAATGGCTCTCTCCGAAAGCCAAGCTCTTCGCTCCGCTCACCTCCAAAGCGGACCTCTTCTCAACGAGTTCGGAGCTCACAACTCTCTCCTAGAGTTGCTCCTCAAACTTGTCTCCCAAATGGCTCTCTCCCAGAGCCGAGCTCTTCGCTCCGCTCACCTCCAAAGCGGACCTCTTCTCAACAAGTTCGGAGCTCACAACTCTCTCCTAGAGTTGCTCCTCAAACTTGTCTCCCAAATGGATCTCTCCTAGAGCCGAGCTCTTCGCTCCGCTCACCTTCAAAGTGGATCTCTTCTCAATAAGTTCGGAGCTCACAACTCTCTCCTAGAGTTGCTCCTCAAACTTGTCTCCCAAATGGCTCTCTCCTAGAGCCGAGCTCTTCGCTCCGCTCACCTCCAAAGCGGACCTCTTCTTAAAAAGTTCGGAGCTCGCAACTCTCTCCTAGAATTGCTCCTCAAACTTGTCCTACAAGAACGGACTTCCCCTAAAGCCATGCAAAGCTCTTCTTAACTTCACGAAGACGAAGATGTTGCGAGACTATCTTGACCTTGAGGAAGGAGGATTCTCCAATTCATCTCTGAAGAGAACTTGTAGATCTTCGAAATAGCTTCGGAACAAGGGGTCCTACGCCCCGATCCGACCTCCGTAGCACTGGGAACATCGAGAAGAACTCTTCCTAGACTTCGGCACATGCTGCTGAGCGTTCTTGCTACCGACCATGTTACATGGAAAAAATTGTTACATGGAAAAAAAATGGACCTCGGCACCCTTCGCCGAGCGCTCTTGCCACCGACCATCAAACATGGAAAAATGGACCTCGGCACCCTTCGCCGAGCGCTCTTGCCACCGACCCTCAAACATGGAAAAATGGACCTCGGCACCCTCGCCGAGCGCTCTTGCCACCGACCCTCAAACATGGAAAAATGGACCTCGGCACCCTTCGCCGAGCGCTCTTGCCACCGATCCTCAAGCATGGAAAAAACTCACTCCGGACTTTGGCAAAGACTCGTCGAACCCCTTCTTTACATTTATCGCCACGCCGAGGTATCTCTACACCTCGGTAGGAGACCCCGAACCCCCCTGGACTTCTGCCTCCTTCCTAACACATATTTGGAGGGGGTCGACAACGTCGCCGAAGCAACTTGCCACCAGAGCTCAAATGAGAAAAATTTCACCTCGAAATTCGCGCTCAACCACGATCAATGGCTCAGATTCACCAAACAAACAAGCCAATAAAGAGAAGATGAGATAAAGGGTGAACGGGTCGGATCCAAACCCATTTGGACCCAAAACCCGAACCTTCTCTCTCCATTCTCTTCTCCTCTTCAGCATTTTCCCGCCAAAACCAGGAAAAAAAAAACCAACCTCTTCTTCAAAACCCCTGAACCCAAAATCGACCACTCCATCTCCTTCGTCGAAGCCGTCATCGCCTCGGGATCATCAAGCTCCACCGAGCTCTCCTCTACCTCGACGCTGAGCTCCGAGACACAACCGGACGCCGTCGCCGCTGAGCTCCGAACCACATCCGCCGAGCTCCACTCCCCCAAGCTCTGTCAAGCTCGAGGTCTCCAAGGCCGAACTCGCCACCGCCATGGCCTTGCCTCCACCATGGTTTTGTCGAACCCATCACTTTCGACGAAGCCACGCTGAGCTCGCCCAACCTCGCCGACCTCCACGCTCGAGCCACCTCTTCGTCAACCTCCATCGAGCTCGAGCTACTCTCGACGAACCCATGAGCTCCGTGCCCCCTCTCCTTAACTAAGCTCGAACCCATCGCTCCGCTGTCGAGCTCCAACGAACCCTCACGGCAGCCGAGCTCGAGCTCCGACGTCTCCTTCGTCGAGCTCTGAAGCGTCGAGCTCCACATCGCCGAGCGTCAGCCTCCTTCGCGAGCTCACCCCGATGCCGAACTCCTCACCATGCTCACCAAGCCTCTGTCGAGCCCCCTCAGTCAACAAATGCTCTTCTCATCACTGGCGTCAAGCTCCTCCCTCGCCATGGCCTCGTCGAATCCCTAGCCGAGCTCTAAAAGCTTCGAACCCACAACGTCAAGCTCCATAAAAAACCCTGAGCCAACCTCAAGCTCAAGGTTGGCGACGCACCGAAATCTCCTCGCCTGGCTCTTCTCAGAGATTGAGTCGGAGAAGGAGACGAGGGCGAGTGCACGAGAAGGAGACGAACAAGAAAAAGAAGAAAGAGCAGCAGCGGAAAAGCAAGGAAGAAAAGAAAAAAGAAAAAGTCAAAGGTTGACTTTGCCACGTGGCGTCCACATGGACTTCGGCCACTTTTGCCGAGAGCTCTTGCCACCGGAGCTCTTATGAGCAAAAAATGACATCCTCCCGATGCGCGCTCGCTTGATCGTGATCAACGCAAATGATCGCGCCACGTCACCAGGTATTTATTTATTTATTTATTTATTTATTTATTTATTTAAATAATCGAATTAATTATTTGAAAAAATCCGAAAAAATATTTAAAAATTGGAAAAAATTAATTAAAAATTCTAAAAATAATTATTAATTCAGAAAAAAATTTAAATTCTGAAAATAGTAATTATTAAATTAGAATAATTAATTAAATTTTTCGATAATTAATTATTGAATTCGGAAATTAAATAAAAAATTCGAAAAAATTTAGAAAAAACTGGAAAAATCACAAAAAATTCAGAAAAATTTGAGAACAATTTTGGGCATTTTACATGCTCAGAAAACTACTGTTACACCCCGAGCTAGATTCAAATCCCTTAAGAACACCGATAAAATCCCGTACGCCATTAGAACAACAAAACTACTCCTCAAAGACTGTAAAACTCAGTCTCCAGGAGTGGGGGGCTCGTAATATGGCTAAAAATAGGGTTAAATCGGAACCGTTCAAATCGGACACAAATCTTAAAGCTCACGGGTAAAACGGTAATTTCACCTACAAATGGGTCTGAAATAGGGACTGGGTCTTTCTTCAAAACCCAATAACCCACGAACGGATCTATCTTAACTGGGTGCGGGTTCCAACCCGCAAGAAACCCAGTCCAGCTGGATAGAATTAGGGTTTATGATTGTCCCTAATCAACGACCCTGATTCGCTCTATCCTTTCACTGGGAATTAGGGATTTCATTCCTAAACTGATCCCAAAGGCGGCTATAAATACCCCCCCATCCACCACCATTAAGAGGTAATCAATCTTTGGCCAATCAAAGCTCTTTCATAATCTTTTCTGATTACTGACTTGAGCGTCGGAGGGTGCGTTGCCGGGATCAACCCCGGTGTTTCGCACTTTTTGTAGGTTCACGACAGCGGCAATAGACCAAATCAACAAATTGGTGGAGGTCAACAGGTCAACAGGTTTGCTTTATTGTTTTCTCCAAGAATCCACAAATTCTATCTGTTTGCTCCCACACCAAAATTAGCAGCAACAAAAGTCTATCGTAATTATCATATAAACTAGTCAAAACCTGCTCAAATTTTGTTATAAAAAACAACATGATCAAAATCTTATATTTCATCGTGTGGAGCATAAGTATAAAAAATCTCAATTAAATTTTTTGTGTCCTGTAACTTAATCATGTGATTCATTACACTAGCAACACAATATAACATAGGAAGTGGATGAAAATATTTTAAAATTTTAATATAAGCGGCATGAATAATTTTCCCAATAAAATTTTCATTTATCAAATCTTTAATTGTTGTCATCATAATGACAATTGCAAGTAACATACCACTAGATGTAGATGTATATGTTTTTAAAAATTGTAAAGTAGCATCATTAAAAGGTTCTAAAAATTTATACAAACTATTGGCAAAAAATAAAAATAATCATCTAACATACAATCATGCATACCCATTGCAATACAAAATTCTCTAAGATTAAAATGATAATGAAGAACAACACCTAATAAATCATAAGTAGAATTCCAACGATGTCTAATATCTTCAGGAAAACATTTAAATACAATTCCCCTAAGTTGATGGCAATCAAGAAAAGTTTGATATATTGGATCACTCAACGTAATAAAATAAACACAATTTCTCACTGCCTCAATTTTATCATGTCCATATTTTAGCGCATCTTGTACACAAAGATTTAAAATATGACAAGCACACCTAACATTAAAAATTTCCAGTTCTATAGGATTTAATGTAATTTTCAAACTAGCGATTGTCTTAGTATTCTTATAGGCGTTATCAAAACCAATAGCAAAAACTTCATCAAAAATACCAAAATTATTACATGCATCCATGATGTGTATGGCAATTATTTCACCATTATGTGGGTACCTAACAAATCTGAATGAAATTATCTTCTTTTGAAGTAGCCAATTGGAATTTATCCAATGACATGTTACACACATCATTGATACACTGTTCACTCCTACTCACCCATCCAATCTCAAAGAAACTCTAGTGTTTAGTGATGTTAGTGTTATTACTAAAAAATTCTTAGCCTCATTGTAAACTAATTTACAATCACCCTTAACTACATTCCTAGTATTTTTTATAATGGGGGTTTAATGTGGTTTATGCAAAAGTCTTTACATTCCTACTTTCACCAAACGAATAAGGTAATTCATCTATAATTACTAACTTAGCAATTTCCCTGCAAACGATGTCGTGATTGTAGCTATGACTATCTACTTGACCGGTTTATGGTGTATTTTTTGTTGTGTGAGATTGTTCTTAGAAATTTCTAGTTGACATTTATTTAAGTGACGTTGAAGTTTACCCGTTCCCAATTCTATTTTAAACTTATAGGGTGTTTGACACTTCTTACAAATTTTTAGTCTTACACTCTTATCATTTTGTGAAGGGACATAGTCAAAATATGTGTACTTCGAAAGTGTTCCCTCTTGTTTTACGGGACTGAGAAGGGCTTTGTTCCGATGGTTGTGTTCTATGTAATCTATTTCTACTTGATCTGTGTGTGTTTCATGAAAATTAGAAATACTATCATAATTCATAAGTGTTTCTTCACTATCTACATATGGAATCGGAATGTAAGGAATGCGACAACTACTAGTGGATTCTTGGCTACTATGTCTACCGCGTGATCGGTTGGATGTCATCTAAACTAGTGTATGTATGTTTGGAATGTAAAAAAAAATCTAATGTATGTTCTAAAAATTAATTCTAGTGTATATTTTAAAAATTAATTCTACAAAACATGTAAAGATAGATAAATTAGTGTATGTTATAGAAAATGATTCTACGAAACAAATAAAGTTAAATAAAATTCTACTATGAACCGGTGTATTTTAATAAACAAAATCTAAAAAAAAATATTTCAATAAAATAACAACAATTAAATGAATTACTAGTGTATGTTTACGAAATTTTTAAAAAAGAATCTAAAAAGAAGGAGAAGTATAACAAAACCCAATCTAATTAAGGAAAATAAATGAGAACAAGCAACAATGTATACAAATATAAAGATACCGAATGAGTGTAGAATGTAAATTGAAGAATGATGAAGGTAGAGAGAGTTGAGAGCTTGTAGTGTTGTTGTTGATGTTGTTGATTGTAGTTGGATTTGTTGATGTTGTTGATGTTGATCCTTGCAAAAGAGTAGTTGAATGTTGTTGATTGTTGTTGATTTGTTGAGAATGTTGAGTAGATTTGTGAAGAGAATTGAATGAAATGAGGTTGAATATATAGAATATGCATTTTTTTAATTTCCCAAAATACCCCCAAAACTAGCTAGTATAGATTCGTTTGAGGGGTATTTTAGTAATTACACAAACCCAATTTTTAAAAAAATATTTAAAAAATTAAAAATTGGCCAAGGGCCGGCCCGTAAGCTAGCCCGGACTGGACCGGATTCAATTTTTTTGGGGAAAACGACGGATTGGACCGGACCATATTGATTTGGCAGGTTGGCCCCGGTTTAACCGGGGTTTGGGCGGGCCGGGTCGAGGACCGAGCGGGCCAGGCCGGGACAGTCCCGGGCTAGCCGGACCCTAATGCCACCCCTAGGAGTGCTCTTTTATTTTCTCATCTCTATAACGGAATATTCCCAGCAATATTCCATTATAGAGATGAGAAATAAAGCCCCCAATTGAGATGCTCTTACCTGTTAAAATCGCTCTAAATTAATCGCTATGTCTTGACATCCTTCCAGTCTGATAGAACCCCATAATCCTTTTCGATGCTCTGATTATGGGATTGAAAACAAAAAGAGTATGATAAGGGAATTAGGTTGACCATCTACATCTGATTTTTTGGGAACTTTTTTCAGTCCAACTAAGTCCAAAGGTACATAATTAATCCATATCCATCTCACTTAAAACCCAACAACAAAAATCAAACCTTGATTTGAGGAATACCTGAAATTGATGATGGTAAAGGACTTGGAAAAAAGTGCCTCAGAGTGGGGAGAAGGATCTTTCAGGGGTAGCAAGTAGGCGTGGAAGGAGGAGCGAAGCAAAGAGGAGGAGGAGGAGCTGGAAGCAACCGCAACAGAAGTCGCAAGAAAGCTGTGGTTGCCGAACGTCATGAAGATGCATGGTGGAGATTTGGGGAAGGAAGAGGCAGGGCCCGGGGCGAAGAAAAAAAAAGTGTACCCTTTATAGACACGCATGTATTTTAATATATATGTTAATCTCTAATATGATCATGGAAGAGTTGGTGTTGTCATTTGTAGACAACCAACCATCTAATCTCAACCATTTATTTTTAAGTGGAGTTATATTAACCATTCATTTACTCAATTGTTGTTAGTTACCATAATACTCTCAAAGTTCAAATTTATTTACGACATAATTATTTACAAAAGTGACACTCATATAAAATAAAAGTTGATGTTCGTAGGGGTAATTTGTAAAGAGTGTGATGAATAAAGGGAGGTCTCAGGTTCGAGGCCGGGTTATGTCTTAGTATTTGCTTTAAAAAGAAATTTTTATTGAGACGTGCATTGCTTGTGTAGATTACTACTAAAAATATTGGGGGGGGGGGGGGGGGGGGGGGGTTGCATAAAACCTCATATTACCAAGGTTGAAAGACTATTTTAACTCATGATACCATCATAATTTATAGAAAGAGGACCTAATGTATTCATGATCTAGAAAAGGTACAGTCTCCCCCTCTACTTGTGGGTGCAATCAAGAGACAATTCCAAATCTATCCTACATGTGGACGAAAGATACAATACTGGTCATGGTGTCAAAACTCAGTATCAGTGAAATTTTTGACTGCTATCACTTTTCGGTATATTGAACATGTTGGGAGTAGCGTTGCATATTTCCAGTCCAACTCAGCCAATGCTTCTTGGCATCGGCCAAGATTTTTGATATCATGGTACTAATAACTACTAAACATAAGATTATGAAAGTTAAGAGAAACAATAAATCCATATATTGATCACCAATGTAGAAAACTTACATGTTGTTCTTTGTGTGTATGTATCACTTCTATTTTTTCATTCTGTAGAAATAGAGTAATTGATCAGAAAAGAAATGAACTAACCTAGTCATTATATTTTCATTCTAACTATAAACACAATATTATAAATAATTAAATCCATGAGAATTAGGAACAATGATTTGATCTCATCGGCAAGTCAAAGACAATAGTCAATCCCATTAAAACATAATACTGTATCTCTGATAAAAAAATAATCATTCCACAGATGATTTTAAACAACTGACAATAGTGATGAGATTGATAAAACAGAGTTGGTAAGTAGTCTTTAAATGTATGAAAAAAAGCTTGAAAATTAAAATTATAGCAAATAATGTTACAAGGGGTCTATATTTACTTTATTTTTAGGTCTATATTTACATTTTATAAGTGGTCTATATTTACTTTATTTTTAGGTCCTATGTTGGATGGTTAAAATTTGTCGAATTTATATCAAATTTTATATACTATTAAGGATTATTTTGAATAGCAAAATTAATGGTGATTATGTTTCTTAGTAAGACAATAAGGATTATTTTAGAAGTAAAATTAATGGTGATTATTATGCAAACTAGTAGAAGAAATAAGGGTAATAATGTAAAAAGGACAGTTTGAAAAATAAATAAAAAAGATGATGATTGTGGGATTTCAACCCACACCCTTTATATAGCATTTTACAAATGCTATCAAATCCCATATTTGTTGTAATGTAGCCCAAACTTGTAGAAATAGAGGAATTGATCAGAAAAGAAAGGAACTAACCTAGTCATTATATTTTCATTCTAACTATAAACACAATATCATAAATAATTAAATCTATGAGATTTAAGAACAATGATTTGATCTCATCAGCAATTCAAAGACAATGACCATCCTATTAAAACAGAAAACTATATCTCTGGTCAAACATAATCATTCCACAGAAGATTTCAAACAACTGAAAACAGTGATGAAATTGATAAAACAGAGTTGGTAAGTAGTCATTAAATGTATGAAAAAAGCTTGAAAATTAAAATTATAGCAAATAATGTTATATGGTGTCTATATTTACTTTATTTTTAGGTCTATATTTACATTTTATAAGTGGTCTATATTTACTTTAATTTTAGGTCCTATGTTGGATGGTGAAAATTTATCAAATTTATTTCAAATTTTATATACTATTACGGATTATTTTTAGTATCAAAATTAATGGTGATTATTATGAAAATTAGTATATGCAATAAGGGTAATAATGTAAAAAGGACAGTTTGAAAAATAATAATGTTATAAGGGTCTACATTTACTTTATTTTTAGGTATATATTTACATTTTATAAGTGGTCTATATTTACTTATTTTTTAGGTCCTATGTTGGATGGTTAAAATTTATCGAATTTATTTCAAATTTTATATACAATAAAAATTATTTTGAGTAGTAAAATTAATGGTGATTATGTAAATTAGTAAGACAATAAGAATTATTTTAGAATTAAAATTAATGGTGATTATTATGAAAATTAGTATAAGAAATAAGGGTAATGATATGGGCAAAAATAGAACCAAATCGGGACCGTTCAAATTGGCACGAATCTCAAAGCTCTCAGGGATAAAACGGACTACAAACGAGTCCGAAAATGCGAACTGGGTTTCCCAAGATCAATAACCCAAAAACATGTCTGCCTTATTTTGTTAGGGTGACAGCTATTATAAATAAACCCAGATCATATTTAAATTCATGATTATCCCTAAGAGACGGTTTAAACCAAATCTTTTATCATGAAGGAATTTAAACTCTATTTCTTATCCAAAAATATCGGGAAGTAGAGATAAATGATTATCATGAAACTGAACCCAAAAGCCATTATAAATACCCCATACCCTCATTAGAATCAGGTAATCAGTATCTTTCTCCAGAAAAGCTATTTCATAATCATTCAGATTACTGACTTAAGCATCAGAAGGTTTGTCGTCGGGATCAATCCTGGTGTTTCAAACTTTTTTGCAGGTCAGCAACAACATTGAGAACAGTATCGGCAAGTAGTAAAAATATTAGCTTTTATTGGTTTCAAAATAATTCACAAATTATCTGTTTGTTCATGCACCAAAATTAGCAGCAACAAATTGGCGCCGTTAATGGGAATCAGGAAAAAGCAATCCAACCATACTCGCTAGTAAAAAACTGACTTTTCCAGCCATGCCTCCAAAGGGAAAAGGGAATACAGTGGCGTCAAGCCGAAGTGCCACCCCTCTTCCTTCACCTCCTCCACTTGAGGATGTTCCCCCTTAATAAGATCAACAAGTTCAGTCGCCTCAACCTGAAAAGCCGCCTCCCCAACAAGCTCGGCCCATGTCCAGAGGGGCTGTGCCGGGGGGTTCTGTCAAAGCCTTTAGAAACAGCATCCCCTCCCCATGACCATGTCACGGTCCACAACCCTTCCACCGACTCAATGGCATCACGAAGTCCTCAGGGGTTAAGAGACCTCCGTTAAGTCATCGTCAACCATCAACAAGGGGTCAACCTCCGAACTCACTTGAATGAGAGACGAGCCTGTGACGAGGTCCCTCATCCAGAACACCAGAGAAGTCAGAGGAGTCATTCTCCTCGAAGGCTGAGATCCAGAAGGCCCGCCTCCCAAAGGGGACGAGGGGGGTCTCCTCCTCATCAACAGCGAAGGAGCTAAACCGGTTTGAGCCGATCACAACCAAGGGTTCGCCATAATGGAGGGGCACCGGTCACCCAGGCAGAGTTCCGAAATTTCAAAGATGACATCCTGCGAGCCCTTAACATCGCCCCAAATCACTATCGAAAAATGCACAAACCTCGCCATGCCACCCCTCATGAAGGAGAATCCCGAAGGTCGACTAGATCCGACCAAAGGGGCAACTCGGTCCTCAGCAAGATCGACCCTGAAGAGGATGGACAGACCAAGAACTTCTGCCCGAGCAGACCCCCACCCCCCTTCTCCAGGACCATCATATGGAAGCCCGTGTCCCCAAAATCTTCAAGCAACCTCATTTTGATACATACAATGGGGAGTCTAACCCAGCAAATCATATTGAGAGTTTTAAAACCCTCATGATGATCCATCAAGCCTCAGACGTGCTCCTCTGTAAGGGTCTTCCCAGTAACGTTGAGGGGACCAGCGAGAGAATGGTACTCCTGTTTATCCCCAGCCTTCATCTTTTCATTTGACCAGTTTGAGGAGCTCTTCCTCACCCACTTCGTTAGCAGCCGCTGAGATGAGAAAACAAGTGCATCCTTGCTAGCCCTCAGTCAAAGAAAAGGTGAATGCCTAAGAGATTATGTTCGGCGCTTTACCACCGAAGCTCGATCTATTACCTGTCTCGACCAGTCAGTAGCGTCTGCAACATTCAGACACAACGTCCATAACGCCGACCTCAAGGTGTCCCTTGCCAAGAAGCCTCCTTCGAACTTCTCAGAGCTCCTGCTTAGGAGTGAGAAGTACATCCGAGCTGAAACCCCCCCGTTGAGAAGAGACATCTTATGGGAATAAACGGAAGAGTGCAAATGAAGAAGGATCCAAGAATTTTCAGAAAGACGACAATGGTTAGCGCCGTCCTGCTCCTCATTTTGAGAAGTTCACCCCCCTCAATGCTAGTATATCAGCAGTTCTCTTGGAGGTGGATAAGGAAGGGCTACTCCGCGCTCCCCGTAGAATGAATACCCTCGGAAATAAGAGAAATAGAGACAAATGGTGCCACTTCCACATGGATCATGGCCACAACACGGATGACTGTCGGGCTCTCAATGAGGAGATCAAAGAGCTCAAACAGTGGGGACACCTAGCCAAGTTCGTTGGAAAGGACGAAGCCGATCCTCCTCCAACCCGGGGAGCTAACAAGCAGGTCGAGAAGCCCTTTGAGCCCTACGACTCGGAGCCGGGAGCAGTTCTCCATTCCATTGACAGAGGGCTTATGGGGGGTGAATCAAACTCCCCCCGAAAAGCCTTCATCCGGGAAGTTAATTCGGTGCGGAACTTTCTCCCGGCCAAGAGTTTTGGAGTCCCAGTGACATTCTTAGATCGAGACCTAAAAGGCGTCCTGACAATCAATGCTAACTAGCCTACCTGACAATCAACGCTATTATTTTATGCGTAGACAAAATGAAATTATACAAAAAAGAGGTTACAACAGGGAGTAACATGCCATAGTTATCCAATTGTATCCATTTGTATTTTTTCACAATGTACCATGTAGCCTTTTTAATTCAATATGATGTACCCGTATGGTTTTAATTCAATATGATGTACTTGTATGCTTTTTAATACAATATGAAGTCAAAGTTAACTATCAGTCGTGCCATAGTTATTAATACAATAGTTTTTTTATTCATTAGTCTATTGTATGCTTTTTAATACAATAGTTTTTTATGCAACCAACAATGTAGAATACAAACTAATACATATAACAACAATGTAGAATACATATAACATACTTTCCTAATCGCCATCTCCATATTCGTTCCAAATATGATCGACTAAATCTTGTCGAAGTAGATGAGGTTTTTGTCTGTCATGTAAAATAACATTGTGTGTCATTCGGGTTGTCTGCTCAGTTCTGGAAGCTCTATTAGGTATGATCCTTGCAGTTGCAGAACATTGATCGTAGTCATAATCATCAATTCCTTCTTCGCGTTCATCATCAACAATCATATTGTGTATAATAATATGCGTCTTCATTATATAAGATAGACTAGCCGCATCCCACAATCTAGCAGAATCTCTTACTATTGCATATCGTGCATGTAAGACACCGAATGCGCGTTCAACAACTTTTCTTACACCTTCTTGCATCTGTGCAATTTTTTTGAGTATCTAGAGCAGTATAAGTTTTCACTGCGTTCCTAACCGTTCACTGATTTTTGATTGATCTCCGATATGGTAATACATAGAAGACGATAGTAGAAACCCCATATGGTTGAGGGGTATATACCATCTGTTAAATAGTACCTAATATTGTAATTATGATTTTTGATAAAAAAAATTGCTGGAGGTGCACAACCATCAATAATATAATTAAATAATGTAGAACGGTTAAGTACATTCAAATCATTATTGTATCTTGGCATACCAAAGAACGAATGCCAAAACCAGAGATCGTAGGAAGCAACAACTTCAATAATAATTGTAGGCACACCTGCATGACCTGTATATTGGCCATGCCAAGCTGCAGGACAATTTTTTCAAGCCCAATGCATGCAATCTAAACTACCCAGCATACCAGGAAATCCACGTGATTTGTTTTCATCGAGGAGTCTGTGGACATCATGATCGAGCATTTGGTTTCCTTGTATATTGTGTTCCAAATATGTTTACAATTGCAACACAAAATTGATGTACCATTTTCAATATTGTAGTTTCTCCAATTCTGACATTTTCATCAACTACATCCGCTGAAGATCCGTATGCTAAACAATGTATCGCAACTGTTATTTTCTTATGCGGAGATAAGCCCAGAGATTTTGTGGCATCTTGTCATTCTTGAAAGTATTGATCGTAACCAATTATGGCTTCAAGTATCTGATTGAATAAAACACGACGCATTCGAAATCGAGTGGAAAATATTGTCGCTGTAAATTGGATTATCGGATAAATAATCCCTCCACATATGTCTGTCACATTCTTCTCTTTCACGACGAATATACCGGCGTTGAGCTGCTTGTTGATTTTCTCGCATCCCTAAGGCTAATAACTACATACGGTTGTTAAGGATCCTTAAACATCATCTTCATGCCCTCATTCTTTGTCTGATGAAGTCGAGATAGAAGAATAGGAAAAATGTGACAGTCGGATTCGGCAATATACAATTGTGAAGGAATGATGAAAGAGTATTGTTGTAATAAAGAACACTGAGTTCCTAACATAGATTTGCAAAACAGCACACATTGAACGTTAAATGAATGACCCCACGGAAAAAAAATCTTGGGACATCATGAGCAAAGTTACACTAAAGTGACATAGAGCTAAATGTAGGCTTCACGTGAAAGAGAAATTGCATGGCCAATGTAGGCTTCACGTGAAAGTAACATAACTCCAAGTCAAAATTAACTGCATAACTACAACACTATTTATTCTCATGTCAGGCAACACGCCAAGACATAAATCAACGCATCCATTTGGTAGACAAGGACATCAAAAGTGGAGACAATATGATGTGGGGAGATAAGTTTGTATCAGGACGTGATTAGGAAATTGAGACCTTTTAATTAATCTAAAACTAACAACCATAACTAATCATTAATATTAAATTGTGTAGACGGCACATAAGTTGGCGCGTTGGATGAAGCCTCTGCACCGGTGTCTTCAAAATTTCCCCTTATCTCCCTCTGCTACGAAGTAGGCTCATCGATGCCGATTTCCAACCAGAAACAACTTGTGTGTGTGTGTGTGTTGGGGGGGGGGCAGATTCCCTCAACACAATTTCATTGAGTATGAAACATCGTAGTAGAGCTTCATTGTTAGTCGCTTCCTAGCAATGTCGGTATAACTCCTCCTAAATAAATTTTGTGAATTTACATAACTATAAGAGTAAACACCTAAATGAATGCAGGAAAAATTGGTAAAATTTTACTCACATATGATTCTGCAACGTGAGGATCAAACTAAAATGATCCATGTCCCGAACTTCTCTTCATTGTACCGCCCGTGAAAATGGGCGCTTCGACTATAGGTTCACAATGCATTGTAGTTCTGTCAAGTTGAGGTTGCGTTGGATATTATGACGACAACCAAAATGGAAGAGCTACAAAGGCAATTGGGCAGAAGGATCATTGATGCTAGTTAACCCTATGAAATCCACATATGTTGTGTGCGGGAGAGTTGGCATAATATGACCTATTGATACCTTCGCTCAATAGCGATCATATAACCTTTGTTGTACAGGATGAACAAGTTTAGACGCTTTAATAGGCTGATAGTAATCCTGTGGCCCATTCGAGACATGATAGTAGGAGTGTCTTTGGGGATAGCGACAATCTCCATTATTTGGCAATAACAACGATCACCGAGATACCATACCCCCTATATCGGTATGTACCGTTAGTGCACATGTAAATATAACCAAATAACAACGAAATAATTGCAATGAATCTTAAAGTCCAAAAGAAACAAATATGATATGTAATAACCTGATCGCAATATTGGAAGATAACACTGTGACGGGACAAGAAGTTCGCAACCTGAATATCGTGCTTGCCCTCATATGGCAATCCATTATATGGCGATCAATTATATGGCTACCATATAATAGATGTCATCGAATTCATCTCCAACTGATCCCGGGCCATGGAAATATTGTACCAAATCAAATCGTTCGACTCTGGTTCAATTGACTGCGATTCCAACGTGAAATTTTTGGTCGTATATCAGCTTTTTTGTTAATGAACCATAAGTTTATCGTTTTATTACTCATTGGAGTACAAATGCCTCTGTATTCAAAGACCCAATATTGTAAAAAAAAAGTACGTTTAATTAGTCTCCACCTAATGTTGAAATACATATTATGTAGCAAACATAAAAAAACACACATAGATAAATATTACCTCAAGTACTTGCCATGGCCCATTAAATGATTTTAATTTTAGTCGGCAACATGAGTTGAGAGATAAATACAATAGTGAAAATGCGGGACTTTTCTCAATCATACGTCCCCACTAAATTAATATCTTCAAATGCGGCAAGGAAGCCACATATGACTAGCGAAGAAGCATTGGGCAAAATAGACTCACCGATGAAGTACATAAAGAATGCTCGTGCAACTTTAATTGTCACTACACCATATGTCTTAGCTGCTTCGATCCAATCTAGTTGAAAATAATTCTTGAAGAACGAGCAACGTATTCCATGAGACTTCCAATCTTCTTGAGTAATCTCCTCAAAGAAGCGAGAAGGCACAACATCGAAGGAGTACTCCTCATCGTCACACGACGATATATCACCGACTTCGATGGATAATCCCATTAACATTGCCCAATCCAATGGGGTAAATCCAACTTGCCGCCTGGAAGGTGGAAAGTGTGTGTCATGTCCTATCATCTCTCAACCAATGTCTTGACGAGCTGCACCAACGACTTCTCTGTATCAATAGTCAGAAAACAGTGCCAGCCCACCTTCTCAATCAATTCATGAATTAATGGGACTTTGCAAACTATTTTAGAAGCCCGGATCAGTCCCTTCCAATTCCCCCTGAATGTAACAAATCCACCGATAGGATGCTCAGTAATATGCTGATGTACGTGTTGTCGATCGTCAACAACTCTGATACACTGAGATGGGTTGTTATAATTCACAGCTGGATTTGCTTCTTCGCTTCTTGTGTTTGTTTGTTCAGACCCAGTGTGATGCCTAGATTTTACTCTCCTAATAAATATTTTGTTCATCGATGACATTATTTGTAGTATTGAATTTGAGCTTCTAGATGAAGAAGTGACTCAAATAAGAGAGTCGATTATAATCAGAGGAGGAAGAAGTTAGGGAATTGTGAGTTGTGTTTGATCACATAGGTTCGGCCTGCAAATTTATAATGAAAGAGAGGAGAAGGGTAAAATTGTCTTTTGATCAACAAAAATGATTGAGGACCTATACAGTTTTATTTGTTGGACACTTTAAATCCTCAAAAAATGTCGCAACTCTAGGACTGGACAACATGTCCCGTATTTAGCCTTTAAAAAATAATAAATAACTGTTAGTACTAAAACCATTAAAAGAACACCCAATAACTTATTGGGTACTGTACGGAGTATTTGAAATATGGGAAAGAAATATCATTCGGGTAATATCTCCAAAGGAGTTGCAAATGGATCAGCTGGTTCACCAATCATTGATGGTTCTAGCCCAATGGACGGTACATGTTGTATTGTCCAGCAAAACTTTTTTCAAAAAATTTGCGGTACGGAACAACAATATACATTTTAAAAATTTTGCCGGACGACACAAGTTGTGCCGTCACAAATGAACAAAAATAATATTTTTTTATATGTGAGCCGCTTTTTTTTTGAAACATTTCCATATTATAGCAAACTACCAGTGCAGAGAAACACTATTTTGCCATTTGCCATTTTGCCATTTTCCCAAAAAATGGCAATATCGAGTGTGGAATGGGTGATTTTTTGCCGTACTAGGCCACTTTTTGAAATTATTTGTGAATTTGGGCAACTTTCCAAACTATTAGCATTTGTGGGCTAGTTGTTGTCACGTCAGCAGCGCCGGCTATTCCCATTAGCGGCCACGGCCTCTTTTTAAAAAAAATTAAAATTTTTGTTTCTGTTGCTATTCCTATTAGTGACCAGTACATTTATGTAGTCGCTAATCGGATTAGCGACCTTAAATGAACTGTATTGAGACAATTAACGAAATCTAGAAAGCTTTTGCTCTCTAAATTTTTTTAATTTTTTTTAAACTCTGGTTGCTACTGGGAATAGCGACAACAATAAACTATAGTCGCTAATCGGATTAGCGACCTTAAATGAACTGTATTGAGACAACTGGCGAAATATAGAAAGTTTTTGCTCTATTTTTTTCCTTTTTTTTAAAAAAAAACTTTGGTCGCTACTGGGAATAGCGACAACAATAAACTGCGGTCGCTATTCACACTAGCGACCACAACAATGTCCTATAGTTATTGTTGATGTTGTTCTTTAATATTGTTGAAGTTGTTTTTTAATAAGGTAATTAGGGTCAGTACGATGCTTTGACACATTAGTTTTACAATGCTTGAGGCTCATGTTTCGATTATATGTGGGACACTCTCATTGTGGTGCCTTTTCTGTGGAATTAAAATTAAAATGAGACAAATTAATTCAGAATAACCAGTCATGAGCATGGTATGCATGGAAATAGAATCGCATGCCACTTGCACTGTGCTGACTCACCATTTACTATGCATAAGAAAATACTCTAAATGTAAAGTATTTATTTTTTTCAGAGAGTAAAAGCTCTCCAGATTTTGCCAAGTACCTCAATATAATTTATTTAAGGTCGCTACTCCGATTAGCGACTTTATAAATGCATTAATCGCTAATAGTAATAGCGACAGTAAACAAAAATTTCAATTTTTTTTTATAAAAGAGGTCGCTTTTCCCATTAGCGACCCCCAAAAGGAAGAGTCGTTAATGGGAATAGTAGCCGCTGCTGACGTGACATCAACTAGTCCACAAACACTAATAGTTTGGAAAGTGACCTAAAATCACAAATACTTTCAAAAAGGGGTCTAGTACGGCAAAAAAATCGGAATGTGGATGCTCTCAGAGCATCCACTATCGTTTGCTATTTGTCCAAAAAATTCATTTTTTGGCAAAAGAACTCTCACTATCGTTTGCTAAATATGCATATTTAGCAAACAAAGATAACAGTCACGACTAAATATACCAATCTCATTTAGCAATCGCCAAATATAGAAGACGGAGGATGATCCTCCGTCAGTTTATTTTTTTAATTTTTTAAGAGGGTCAGACGGAAGATCTTCTTCCGTTCGCCAACTTTTTTGTGATTTTTTTTTCTTTCAAATTTATGAAAATTTCATTAAATATTTACGAAAATGTCATTATGAAAAAAAAATTTAAAATCTCGGACGGAAGATCTTCTTCCGTCCGATAAGTTTCTTAACAACTTTTCTTTTCATATTTACAAAAATACCATTGTATATTTACAAAAATGCCATTATGAAAAAAAATATTTAAAATCATGATCTTCCGTCCGTAAGTTTCTTAACAACTTTTCTTTTCATATTTACAAAAATGCCATTGCATATATACAAAAATGTCATTTTCAAAAATTTAACAAACAAACAAATTGTTAGACGGAAGATCTCTTGCAAAAATGTCATCTTCTGTTTCTTCTATTTTTTGGCTACTTCATCGCTTTCCTTCAATATTTAAAGATCTTACGTCTCTTCTATTTTTTGATTTTTAACAACTACATCGCTTTTCTTCAATATCTAATATTATAATGGGAGAAGGCCATAGTGTCATTTGTCAATCTACCAACACGTGCATCACACGTGCATAACTAATATGAAGGAGGTCTCAGGTTACTTTAAATTTTTTATATATTAAACATACATCACATGTGTAAATTACTATCCATATATCTATCTATAATATAATATACTTACTATTTAATGGAAGGGTTTGTCACAAATAAAAAATTTTAAAAAATTTTTGTCACAAAAGGAACACCACTTTTTTCACCAAACAAACATGTGCATCGCACGTACAACTCCAAATTTATTTTTCAACACGTGCATCGCATGTACACATCAAAGTTTTTCCTTCTTAATTTTTAAAAATACGTGGCATCCATTCAGCTCCATTTTTTAAAATTGAGGCATTCATCGCACATGCTAATTACTGTTGACTTACGTGTATCGCACGTTTAACTCCAACTCTTTATCAAAACGTGCATCGCACGTGAAAAATACTAGTATTTACAAATGCTATATCTTCATAGTTTGAATTTTTTGCCTACATAGGCCCCTTTTTGAAAGTATTTGCATTTTTGGGCCAGTTGCCCAACTAATAGCGCTTTTGGGCTACTCTGTGCCACATCAGCAGCGGCCGCTATTTCCAATAGCAGGCTCTTCATTTCGAGGTCGCTAATGGGAATAACGACCTATGTTTTAAATTTTTTTTTGAATTTTTTGTTTGTCGTCGCTATTCCCACTAGCGACCTTAGTATAATGAGGTTAGTGAGCACGAATGAATGTATTGAGACACTTAGCGATTCCTAAAGAGTTTTCCTCAAAAATTTAAAACTGAGGTCGCTATTGAGAATAGCGACCTCAGTACTGAGGTCGCTATTCCCAATAGCGACCTCAGCAGGAAACACAATCTACTTATTCTTTGTAAAATTTGTAAAATAGTCATACAACTAAGGCCTCTATTCGGAATAGCGATCTTAGTTAATAAAGGCCTCTATTCCGAATAGCAACCTTAGTTTTAAAAATAAATTGATTGTCATTTTTTAGGGAGCAAAAGCTCTCTAGATTTTGCTAAGTGTTAGAATACAACTCATTAAAGGTCGCTAATCCCATCAGCGACCTCATTATACTAAGGACGCTAGTGGGAATAGCGACGGCAAACAAAAAATTCAAAAAAATTAAAACATAGGTCGCTATTCCCATTAGCGACCTCAAAAAAAAGAGGTCGCTATTGGGAATAGCTGCCGCTGCTGATGTGGCACAAAGTAGCCCAAAAGCGCTAATAGTTGGGCAACTGGCCCAAAAACACAAATACTTTCAAAAAGTGGCCTATGTAGGCAAAAAATTCGCATAGTTTAACACCAACGATATGGATGCTCCCATAGAATAGATATAGATAATAGAATGGAAAAATTAAAAATTTCACATAAACCCTTACTCTTCTCTTCGGCGATCCGAGAATGTCCAATGTTTTTGTTACACTCCATTAGCTGTTGATGGTATTAAGTTCAAGCTGGAAGGGAAGAATCAAGCTCAGGAGTTAGAAGCAGCAATGGTGTATCTGTTCTTTTCATAAATGTTGCGTTTCAGTCCTTAGTGCCAAGGGGTTTATTGCAAAATGTACATAACGATTCAGTTTCTAATCTGGACCATTGGTTTAAAATGTGAGAGCGGTGGAGATTAATTGTAAAATGGGACCCACTCCCTAACTGCCTTAACGGCCAATTCTTTCACGTGTATGTTACGTGTTCAGTATAAAAAGGCCAGCAGCTCATTTGGAGCGGGGTGTGTTTTTGTGGCTTCATTTCTTCTTCTTGTCTGGTTCTTGATTCTTGCTCTCATCCTCTCAAAATCTCCATATCCTACCTTACTTTCTCTTGTAGACATGACCAAGAAAGGAGCTAAAGCTCCAACAATGGTTGCAGCAATGGAAGATATGCATCAATTGGTATCAGAGCCTCCTGATCCCTTTGGGAATGCGATTGAAGAAGATCAGATTCATCAAGAATCTGTACCTCCAGACCCTAGAGGAGTGTTAGGAGGAGGTCCAGAGTTGGGTTGGCAGCAACACCATCGAATCTTGGAGTTGAGGATGGGTGGGGTTGAGCAGCAAATCAAGGAGTTGTCAAAGGAGATGTCGATGCAGTCTTCATTGATGTTCACTCAAATGTAACAAATGGCGGAGCAAATGAAATCTTTAGCTGCAGCGAATAGAGCAAAAAAGGAAAGGCTTGGTTCAATGGGGTTAAATTTGTCACCAAATTTTTCTCCCCATACATCAGGTAATCAGGATCTTGATCACCTCTCTATGGATGTAAATCTTGGATAAAAAATGGATGGTAATAGAAATGAGGAAAGAAATTTAGAGCATTTGATGAAGAAATTTTTTTTTCCGAAACCTCCTAAACTTGATGTGATTCCATTTTCTGGTATGGGGGATGTACTCAACTGGTTGTTTCAAGTTGAACATTATTTTGAAATTTACCAAATTGCCGGTGATGAAAAGGTTAGGGTGGCCTATTTTTTCTTGAAAGAAGAAGCAATACAGTGGTGTAGGTGGTTCTTGAAGGTTAATGATGGATTGGTTACATGGAAGCAATTTAGGGATGGAATTTGTAATCGGTTTGGGTTAGGAATGTATGACAATGCAGCTAGAACACTTTGTAGATTGGAGCAAACAACTTCAGTACTGGATTATCAAAGAAAGTTTGAAAAACTTAATTGTTTAGTTGAAGGAGTGAGTGAATCTTATTTGATTCAACAGTTCATCAGTGGCCTTAAAATTGACATCTAGCATGATGTGCTAATGGCAGAACCACAAAATTTTAGTGAAGTTTTCATGGTTGCCAGTAAGTATGAAAAGAAAAGTGAAGCTTTGAAGGGCTTGAATAGAGGTAGTTTTAAACCCTACTTCAAAAATCCTTTTCAGCATAGCTCAAATCCTCTTACAAATGAACCAATCACTCCTAAGAGTCAGCCAGCTGGGGGGCCTATTTTGAAGAAGTTAACTCCTAACGAAGTTTGGAGAGAAGGAAAAAGAATTTGTGTTTTCATTGCGATGAAAAATTCATACCAGGCCATATTTGTAAAACCAAAGTATATATGTGTATTGAGGGGGATTGGGATCTATTCAGCATTCAAGAAAAGGATATTTTGAATCAGTTAATTGAGATGGATGAACCTTCTCAGGTGGATTGCAACTCAGGTGAGATGAACCAGGATAATTTTGTTGCCTTAAACATAGGCACAAAATACTGAGTGTTTGATCTTTAAAGCTGAGCTCAATGGTCAGGTGGTACATGTATTGTTGGATAGTGGGGCTACACACAACTATATTGATCCATATGTTGTTGAGAAGGCAGGATTGCAATTGTCCATTGCACAGAAGTTTAGTGTGCGTGTAGCTGGAGGCAAAGAATTTGAAGGTAGTGGTCTTTGTGCAGGGGTAGAATTGATTGTCAAGGGTACAAGTTTACTGATGATTTTTTGGTTTTTCCCATTGGAGGTCATGATGTTGTACTAGGGGCAAAATGGATGAAACAAGTCAAAGAGGTAACTGTCGATATGGTAGAAAAGCAATTGATGTTTTTTCATAGAGGAAGAGAATGGAGATTAACAGGATTGAGACCTAGTTCCAATCAGTTTATGAGTGAAAAAGAAGTCAATAAGTTGGCTTTGTTAACTCATAGGGGATTCATTTTGTACTTGATAAACTCAGCTACTGAGCAAAATGTGCAGACTGAGTTACCAAAGGAAATGAATGAGTTGTTAAATGAGTTCCAAGCTGTGTTTGATGAACCAAAAGGATTGCCTCCGAGAAGATTAGCTGATCATCAAATTCCATTGATTCAAGACTCAAAACCAGTGTGTATCAGACCATATCGACACTCTTATGAACAAAAGAATGCTATTGAAGAACTGATAACTGATATGTTGCAACAAGGAGTTATTCGTCCAAGCACAAGTTCTTATTCTTCTCCGGTGGTTTTGGTTAAGAAACATGATGGATCGTGGTGGATGTGTGTGGATTATAAAACTTTAAATCAGCAAACAATCAAAGATAAGTATCCTATTCCTATAATTGATGATTTGCTAGATGAGTTACATGGATCTAAATATTTTACAAAGCTTGATCTAAGGTCAGGTTATCATCAAATACGTATGCACAGCAATGATATACACAAGACTGCTTTTAGAACACACAGTGGGCATTATGAATTTTTAGTAATGCCATTTGGATTGAGTAACGCACCATCCACCTTTCAAAGCTTAATGAATGATATATTTCGTCCACATCTAAGGAAGTTTGTGCTGGTATTTTTTGATGATATATTAGTCTTTAGTGCATCATGGTCAGATCACTTAAGACATCTAAGAGAAGTGTTAAAAATTCTCCAAGATAACTCACTTTTTGTTAAGAGATCTAAATGTGAGTTTGGGCAATTGCAGGTGGAATACTTAGGCCATGTAGTATCAGAAGAGGGGATTTCTGTGGATGCTAGTAAAGTAGCTGCAATTAAAGATTGGCCATTGCCACAGAATGTGAAATCTTTGATAGGTTTTTTGGGACTCACTGGATACTATAGGAAGTTTATACGTAACTATGGAAATATAGCTTCACCATTGACTGAGTTAACCAAAAAAGATGGGTTCAAATGGTCAGAGGAAGCTACAGTTGCATTTGAGAAACTTAAACAAGCATTGATGTCTGCCCCAGTTCTTCAATTGCCAGATTTCAAGAAACGTTTATTGTTGAATGCGATGCTTGTAAAGAAGGGGTGGGAGCAGTTCTACTACAAAAGAAACATCCAGTTGCATTTATCAGTCAAGCCTTAAAGGGGAGAAGTTTACACTTTTCTGCTTATGAAAAAGAGATGTTGGCAATTTTGCTTGCTGTAAAAAAATGGAAGCAATTTTTATTTGGGAGAAAGTTTATAATAAGAAGACCATCAACCTCTCAAATACCTATTGGATCAAAGGCTGTCAACCGAAGCTCAACATTCTTGGTTGGATAAACTATATGGATTTCACTTTGAAGTTGAATATAAAAAGGGAAAAGATAATGTCCCTGCTGATAGATTGTCTAGAAGAGATATGGATTGTTACTTAAAGCAACTATCTATGTTAGTGACTGATTGGTGGAAGGAGGTAATTCACATGACATCTACAGACAACTACTTCAAAGAATTGGCATTCAAAATAGTAACAAGCATGGGATTAAATTTTTGTTTGACAAAGAAGTATGGTATAAAGCAGGAAGGGTAGTAATCAGCCCTACATCTTCTTTTCGTAAATTGTTGATCCAAGAACATCATGACTCTGCTATTGGGGGTCATTCTGGATACGATAGGACACTGCAAAGATTAAGAAGGGCTTTTTGGTGGAAAGGTATGAAGAAGGATGTGCAAGTATATGTTAAAGAGTGTACTATATGTCAAGCAAATAAGTACATTTGTCAATCACCTGCTGGATTACTTCAACCCTTACCAATACCTGAAAATGTTTGGGAACATGCAAGTATGGATTTCATAGAGGGGTTGCCAGTTAGTGCAAGCTACTCGGTAATTTTGGTGATAGTTGATCGTTTGACAAAATATGCACATTTCTTTCCAATTCATCACCCATTCTCTGCAAAGGATGTGTTGCAAATATTAACAAATGGAGTTTTTAAATTGTATGGAATGCCTATTTCCATTATATGTGACAGGGGATCTGTGTTTACTAGCAATTTGATGCAGGAAACACTTAAAATGCAAGGTACGAAGTTAAAATTTTCAACTGCTTATCATCCTCAGTCCGATGGCCAAACAGAGGTGGTGAATAGGTGTCTAGAGACCTATTTGAGATGTTTTTGTAACATGAAGCCAAGGGAATGGAGTAAGTGGTTAATGTGGGCAGAATACTGGTACAATACCAATTGGCATGGGGCAACTAAGACTACTCCTTATCAGGCATTGTATGGCAAGAAACCTCTAAGTTTAGTTTCTTATATTCCTCATACCGCAAAGAGTTTGCAGGTAGAAGAAGCTTTGTTAGCTAGAGATGTTCAATTACAGTTACTTAAGGATCATTTGGTCCTAGCTCAAGAACGAATGAAAAGATTAGCTGATAAAAAGAGGGTTCAACAAGAGTTTGAAATTGGAGATTTGGTCTATTTGAAGCTTCAGCCATATCGACAATCCAGTGTTGCTACAAGGACTATTCAAAAACTTTCCCTATTATACTATGGTCCATATGCTATAATTGCAAGGATAGGAAAAGTTGCGTACAAGCTGGATCTGCCCAGGGAAGCAAAAATCCATCCAGTCTTTCACGTGTCCCAGCTGAAGAAACATATAGGTGCTGCAGTTCAAGTTCAGAATAGTATACCTACTATTGTTTCAAAATCATTACTAGAACATGAGAACATAATAGATAGGAGATCGGTTATAAAAGGGAAGAAATTGATCTCTGAGGTTCTAATTAAATGGAAGTATCAGCCGATAGAAGATGCAACTTAGGAGTCATATTGGGATTTAGTTCGGCGCTTTCCTGCGTTCGACCTTGAGGCAAGGTCTTAAAGATCGGGGGGAGGAGTTGTTACACTCCATTAGCTGTTGATGGTATTAAGTTCAAGCTGGAAGGGAAGAATCAAGCTCAGGAGTTAGAAGCAGCAATGGTGTATCTGTTCTTTTCATAAATGTTGTGTTTCAGTCCTTAGTGCCAAGGGGTTTATTGCAAAATGTAAATAACGATTCAATTTCTAATCTGGACCATTGGTTTAGAATGTGAGAGCGGTGGAGATTAATTGTAAAATGGGACCCACCCCTTACCGCCTTAACGGCCAATTCTTTCACGTGTATGTTACGTGTTCAGTATAAAAAGGCCAGCAGCTCATTTGGAGCGGGGTGTGTTTTTGTGGCTTCATTTCTTCTTCTTGTCTGGTTCTTGGTTCTTGCTCTCATCCTCTCCAAACCTCCATCTCCTACCTTACTTTCTCTTGTAGACATGACCAAGAAAAGAGCTAAAGCTCCAACAATGGTTGCAACAATGGAAGATATGCATCAGTTTTCCAAGGTTCCAAGTTTCTCGTGGCGGCCGCCAAATCCGCCACCTCCACCACCGCGGCGGCGGCGGCGGCGGCGGCGGAGGTGGTGGAGGCGGCGAAGGGCAGGAAGAACTACGGGTTCATGCAGCTCGTTCCGGTTTCGCCGGCGATGGAAAAGTTTGTGGGAACCCCTGAGATTTCCCAGGGCAAAGTTATGAAGAGGATTTGAGACTACATCAAGTTCCACCAGCTTCAGGTATCACCGTCGCGCTACCTTTGAAGGATTTTTTTGTTGTTGTTGTTGATTTGATCGAGTTGATTTGTTGCTATTGATCGAACGCTAGGGATTCGAATATGCGGCACATTTTTGCTGCTTGTCGTTTATTGTTTATTACTGATAAGTAGGTTTAGATGAGGGTTTATTATTTGTTTCGGATAGGACAATTTTGAATGGATTTGATTGATATCTTTTGGTTATGTTGAAGGACAATGTTTTCTCTTAGAGAACTGGAGTTGGGGATAGCTCATTGGAGCTATTGCTTTGAGCTTGGGAATGACATTTTTTTTGTTTGATCTTTAAAAACGTGGCAGTTGTTTCTCTGAGATCCTGTTTGACTTGAATACTTATATGTTTTGGATCATATTTAAGATTTAAGCTACCTTCAGGATCCAGTTATTTCACATCAAAGTTAAGATAATTATAGGTCGTATGTATCTAAACTCCAATCCGATCAAATTCTTTTTGGCAGGATCCGCTCACCTGCTCATCTAAGAACCCCAAGTCATTCATGTAGACAGGGCAGGGTATTTTCTACGTCCCTTCCACATGGCTAAATTCTCACCCAAAGGCTAGCTAGCTTAGAAGGCAACTTGGGATCACTGACATTTCTATTTATACTACTTTCTATTTATACTACTTTCCATTCATTCTTCTATCCCATGTGGGACTAAACTTCCCCCCATCACATATAACTATTATACTATGAACTGCAAGCTAACCTTTTTAGACCCAACCTACAAGCCCACCTAATAATTATTATGACTTCACCAATCAATATAAGCCCACCTAGAATATACTAAGCCAGTCTAGGAATATTATAATCACTCCTCCGTATGGACTTACTATCCTCGTTAAGCTCAGACCCATATCCCAAGCCTTCTTTCTAGCCGATGTGGTCCACAAGGATGCTAGGAGTCGGCTCTGATACCATTTGTAACACCACGGGCCTGCTCACCAACTAGACTAGTATGCTTGAGCCATTACTGTAGGCATGACCCGGTATTTTACCCACCCCATTTGAATGGTATCATTGTTCAATCACTTGAGCAAAACTCCCATTTGAATGGTATCATTGTTCAATCACTTGAGCAAATTACTCTAGATAAGTCGACTGATGGGGTTCATAAGTCGACTGATGTGTTGAATCAGTCGGATGATGGGTTCATTAAGACGACTGATCCTGTTGAGATAACTCCAACTTTATCAAAGTCATTTGTTGTAGTTCGGGATCATCCTCATGACTTAGTTATTGGTGATATCTTACATGACATTCAAACACGATCACACTTTAATATAAATTTCTCATGCTGCCTTTTTATCGGACTTTGAACCTAAAAACATTCAAGAAGCATGTGAAAATAAATTTTGGTTGAATGTTATGCAAGATGAATTTAACCAATTTGTAAGGAATGATGTATGGGATTTAGTTCCACAACCCCCTGATCATACTATCATTGGTACCAAATGGGTATTTAAAAATTAGTTAGATGAATCAGGACAAGTTGTTAGGAACAAGGCTAGAGTAGTTGTCCAATGATATAACCAAGAAGAAGGTATTGATTTTGACGAAACATATGTTCCTATTGCTAGACTAGAATCAATTAGAATTTTGTTATCTTTTGAATGTTTTATGAATTTTATACTTTTCTAAATGGATGTTAAAAGTGCTTTCTTAAACGGTTTCATTAAGGATGATGTTTATGTTAAGCAACCACCAGGTTTCGAACATGAACAATTTTTTAGCCATGTTTTTAAATTAAAAAAGCCTTTATATGGTCTTAAACAAGCACCTCGTGCCTGGTATGATGGTCTAAAAACTTTCTTTTAGAAACAGGGTTTGAAATTGGTAAATTAGACACTACATTGTTTATTAGGAAAATAAATTCAAACATATTAATCATACAAATCTATTTAGATGACATAATTTTTGGATCAACTAACAGTAATCTATGTCAAGAGTTTGCTACTACCATGCAAAATGAGTTTGAGATGAGTCACATGGGTGAACTCAATTACTTCCTTGGACTTCAAATAAAACAGTCTCAAAATGGCATATTTATTAATCAAGGAAAATATGTTAAGGAATTATTCAAACGATTTGGCATGGATGACACTAGTAGTAAGACTACACCTATGACTACTATTACTACACTTGATAAAGATGAATTAGGTAAGAGCGTCGATCAAACGCTCTATCGATGTATGATTGACTCACTCTTATATATAACTGCTAATAGATCAGATATTATGTTTAGCGTATGTTTGTGTGCTAGATATCTGTCTGATCCAAAAGAATCTCACTTAAAAGCAGTGAAACGGATTTTAAGATATATTAAAGGCACATCTGAATATGGTTTATTTTTCGCACCAATAATTTTCAGTTACTGTCTTATAGTGATGCTGATCTTGCTGGAAGTAAAACTGACCGCAAAAGTACTAGTAGAATCTGTCACTTTTTGGGACATTCCCTAGTATCTTGGTGTAGTAAAAAGCAAAATTCTGTATGTCTATCTACCACAGAAGCTGAATAATTGCTGCAAGTTTGGCTTCTGCTCAAATCTTATGGATGAAACAAACCCTTTTAGATTATGGTATTTCTTTTTCAAAACCTTCTGTAATGTGTAACAATACCAGTGCCATTATTTTGTCTAAAAATCCGGTTCAACATTCACGTACGAAATATATTGATATTCGACATCATTTTCTACGTGATCATGTTTTAAAAGGAGATATCTTATTGGAGTTTATTTCCACTGATAAACAAATAGCGGATATTTTTACCAAACCGTTTAAAGAAGACATTTTTATAAATGTTAGACGAGAACTAGGAATCTGTTCATATTATGATATTTCCTACAATTATACCTAGATTAAGCATTTGTTTCTTTTTTGAAATTATTGAATGAACAGTCGACTGTCTTGCTTTTCCAGTCGTCTGACGATGCTTTATAACTTATACATTTCTTTTAAAAACTTTATGTTCTTTATGTTCTTTATGTTTCTGTATGACTTTTGGATGCTTATGTATGATTTTATGTTCTCTCTTTGGATTGCTCCTTGTTATAATTTCTGTTTTTGTTGATGCCAAAGGAGGAAAATATTTATGATCTTATTGTTGTGTGCATATTCTTGTTGTGTGCATGTGTGCATGTTCTATCTTATTTAGGGGGAGCAAATTTCATTTTGCATATCTCTATGTGTGTTATGTTCAGAAGACTCATGTTGCTTAAAGTTACTACTCTAAATTGTTTGGTTATTGTGTTGTCATCATCAAAAAAGGAGAGAATGTAGATTCTTGATTTTTATGACTACAACACGATACACATATGTTCTATTTAACATGTCTCTTGCAGTGTGTACCCAAAGACTTTAACGTTCAAGATCAAGCTACAGGACAGGTGTCACTCAAAGCTTCAAAACATCTTCAAAGTGATCAGATCAAGAACAAAAGAGTGTCTATGTAAATTGATGTACAAAATTGTAATGTTTGATATGTTTGCTTAGAAATCTTGTAATAGCCTTGATGCGCACACACAACCCCTAGGACTAAAATAAAGTTTATTAAAAATTAAAAATGTCAAATTCATGCTTGTATGAGTTCTGCTGTCAAGTACCAGTCGATTTGCATTGCTAAGAAGTTGACTGTTCAAGTACGAAACAATCTGAACTTACTCAAGTTCTGACCAGTCGACTCCTTTGGCAACCCAGTCGGCTGTTCTTGTAGCTTTGATAATTTTCTGAGTATTTAATTTTGTTTTTCGAATTTAAATCTTTTCTACCGTTTGATGGCAGTTGGTTAACTGTTTTCCAACAACTCTGGAGTGTCTACTCTATAAATAAAGTCCAGATTTTACTTGGAAAATGTTACCTATTGCATTCAACAAGTCTTTGTTTTTGTTCAAGTCAAAGTTTTCAAAGAACTCAAAGTTTTCAAAGAACTCACATTCTCTTAGACTTGGTTCTCTAATTTCAGTCTTGTATAACAACGATTAGTTCAAGACTGTGATTAGAAGTTGGCCTATAGCCTCAATACAAAAAGCACATTAAAAAATCAAGGCTCCAGGTATTGTAATTTTCAATTTCTTTGTTGTTCACTCTCGGGTTGTGAGAGTGGTCCTCTCGGTTGGAGAGAAGGACTCTATGTGTAGAGTCAGTGTTCACTCTAGATTGTAGAGTGAGGTCTTGCTCTCTCTAGTGGTGAGAGAGGTCTACGGGTTTGGCATAGTTGTTGCCATAGGTCGTAGGGTATTCTTGTAAATCTTTTCAAGAATAGTGAGGGATCTCAAGTGGGTTGCTTGGGGACTGGACGTAGGTCGGGAGGACCGAACCAGGATATATCGCTGTGTTAGCATTGCTGATTCTCTGGGGTTTGATCTTTCTAACTTGATTATTTAATTAAGCTGCATTTTATTTTTGTCTGTGTCTGATGAGTCGATTGGTAGTCCTATTAAGTCCACTTACAGACTTGTTGTTCTTCAAGTTGATCAAGTCTCTTTTTATCTGTCGATTCAGTCGACTGATTTTTTGTCCCAGTCAACTTAACAGGTGTTTCAAGTTGAATATTTTTAAAATAATTTTTAATAACACTATTCACCCCCTCTCTCGTGTTATCTCCCTTTCATACAAGATCCAACATAACGGATACGTACCGTACCGGATACACGTGCCCGTATCCATGCTTCATAGCTAACATATATGTACTAGGGCTAGGTCTTTCACATGGGGACATGGATCCTACCTAAATATCTCAACAGGTCTAATTTAGAAGCCAGGATATACTTCACAATGGGATTATGGTTTGGGTCTGGATACCACGTCATAGTAGGCTAAGTAGCAGCCGCAGATATTGTTGGACATTTTTTTATATTTCAAAATTAAGTTTTGAAAGATGATGAAGACTATTATGACATTCTATTATCGTTATATTTTTAGATATAAAAATATTTGACAAATTCAGAATTTACATGTGACCGGCTGATGCAGACTAGAATACTTGACAAATTCAGAATTCTCGGGCTTCCTTCTTGGAGGCTTCATTGATATTCTTAGTCACTAGCATTCAGTGTTTTTGTAGGTGGCCACCTTGACTGCGTAGGCGGAGGCGGTGGATGGAATGCATGCGTAGTGTCTTGGTTCTCGAACTAAATGGGTGTGTTGGTATTATAGTAAATTTCGATGTTTTTCTATTATTAGCTTTATATTAATAATCTTTTTGTGTTAACATAATTTTTTATGATTTTTGAATGAATTTTCTCTATCTTACTAAGTAAAATATAAATGTTTTTCTATTATTAGCTTTATATTAATAATCTTTTTGTGTTAACATAATTTTTTATGATTTTTGAATGAATTTTCTCTATCTTACTAAGTAAAAAATAAAACTAATATTAACTAAAAATTAAAATTAGTCATCCACCTTGATATGGCTAAAAATGGGGTTAAATCGGAACCGTTCAAAGTGGGCACGAATCTTGAAGTCACAGGGGCAGGATGGTAATTTCGCCTACAGATGGGTCCGGATTGGGAACCGGGTCCCTCCTCTTGGACGCGCTAACCCATGAACGGATCTGACCAGTTATGAACTGTTCTCAACCCGTTAGGGGCCAGTTCAACAGGATTGGAGCAGATCCTAGCCTGTCCCTATCTTAAGGGGATGGTTATAACCAACCCCAACCAGCCACACTGGGAAGTAGGGATTCACCCTTATCCTGAAAAGGATCACTGTTAGAGGTGATCACTCTTTGCATACTTGAGTATTTCTCTTCACTTTTTCTGTGTATTGACTTGAGCGTCGGAGGGTTCGTCACCGGGATCCATTCCGGTGTCTCGAACGTTTGTGCAGGTTCAAGGGAGCACCAAGGAGTCAGCTAGTAAATAAGGAAGAAGAAGGGTTCCGCATGTTTGAGTTCCTCACGAACCTACAAATCTCATCTATTGCCCACACACCAGAATCCAGCGGCAACAGATTGGCACCGCCTGTGGGAAGTCACTCGGCAAGCAATATTGTCTTCCTCCTTCAGCCCACGTCACTCCCAGCCATGCCTCCCAAGAAGAGACCCGCAAACTCCAACCGAAGGACAACCTCTTCTCATCCTCCCCCTCCCCCCCCCCCACCCCCTCTGCAGGGGGATCTCCCTCATCCCAACCAACCAACCAACCCTGCAGCTCGATCCTTTGGCTCCGCAGTCCTTCCAGCAGCCTGTGGGACCTCAGGCCACAGTGGGGGAACACTCTCGACGAAGCCGCCACAAGCAACATGTCCATCAGGTTCGATTCCCCATCCACAATGCCGACACTAATTCCATGGCTTCCTATACTTCTCTCACTCCAAAGGATCTGCGGAACGTGATCAACAATCGGCAGACCGAGCACGGACCCGATCTCCGTACCCATCTGGATGAGAGGCAGGCCCAAGAGGCGAACCCTCACCGCGAGCATACCAGGAATCGTTCGCCGCGCCGATCCAACCAAGGAGGGTCCAACTCCCCCGCAGGCAAAGAGAGTCGCCCCATCGTCGCCCAAGATGGAGCTGCTCCCCGGCAAGCCGCCCTGCACCTCAGGCCCATCATGAGCAAGAGGCCCCCATCACAAGGACAGAATTCTAGCAATTCCAGGAGGTAGTTCTCCGGGCTCTCAACGCTGCCCCCAACAATGGCTGTAGGGCTCCCAGTCCTCTGCCAGCTCCTCACCATCCTCGCCGCTCCCGTAGTTCCCGATCGGCTCCTCACCATCCTCGCCGCTCCCGAAGCCCTAGGCCTGCTGCGAGCCATCGCCGCCCTTCTCCTGAACACCGTTGCCGCTCCCGAAGCCCTAGGCCTGCTGCGAGCCATCGCCGCACTTCTCCCGAACACCACTGCCGTTCCCGAAGTTTGCGTCCTACTCCCAGTCACCCCCATCGCTCAGTCAGTCCACCACCTACTCTGAGCCATCACCGGCGCAGCCCCAGCCCTCCTCGACATGAGGATGAGTCTCGGGGCTCGGCCAGGCAAGATCGAAAGGAGGACTCGATCTACCGCCATCTCCACGAGATGGAGATGCGCCTCGGCCAGCTCGACCTGAGACGAAGAGCGACGGGCAAGGGACCTTTGTCCAAGCAGGCCCACATTCTCCTGCGCCATCATGGATGCTCCAGTTCCCGACAACTTCAAGCCTCCACATTTTGAGACCTACACCGGGGAGTCGGACCCCGTAGACCACATTGAGAGTTTTAAAACTCTCATGATGATCCACCATACATCCGACTCCCTCCGTTGCAAGACCTTCCCAGCCACACTTAAGGGGCCAGCTCGGGAATGGTACTATCGGCTTGCACCAGCATCTATCTTCTCCTTCAACCAGTTCGAGGGTCTTTTCCTCACGCATTTCGTGAGCAGTCGTCGTGCCGAGAAGACAAGTGACACCCTACTGTTCCTCAATCAAAAGAAGGGTGAATGACTGAGAGACTATGTCAAGCGCTTCATTGCTGAAGCCAGGTCCATTGCTTCTTTGGAACCCTCGGTCGCCACCATCGCCTTCCAGTCCAACGTCCTCAATGCTGATCTCAGGGCATCCCTCACCAAGAAGCCCCCTCGGGACTTCTCAGAGCTCGTGCTTCGGAGCGAGAAGTACATCCGAGCGGAAGAAGCTGTCCGCCGCCCCACCTTCGAGGCCTCATCTTCCGCGAACAAGCGGAAGGATGCAGAAGAAGAAGGAGCTAAGAAGCTCCAAAAGGACAATGGGTGTCAGCGGCGTCCTCCTCGGTTCGAGAAATTCACTCCGCTTAATGCGAGTGTATCTGCCATCCTCATGGAGATCGGGAACGATGGCCTCCTACCGCCTCCTCCAAAGATGAATACTCCGGAAAAGAAAATGGATCGGAGTAAGTGGTGTCATTTCCATAGGGACCACGGGCACGACACACAGACGAATGTCGCGCCCTCAAAGACGAGATTGAGGCCCTCATCTAGAAAGGGCAGCTCACCCGGTTCGTAAGGAGGGACCGATCCGATCTGCCCCCACTGCCTAGGGGGGCTAACAGGCAAACTGAGCAGCGCGCGAAGACTCCGGAGGCCGAAGTGGAGGGTATCTTGCACCTGATACACGGAGGCCCAATGGGGGGAGATTCCAACTCCTCCCGAAAAGCCTTCGTAAGGGAGGTTAACTCCGTGCAAAGCCATCCTCCCCCAAAGGGCCTCAGAGTCCCAGTGATGTTCTCCGATAGGGACCTGGAAGGTGTCCGCACGCCCCACTACGATGCCCTCGTCATCAATCTCCGAATAGCGAACTTCGAAGTTCGTCGAGTCTTGGTAGACAACGGCAGCTCCGTCAACTTTCTTTTCTTGGAGGCCTTCAAAGGCCTCTTACTGTCGAGGGACCGGCTCAAGCCCGCAGGCTACACTCTCCACGGGTTCACTGGGGTTCCGGTTACGGTCGAGGGAATCATAACCCTCGACGTAGCGGTAGAAAATGCTCCAGCAACTCGCACGGAGCTGATGGACTTTATGGTGGTCGACGTCAAGGTTGCCTATAATGTTATCCTGGGTAGACCAGGTTTGGCCGCGCTCCAGGCCATCCCTTCAGCCTACCATATGAAGATGAAGTTCCCCACATTCTCACGAGTGGGAGAAGTGAGGGGAAGCCAAGAAGCGGCTCGGAAGTGCTACATGACCTCAATGGGGGGTCCGGTTCTCTCTTTGGAAGTGCTCGAACTGCCTTAGGAAGGCGGTCAGACTATTTCCGAGCCTGTGGACAAGTTGGAAGAAGTGGCCTTCTCTGAAGAAGACACCACTAAGACATTCCGCATCAGCAAGGCTCTCTCCTCCTCCATTAAGCAAGACATCTCTCGGTGCGTACGGGAGAATCGCGATCTCTTCCCCTGGACTGCAGTAGACATGCTCGAGATCTCAGAGGAGCTCTCAATGCACCGTCTGAGTGTCGCCCTTGGGATCAAGCCTGTCCAACAAAAGAGGCGAAAGTTTGCCCCCCGAGAGGCAACAAACGATCAAGGCGGAGGTTGAGAAACTCCTCAATGCCCGCTTTATTCAGGAGGTAAACTACCCTGAGTGGTTCTCCAATGTGGTGATGGTGAAGAGGGCCAATGGGAGTTGGAGAATATGCGTTGACTTCACCGATCTCAACAAGGCGTGCCCGAAGGACTCTTTTCCTCTTCCCAGCATCGATGCTCTGATCGATGCGACATCCGGGCACGAGTTCCTCAGTTTTATGGACGCCTTCTCAGGGTACAACCAAATCAGGATGTTCCCTCCCGACATCCCGAAGACCTCGTTCGTGACGGACCAAGTACTCTATTGCTACCGTGTTATGCCTTTCGGCTTAAAAAATACGGGAGCTACCTATCAGCATCTAGTGAACAAGGTCTTCCGAGACCAGATTGGTCGAAACATGGAGGTCTACGTTGACGACATGTCTGTCAAGAGCACCCGGGCAAATTTTTGGGGTTTATGGTCAACCAGAGGGGCATAGAGGCCAACCCCGAAAAGATCTCAGCCATTCTGAAAATGGCTCCCCCCTCCAGCATCAAAGAAGTACTGAGACTCACGGGGCGCCTCGCCGCGATCGGGCGATTCCTCTCCAAGTCCAGGGAAAAGTACCTCCCCTTCTTCAAAGCCATCAGAGGGGCTAAAGGCTTCGAGTTGGGGCCACAGCAACAAGAGTCCTTTGACAACCTCAAAGAGTATTTGGCTAACCCCCCACTCCTGAGTAAGCCAGCACCCGGAGAGGTCCTCTACCTCTACCTCGCAGCTTCGGAGCAGACGCTCAGCGCGGTCCTTGTGAAGGAAGAGGATAAGACGCAAAAGCCCATCTATTACTTAAGTAAGGTAGTCCACGACACCGAACTCCGTTATCCGAAGCTGGAGAAGATGGCTCTCGCCCTGGTCATGGCAGCCTGAAAGCTCCGCCCTTACTTCTAATCCCATTCGGTGGTCGTCCTTACCGACCAACTGCTGAAACATGTTCTCCACAAGCCTGAGACTTCCGGGCGGCTCATGAAGTGGTCAATCAAGCTGAGTCAGCCTGACATCAACTACCAGCCCAGAACGGCGATAAAGGCCCAAGCTCTGACCGAGTTCATCGTGGAGAACACCATCCCCGACTCATGCGAGTCGCCTGCTGACCCCTCCGTCTAGACCGTCTATGTGGATGGGTCCTCCTGCACCGATGGAAGCGGGGCCGGCGTCATCCTAACTGGCCCAGACGCTTTCGTCGTCCAGTACTCCCTCCGTCTCAACTTTCCGGCGTCAAACAATGAGGCTGAATATGAAGCCCTCATAGCGGGGCTCTGCTTGGCTCGCAAGGCAGGTGCCGAGCAAGTAAGGGTCTTCAGTGACTCCCAGTTAGTGGTTAATCAAGTGTCCGGGGAGTACGAGGCGAGAGACGACCGCATGGCTAGGTACTTAGCAAAGGTGAGGGAGCTTCTAGCTCTCTTCAAAGATGTTCAACTCCAGCGGGTTCCCCGAGAGGAAAATGCACAAGCAGATGCCCTCTCTAAGCTCGCTTCCTCGTCCCCCCAACGACTAGAACGGACCGTCTTGATAGAGGTCCTTCTTAAACCAAGCATTGACGAAGACGGCTCGGAGCCAATGGAAACCTACCCCCACATTTGGGGAAAACTGGATGAAGCCCCTCATCGAGTACCTCCGGGATGGAGTCCTTCCCGAAGATCCGAAAGAAGCAAGGAGGATCAAGACACGAGCAGAGCGGTACACACTCCTGGACGGGGTCATGTACAAACGCTCCTACACCAGATCGATGGTCGGCCCTACCTGAGATGCCTCTCCCCAGAGGAAGCGCTTTACGCCCTAAAGGAGGCCCATGATGGTCTGTGTGGCGCGCACGTGGGTGCGAGATCCCTCGCCCGGAAGCTCTTGAACTACGGCTTCTTCTGGCCCACACTACTAAGTGACTCCGAGGAGTACTTCCGCCAGTGCGACTCCTGCAAGAAGTTCGCCCTAATCCGTCGCATACCCCAAGCACAACTCGCTTCCTTGGCGAGTCCAATCCCCTTCGCAATGTGGGGGATGGATTTGCTCGGACCCTTCCCCTCGGCACCAGGCCAGTTGAAGTTCCTTGTGGTAGCAATAGACTACTTCTTAAAATGGATAGAGTCCAAACCTCTGTCAACAATAACCGAGCACAAGGTGTAGAAGTTCTTTTGGAAGAACATCGTCTGTCGGTTTGGGGTGCCTCGTATCCTTATAACCGACAACGAGACCCAATTCACGGGGACGGCCTTTCGCGACTTTGCACCGACCTCGGGATTCAGCAGCGGTTCTCTTCTATAGCGCACCCCCAGTCCAACGGTCAGGCAGAGAACGCGAACTATCAAATACTCTCGGGCTTGAAGAAGAGGCTGGATAAGTCCGCTAAAGGGCTATGGGTCGAACAACTCCCCAATGTGCTTTGGAATTATCGCACCACAAAAAGAGCTCCGATGGGGGAGTCCCCTTTCAACCTCACCTACAGATCCGAAGCTCTCGTCCCTTTGGAGGTGGTCTTACCTTCACCTCGACTCATAGCTTACAACGAGGCGCAGAACGCGAACCAGCTTCGCAACTGCCTAGACCTCATAGACGAGATCCATGAGAGAGCCGCAATCCGCCAAGAGACTTACCGTCGTAGGATTACTCAAGCTTACATATCCACAATCCGCCAAGAGACTTACCGTCATGAATTTTTAGACAACTTGACATATCTGCATTCAAATTCACTTTCCCGTTGTTACAGAAAAGCAAATCCGATTCCGTCAGAGATTCTAAAAAGTAGACTCTTATTCGGTTCTAACGCATATTCACACGATACATTCTAAAGACAGTAGCTATGCGTACAAATTCATTCTTCGCTGGTTTCGATGTTTCGCGCGCATTCTGAAAATTCGGAGTCACAATACTAAAACTACGATATCTCACAATCTATACATCGGATTGAGAAACTGTAGGATGTTTCGGATATCTAGACTCAAAGGGCTACGATTTTCATGTAGAAAGTTTTTCGATCCAGTGTCGGGAACATGGTCAAATTCTAAGTACGAGAGACCGGTTAGTGATCCCGTGCAGGTTCAGAAATTCACAATATGACAGTACTAAAATCGCGATATCTCACAATCTATACATCGGATTGAGAAACCGTCAGATGTTCTGAATTCGGGACTCGATGGGATACGATTTCCACGTAGAAAATCTTCAATCCAGTATTGGGAACATGGTCGAATTCTCAATGCAAGGTCAAGAAATTTTAGAGATAGTAAGGTTGAATATTCGATATTCGATAACACGATTCGAAATGTGTTAACGGTTCACTCTTGAGTTGATATAGCATGGAACCAGTGACTAGAATGGAGTTTGACAATAAAATATGATGATAACTAGACTACTTGCCACGAGTCCAAGGAAAATGCTTGTACGAGAACAAAAATAGTGTACAAGGTACTTGCCTTGTAACGTGACGATTTTGGTGGTGGTGTTAACCATGGAAAGAAGCGACGTCGGCAACGGACGGCAGCACAACGGCGGTAAGAATGGCGGCAAGACGGCAGCGAGCGAGCAACGGTGAGTGACAACAGCAACAAGGTGGCGCGGCGTCGGGTTGTTTTTCGGGGTTCACGGGATCGCAGAAGCGGAGTCGTTGGCTCGAAGGTGGAAGGTAATTGCTTGAGCTCTCGGGTGTGAAGAAGGCAGAGGAAGAGAAGAAGGGAAAATGAAAAATTTAGATAAGAGAAGAGAAAGAGGTAGGAGCTCTGCATGTGTGTGTGTGTATATATATAGAAAGGAAGGGATAGGAGGGGTGTAGAAAAATCAAAGGAGGGGTGTAGAAAAATCAAATGATGTGTGGAAAAATGAGAGTTAGGCGTAGAAAAAATGGGAGTGAGTGATTAGCGGGAGTGGGTTAGGATTAGGATTAGGATTAGGATTAATCAGGGTTTAAAATTTGTATTTAAACTCCGATCGAAAAATCACAAAATTATAGAATTGATCAGAAAAATATTCTGGCTTTAGATAAAGAGTCCAAAGAGAAAAATAAGACTGATCTGAAAATTGAAGTACAAAAATTCACGTGATAAAATACGTACAACTGGAATAGGGAGTTACAACAGGATTGGAGCAGATCCTGGCCTGTTCCTATCTTAAGGGGATGGTTATAACTAACCCCAACCAGCCACACCGAGAAGTAGGGATTCACCCTTATCTTGAAAAGGATCTCTATGGCGACTATAAAAACCCCCTACCTCCAACTGTTAGACGTGATCACTCTTTGCATACTTGAGTCTTTCTCTTCACTTTTTCGATGTATTGACTTGAGTGTCGGAGGATTCGTCGCCGGGATCCATCCGGGTGTCTCGAACGTTTGTGCAGGTTCAAGGGAGCACCAAGGAGTCAGCTAGTCAACAAGGAAGAAGAAGGGTTCCGCCCGTTCGAGGTCCTCACGGACCTACAAATCTCATCTATTGCCCCTGTTACCGCTAAATCTGGTGTGGGGGTAAACAGATAGAATTTGTGAGTTCTTGAAAAACCTGAATAGCAAACCTAACCTGTTTCGCCGGAGCTTGACCGTTGACTCCCGCCGTTCACCTGCAAAAAGTGCGAGACACCGGGGTTGATCCCGGCGACGCACCCTCCGACGCTCAAGTCAGTAATCAGGGATGATTAAGAAAGAGCGTAAATTGGCAAAATACTGATTACCTTTTAGTGGAGATGGGTGGGGGGTATTTATAGGCGTCTCAGGGATCAGATTAGGCATGTAATTCCTGTGTATAGATAAGGAATGTAATCCCTAATCCCCAGTGAAAAGATAGATGTGAATCAGGGCCGTTGATTAAGATTTAATCAGGGACCTTGATTTTATCTTGCTGGACCGGGTGTGCAGCAGGTTGGAACCCATACCCAGTTGATGTGGATCCGTTTATGGGTTATTGGGCTTTGAATAAAGACCCAGTTCCCATTTCAGACCCGTCAGTAGGTGAAATTACCGTTTTACCCCTGAGCTTTAAGATTCGTCTCCGATGTGAACGGTCCCGATTTAATTCTATTTTTAGCCATATCACGAGCCCCCCACTCCTAGAGACTGAGTTTTTCAGTCTTTAAGGAGTAGTTTTACTGTTCTAATGGCGTACGAGATTTTATAGGTGTTCTTAAGGGAGTTTTGGATCTTGCTTGGGGTGTAACGGTGTTATTCTGGGCTTGTAAAATGCCCAAAAATATTCTCAGAATTTTCTGGATTTTTGGTGATTTTTCCAGATTTTTCTGAATTTTTTCTCATTTTTTTGAATTTTTTATTCATTTTCGAATTAAATAATTAATTATCGAAAATATTAATTAATTATTCTAATTTAATAATTATTTTTTCAGAATTTAAAATTAATTTTTTTGAATTAATAATTATTTTTAGAATTTTTAATTAACTTTTTTCGATTTTTTAAATATTTTTTTGGAATTTTTAAATAATTAAAATAATTAAATAAATAAATTAAATATTACCTGGACACGTGGCTTGATCTGTGCCGTCGGATCCCTGGCACGAATCTCGAGGAGGCGCGTTTCCCAAAAAAACGTTATTTTGTCGTTTAGCGCACGTGGCGCGATCTAGACCGTCCATCACCAGAAGCGCGAATTTCTGGAAGATCCAACGGTCGTAGTCGCTCGGCGGCTTTTTTCTCCATTTTGGAGCTCGGATGGGGACTTGCTCGGCAGCCGACCGGGAGGTGACGCCACGTGGCATCGCCACGTGGCACATAATAATTTTTTTTTTCTTTTCTTTTTCCTTCCCGCCTCCTCTGTTCTTCTTCGACTTCTTTATTCTTCTTCTTCGACACTGCTCTTTCACATCCCCTTCTTCTTCGATTTTAACTATCGTCCCAGTCCTTCAGCGCCACCTCAACGGTGAGAGGAGCTCGCATCGGAGAGGGCGGAGCTCGTTGTTCGACCGTGGGGAGCTCGGCATCGGCGCTCGGACGTTGAAGAAGTTTGGCCATCGCGGAGCTCGCTCGGGGTAGGAGCTCGACGGAGCTTGTTTGCCATCGGAGCTTGCGCCGTGGAGGAGCTCGCCACTGGAGTTAGAGCTCGGCAGTGGAGGCATGGAGCTCAGCGAAAGTGGTGGAGTTTGGCGGAGAACTTGAGCTCGGTGAGGAAGAGCTCATCAGTAATGGATTCATCGTGAGTTCGACGAGGACTCGCGAAGGGGATCTCGACAATGGACTCGTCGAGCGGCTTCGTCGAGGAAGGAGTTCGGCGGAGAGCTTAGTGGAGGTCGGCAGCAGAGCTCGACGGAGGTTGATGCGTGTGCTCGGCTCTTGAAGATGGAGCTTTGGCTAGGATAGCTTGTGGAGTTCGGCAGCGAAGCTCGACGGAGGTGGAGATGTGAGCTTGGTTTGATCGGTTCGGCACTGTAGGTCGGCGAGGTTGGGAGCTCGGCGGAAGCAGTTCAGAGCTTTGTGATGACGGAGCTCGAAGACGGAGCGAGCTTGATGAAAGTGGAGCTTGGCATGTTGAAGCTCGACGAAGTTGGAAGCTCGATGGGAGTGGTTCGGCGTAGAGCTTGAAGATGACGAGGTTTTGTTTTGAAGAAGAGGTTGGGTTTCTGTGCTGTTTTGGCAGGAACGAGCGGAAGAAGAAGAAGGAGAAGAGGGTACGGGTCGTGTGGGTATCGGATCCGAACCCGACTCGTTTGCCTTAAATTTTTTTTTTCCCCACTGTTTCTTGTTCGGCAAATCTGAGCACGGATTTCGAGGCAAATCTTTGGCCATTTTGTAGCTCGGTAAGGCAGTAGCTCGGATGGTAGATCCGAGCTACGTGGCTCGATTTGGACGGTTGAATGATGGTACAAATCTCAAGACGGGCTCCGTTCCCAAGAAAACACTATCTTGTCGTTTAGCGACGCTGGCAAGATCTGGGCCGTCCGATCGAGATCTTACACGAATGTTGAGGGAAAAGTGATTTTTCTCCGTTTTGGAGCTCGGATGGGCACTTGCTCGGTGACCGACCGGAGGGAAGAGCTTGATGAACTCAAGAATATTCACATTTAGGGGCAATAATCTTATTGCAATTGGACATTTTAATGCTCTATATGTGGTATTTTACTCTTCTTTTCTCTTTTCCATAGGAAACAACCAAAAGCAGCAAAACGAAGCAGATTCCAGACTAATACAGACTGAGAGGATGATATACAGGGAACTGCAGTGCAATAGTCGACTTGCTCTTCATCAGTCGACCGGACAGAGAGAATGCTGGGGCTCGGCACAGTCGACTGCCCCAACATCAGTCGACTTGACTGAGGAATCATGAAGCCATAAATGTCTCAGTACCAGTCGACTGGTAGTCGGCGGAGTGAAAAGATAAGATGCATCCGCATCTAGATCCAAATCTATCTGAACCCAGATTATATGCGAATAACAACTTCTCCAAAAAATCAAAGCTAGATACAGGGGATTGGCAAGAGCACGTGGTTAGCAGATAAGGAAGAAAAGAAGAAAAGAGAAAGAAATAAATCGCCGATCAAATAAAGAAGGAAAGAGGAGGACTTTCCTGAAAAAGTAGCAAACCCTAATTCTCGTGCCGTGTTCTATAAGTATCAATCAAGAGCATTATTTTGCTAACCCCCCACCAGCCGAATCACAGAGTTCCAGAATCATCAACACATCAACCAAGAGCATTATTCTATCAGCATCAAAGAAGGAGAGAGGAGATCAAGTACTCCAAGGGGAACAAGGCAGTCGACTGAGTGACAGCCAGTCGACCGATCTGCCGGACTTCATCAGTTTATTTCTTCTCTTTTTAGTTCTTTTATGTTAATCATGTATTCGAACTTGCTGATCAATAAAAGTTTAATTATGTGGAACTAATTTCATAGTTGGATAGATTGAAACCGTAGTTATGTAATGCTTCTATTCTTCTGAGTGCTATTCTGTTACTTATTGATTAAACCTGAAAGTATTGGTATGGATTTATAATAATCAAACTTGTTCAGAATTCTAAGGGCAGTCGACTGAGGTGACAGCAAGTCGACTGACATATAGAATCTGAGTTTATCAAGTTTGCATATTATAAATCTGAATCTGTTATATGAGCATATTGAGACGACCCGTATCTCGTGCTCATAACTTGTAACACAGGAGTCCCTTGGGGTTCTTGGTTTAATCAACTTGAGGGATCTAGATCTGATACCAATTTCTAGAACTTTGAGTGTTTGTTCGTTTCCATGGTTCTTATGTTTTCTTTAAGTGCAACTTAGTAGATACCATGCTAAATACTTAAGGGAAGAAACGAATTAGAGTAGATACCATGCCTAATTCTTGGCTAGGGAAACAATACTTTAAGGAGTAGATACCATGCCCTTAAAGGAACGAACATGAGTAACTAGAATAGTGAAGAAGGTGACTTAGCATTACTGACTACAGGTGGAAATCAAAACCCAACTACTTGATAAATATTTGTGATTCAGAACTCCTTGATATAGTTTTTTAATCTTTTATTTCTTTAGAAACAACACTTTAAGATCCTTATTTCTATTTTATTGGTTAGTAAGTTAATTTCTACAATCTCTGTGGGATCGACCCTTACTCGTCACTACGCTTCTCTAAACGATTCGTACACTTGCGAGGTTTTTAATTTGTGTCTAGTTTAGATCATCTAGATAGCACAACAGAGCTCAGATTCGATTTTGATAGTTGCTCGGGTTCGGTTTTTCCCTCGCGCGAGTGGCTCGGTTCGGATTTCCGAGCTATTCGGCGCAGCTGTATTGCAGGTCCACTTTCCCGGTGCTACGGAGGTCCGATCGGGGCATGCGATCCCTCGTTTCGATGCTAATTCGAAGATCTACAACTTCTCTTTAGGAGTGGGATGAAGATTCACCCTCCTTCATGGTCAAAATAGCCCCGCAACATTCTTGTCTTCATGGAGTTGATAAGCGCTTTGGTCTTGGGGATTTTGGAAGAGGAGCTCCACTCCTAGGGGCGGAGAAGATGTGCTAGGAAGACCCTTGTAAGATGTGCTAGGAAGACCATTGTGCTAGGAAGACCCTTGTAAGATGTGCTAGGAAGACCCTAGGGGAGAAGAAGGGGCGCGAGCGGCTCGGATCGCTAGTCGCTCGGCTCGGAATACCGAGCGACATGGAGCGATCTGAGCCGTCGGATCTCAGCGCGGATCTCGAGGCGGGCACAGTTTCCAAGAAAACACTATCTTGTCGTGTAGTGGTGCTGGCATGATCTGAGCCGTCTGATTGAAATCTTACGCGAATGTTGAGGGAAAAGTGATTTTTCTCCGTTTTGGGGCTCGGATGGGCACTTGCTCGGAATCCTGAGCCGGACCCTTTGATGTTGGGGTCGGATCGGCACTTGCTCGGCATCCGAGCGGAGGGAAGAGCTCGGATTCGACAGTTGCTCGGATTTTGATCCCGCGTGTGTCGAGCTATTCGACCTGTATCAAAACGTTTTGCCTTTTCGCCAACCGTTGCTGCTCGGTTACAAAGTCGTTTGGGCTTTCGTAATGCCTCAAGAGCCGATCAAGAGTCGCGCCCTTACGTTACAAAGTCCAAGAGACTTTTTCTTTTACTTTCGAGGGTCGGATTGGGCGAGCAGAGTGAAGAGCTCGGCTCTGGAAGAGAGCTATTTGTGAGACGAGTGTGAGGAGGGACTCTATGAGAGAGTTGTGCTCCAAACTCGTCGAGAAGAGGTCCGCTTCGGAGGCGAGCGGAGTGAAGAGCTCGGCTCTGGAAGAGAGCCATTTGTGAGATGAGTTTGAGGAGCAACTCTAGGGGAGAGTTGTGAGCTCCGAACTCGTTGAGAAGAGGTCCGCTTCGGAGGCGAGCGGAGTGAAGAGCTCGGTGAGACGAGTGTGAGGAGGGACTCTATGAGAGAGTTGTGCTCCAAACTCGTTGAGAAGAGGTCCGCTTCGGAGGCGAGCGGAGTGAAGAGCTCGGCTCTGGAAGAGAGCCATTTGTGAGATGAGTTTGAGGAGCAACTCTAGGAGAGAGTTGTGAGCTCCGAACTCGTTGAAAAGAGGTCCGCTTCAGAGGCGAGCGGAGTGAAGAGCTCGGTGAGACGAGTGTGAGGAGGGACTCTATGAGAAAGTTGTGCTCCAAACTCGTTGAGAAGAGGTCCGCTTCGGAGGCGAGCGGAGTGAAGAGCTCGGCTCTGGAAGAGAGCTATTTGTGAGACGAGTGTGAGAAGGGACTCTAAGAGAGAGTTGTGCTCCAAACTCGTTGAGAAGATGTCCTGCTTCGGAGGCGAGCGGAGTGAAGAGCTCGGCTCTGGAAGAGAGCTATTTGTGAGACGAGGGTGAGGAGGGACTCTATGAGAGAGTTGTGCTCCAAACTCGTTGAGAAGAGGTCCGCTTCGGAGGCGAGCGGAGTGAAGAGCTCGGCTCTGGAAGAGAGCCATTTGTGAGACAAGTGTGAGGAGCAACTCTAGGGGAGAGTTTTAGCTCCGAACTTGCTGCTTATGTGAGAGAATCAACGGTTGTGGGAGCAATTCCGAATGGCGAACCACTTCTTACCCGCTTATGAGCGAGTAATTTGAAGCAGAATCGAGCCAAGTGTTGGACTCCGAACTCGTCGTTTAAGAGAGCATCAACGGTTGTGGGAGCAATTCCGAATGGCGAACCACTTCTAACCGCTGAAGAGCAAGTTATTTGAAGCAGAATCGAGCCAAGTATTGGACTCCGAACTCGTCGTTTAAGAGAGTATCAACGGTTGTGGGAGCAATTCCGAATGGCGAACCACTTCTAACATGCTGAAGAGCAAGTTATTTGAAGCAGAATCGAGCCAAGTGTTGGACTCCGAACTCGTCGTTAGAGGGATTCAACGGTTGTGGGAGCAATTCCGAATGGCGAACCACTTCTAACTTGCCTACGAGCAAGTTATTTGAAGCAAAATCGAGCCAAGTGTTGGACTCCGAACTCATTGTGAAGAGCTTAGTAAGTTGCGGGAGCAGCCATGTAGAAGAAGCTGGACTCCGAACTCACCATTTAGCGAGTTGTGACTCGGAAAGATAGAGAAGCAAAAGCAATAATTTTCAATGAAAAAATGTAAAGTTTTATTGAGATAAACTAAGTGGCTGCTTCAATAGGGCGAGCCATTATTACATGCTATTGGCCGGATTACAAGCATCAGCCTTATTGAAAATCAAAATCCTACTTCTATGATAAGGTGAAGACCTATTGGGAGGAGCTGGGAGGTTCTGAGTCTTGAAGCTCGGCGGGCCTTTCCGTTCCCTTGTAGGCTCCTCAGGGGGAAAGCTCGGACCCCTCTTTTTGGACGAACTTGGTAAGGTGCCCCCGCTGTATGAGTTCTTCAATCTCCTCCTTGAGAGCCCGACAATCATCCGTGTCGTGGCTGTGGTCCCTGTGAAAGCGGCACCACTTATCCTTGTTCCTCTTCTTGCCAGGGGTATTCATTCTAGGGGGAGCGCGGAGTAGTCCTTCCTTGTCCACCTCCATAAGAACTTCTAATATATTAGCAATGAGGGGGGTGAACTTCTCGAAACATGGAGTCGGGCGGCGCTGGCCATTACTGTCCTTCTGGAATTTTTGGGTCCCCTCTTCACTTGTGTTCCCGGAAGATGTTTCCTCAAGAGCAAGGGGGTCGAGGGCCTCTTCCGCCCGTATGTACTTCTCCACCCTAAGTAAGAGTTCTGAGAAGTCCCGAGGAGGCTTCTTGGCAAGAGATGCCCTTTGGTTGGCATTAGTGACGTTGCGCTCGAATGCGGCAGAGGCTACTGACTGGTTGAGGGAGGGAATGGACCGGGCTTCGGCGGTAAAGCGTCGAACGTAATCCCTTAGGCGTTCACCCTTTTCTTGGTTGAGGGTCACCAGAGATACACTTGTTTTCTCGGTCCGGCGGCTACTCACGAAATGAGTAAGGAAGAGCCCTTCGAACTGATCGAATGAGAAGATGGAGGTCGGGGCGAGCCGAGAGTACCATTCTCGTGCAGACCCCTTCAGTGTGGCAGGGAAGATCTTGCAGATGAGGGCGTCTGAAGCACGGTCGATCATCATGAGAGTTTTAAAACTCTCTATGTGATCCGCGGGGTCTGACTCCCTGGTATATGATTCGAAGTGAGGCAACTTGAAGTTCTCAGGAATAGGGGCCTCCATGATGGTGTGGGAGAATGGAGGTCTGCTCGGGCGGAGGTTTGTCACCCGTTTCTCTTCTTCCCTGTTAATTCGGCCGAGGTGCCTCTCCATCTCGTGGAGACGGCGGTAGACCGAGTCTTCTCTTTGATCATACCTTGCCGAACCCCAGGACTCATCTTCGTACGAGGGTGGACTTGGGCTGCGGCGATGGTAGCTTGGAGATGGAGGAGGACTGAGAGTTTGAAGGCGATGGCTCCTAGTTGGCTCATGAGTAGGTGGCCTCTGGTCGTTCTTTGGGGCAATATTGAGGGCCCTTAAGACTGTCGCCTGGAAGTCTTGAAGATCCGCCCTTGTGACTAGTGCCTCTCCAGCTTGGCGGTCCCTATGTGTGGCTCGGCTTACTGGAGAATGAGTTCTCCGCCGATGACGTTGAGGGGACTCTTTTTGCCTCCTCGGGGGAGGGGATCTTCTAGTCCTCGGTCGGCGGGGAGTTCGGATTCTTGAAGCCCCTGAGTTCTCGGGTTTATGGACTCCACCGAGGGCTCGCCATCCATTCAGGCGAGTTCTGAGATCGACCCCCTTTTGGCGGTTGGCAATCACTTGATGAAGATCCCGCTCGGGAGGGCTTTGAGAGGCCACAGATTCAACTGAAGGATTGGGACCCGCGACTTGATCATGAGGAGGATGTTGCTTCGGACGACTCTGACGGGAGCGCCCCTGGGCCGCCCCCCGAGACCCTGGAGGGGCCTGTTGAGTAGGAGCACCTTGAACTGGAGGAGGGAGAGGAGGAAGAGAAGTGGTTCTTCGGTTGGAGACCGCTGCCTTCCCCTCCTGTTTTGGATGCATGGCTGGAGAAGATCTGACCAACGGGAAGAGGGGAGGCCGCTATTCGTTTGTTTCCCGCAGACGGCGCCAATCTGTTACCGCTAAATCTGGTGTGGGGGTAAACAGATAGAATTTGTGAGTTCTCGGAAAACCTGAATAGCAAACCTAACATGTTTCGCCGGAGCTTGACCGTTGACTCCCGCCGTTCACCTGCAAAAAGTGCGAGACACCGGGGTTGATCCCGGCGACGCACCCTCCGACGCTCAAGTCAGTAATCAGGGATGATTAAGAAAGAGCGTAAATTGGCAAAATACTGATTACCTTTTAGTGGAGATGGGTGGGGGGTATTTATAGGCGTCTCAGGGATCAGATTAGGCATGTAATTCCTGTGTATAGATAAGGAATGTAATCCCTAATCCCCAGTGAAAAGATAGATGTGAATCAGGGCCGTTGATTAAGATTTAATCAGGGACCTTGATTTTATCTTGCTGGACCGGGTGTGCAGCAGGTTGGAACCCATACCCAGTTGATGTGGATCCGTTTATGAGTTATTGGGCTTTGAATAAAGACCCAGTTCCCATTTCAGACCCGTCAGTAGGTGAAATTACCGTTTTACCCCTGAGCTTTAAGATTCGTCTCCGATGTGAACGGTCCCGATTTAATCCTATTTTTAGCCATATCAGCCCCCACATCAGAATCCAGTGACAACACGCCTAGATACCCTCCTAGGCAATAAGCTGCCTTGCTTACCGCCTACAAAAACACTACCAACTTCGTATATCTCTTTGAGGATATAAGAAGAAAATTAGGTTAAGACACCCACAGAAATGATAAGAAATGATAAGACAACAGAATATTGTAGAACATGAAGGAACGAAGATAATTAAGACAATGAGGTGCTAATTTGACTGAGGACATGAAAGTTGAGCATACAAAAGGAAATCTTGTTGCTGACAACAAATATTTGAGTTAAAAATCTATGTTATTGCATATTGTCATGCACTGTTATAGCAATATGGTTGGAACAAAATTATTTCACCATAAATAGGCTAACCTAGGAAGCTGCTGCCTCTATAGTATTCTTGTAAAATGGAGGTTGTTTCAAATTGTTCTTTCAAAAGGTGGAGCCTCTGTGAACCACTGTTTTAAATCTCCTTCATCTCGTTTGAGATCTCTTCTTGGCACCCTTGCCTTGACAAGAACCTAAATTTTAGAAAAATAATCTCATTTAAATGCATTACCCATAGCTGTACTTTAAAATATTTTTTTTCCACCCAATAAACGCAAATTTCGCATAGAGTTATATTGAATTTTCTCGTATATGTCTATTTCTATGAACATTTTTGGTGCTTAATTAATGTCTCTACTTGTGTATTTTATGATAGGTGACATCTAGAACATCTAATTTTTCGTATAATAGTAATTAAAATATGTTTATTGAGTTCCATATGAATGCTCGAAATGACAAACTTCTTATCGAGACGAGTCCGAGATCTGATTTTTAAAACCTTGTTGTGACCAGAGGACGTGCTTTGTGTGGCTTCATAGTTGTCAAATCTTGATATATATCGTTATCGTTTTCCTAGGATATCGTATAGAATGTTCAATCATGTATCTTATTTGTATCGTATTGTAAGATAAATTAATGCATCTCCAACAGCTAAGCAATCGACGATGCATCAATTTATATAATCATAATTCATTAAAATATAGGTAAATCTAAGACTTTAAAGGGAGATAAGGATATGATTGTGGACTATTGGGTCACCAAATTCTTAATACATTAAAAAATCTGAGCCCACATTCTTTATATTATATTATTCATGATCCTTGATTCCTGTATACGCTAACTAGATTAGAAGACCTTACTAGGGTATTATTGATCATGTGCTAGTACTCTGTGCTACTACAGAAGTTGCACATTTACTGATGTAGACATGTTACATGTAGTCGTTGATACTAAATCAAAAGGACTTTACAATTATAGAGGAAGGAAACTAGCACAAAATATGAGAACAAACTGTTTCAGGATCTGACCAAAATTTAATAATAATGTGCCATATATTAAAAAAATAAATTTGATTTATCAAGAATATGATGATTTAAACTAACAATGCAAATCTACTGCTAGAGCTTAACTTTTAATAGAGAAAACTTACATTTATACAAAAAGTAATTGACTCAAAAATAGCTTTGTAAATCGGACCGTACGGGATCAGACAACCATATGTTCAAGCTCGGACCAAAATTCTACTCAGACGGGCTTATGTCCGGCTCGGTCTAGGTTGGACAAAATTATTATAGTCCGGACGGTCCACGGTCGGACCATTTCTCGAGCCGGACTCGGACGGACGACAGACCGTCCTGTTCATTTTACACCCCTACTCAAAAATAGCATGAAATAATAGCTTGAAAAAATACATAATTAATGGAAAAAGAAGAAATGAAGAGTGATGAAGGAAGAAAGAAGAGTAACAGTGATGCCCCCCCCCCCCCCCCCCCCCCCCAAAAAGCGACAACTGGTAACGTGTTATCTGTGATAAACCTATAGAACAAGATGACCATAGCAAGTGAAACAAAAATCAAATGATAAAGCAAAAGGAAAAAAAATTATTGCTTTGGCACAAAACCATGAAGATATGTATTTTGAGCTTTAAAATGCCTTTTTTGGTGAATTACAAAACATACCCGAACCTAGAAACACATGTAATTATTTTTCATATTGCATTCTAGCATACAGTGCGACACGTATCGTATCAACAATGTTTTAAATATCACTCGTTACAGGCATTATACCAGCTATTATAAAGGTTTGGGAATCCTAACATTACCAATACCATTGTTCTAAACATTATTGTTCCGATATATTTATCAAATTCAACATCGGTTGCTATAAAAGAAATAACACCATAGACCTTTGGGTTAGGGTTCAAACAAAACCAAATTGGACCATAACCCATTGTATTAAAAGTGAGAAGAGGTGAAAAATCAGCTAAAAAACTTTAAATTCTCTCATCATTATTGTTTACTCTCCCAAAAATTAACCGCCTCATCACTCCTCTCGTTTATTTATTTATTGTGCACGCAAATAGATGTGGATCTAGGGGATATTCACTGGTAATCGCAAATTATAATGGACAGTATTGTGGGTTTGTAATTGTTGATTAGAAAGAGATTAGATAAAATAAAAATGACTTATGTCATTATCAATTCAAATACTTTTGACTCTTTCTATACAAAATTACAAATTTGATTTTATGTTCACTATGTTCCTTCTTTACCCGGCTAATTGCTTTTATAATTAGAGAAAAGTGAGTCTCATATAGAGTATGAGGAAAATTTTCTCATGCAAAATAATTATACTCACTTGGTGGGGCCCTTATGGAAAATCCACTCTGTCCATTATGTTTATCATGCTACTGGATGTATGTGTAGAAAAAATCAAGTGGTTTTAAGGTCATTCATCCATGCATCATGTAGTTAAAAAATGAACGATTTCAACATTAATACAAATCGATCCACAAATTGGACCCACATGATGCATGAGTGAATGATCTTCAAACCACTTGATTTTTCTACACATTCATCTATTGATATGATAAACATTATGGACGGAGTGGATCTTTCATAGGGCCCCCATCAAATGAATATAATCACTTTGTATGAGAAAAATTCTCATACAAATATGAGGCTCACATTACTCTTATAATTATATATATAAAGAGAACAATAAATTAGCATCTCCATAGTTAGTAAATAATAAATTAAGTATTATTTTTATATCGACTTGTCTTCCAAGTTTTCTTTCGAAAATTCATTGTCTTATTTTTGAATCTTTAATATGCTGCTATCTTTCTTTTATTTATTAGATTTCAAGTAGACGTTTATACATTTTGGTCATAACTATTATTACTTGCATTAGGTTGTTGGTACTTGTAAAACATAACGTATAAAGGTCATATAAATCACATTTAGGATTATATATATATATATATATATATATATATATATATATATATATATATATATATATATATATATATATATATATATATATATATTCATCCGATATTTTAACCCAACATTTTTTAAATATTCACAATATATCACGATATCCCTCCGATACAATATTGGTATCCGATATTTAAAACATTTATTATACACTGAAATATTTTAAGTTATAGATAAATCGCATGGGATACGTATCTAATTCATTAAATATCGTATCCGGGATACATATTATAAGATATGCACGATATTCACAACTATTTGGCTACCACCATATCATAGTTAAATAAGTTGGTAGTGTTTCTTTGGTTTTCTTTAAATGTAAATTAGTTACCATGTGCAAATTGCACAGACTCAAATAATTTTAAGGGACTTATAAAATTATGGAACTCCAAAAAAGTGTGAGAGAATTGAGAGAAATTACCTCTTCAAGAGTATAATTAGTGAAATTTAACCTAAAAAATATGCACACATGCCGGCCTTCGTGTACATCCTGACCAGCAACACCCAGATCCTGGCCCACTCATCTCGACCCTCCCCTCCCTCCCCTCTCCCTCCCAAATCTTTATCATACTCTTCCAAATGTAGATTGTTGGAAGCATAAGGCAGAGTGAACTTTGGCAACAAAAATCACAAAGATCATTTTGAAAATAGAAATAAGTATGTCCGTCAACATGCCAAGCAATTTTTATGATATAGCACTTAAAATTTGAAATATAATATATAATGCAAGCTTAGAGGCAAAATAAATTTTAAAAATCTTGCAGTGGGGATAAAGCGCTAAAAATGATAACGGTACAACCCATTTAAAGTAGTCATTTAGTCTGCCATCTCAGATTCTTTGTAAGTGCTATTAATTACAAACACAAAGATCAATCTCCTTTTAAGAAGCACTTGCCTTAATAGGTGCACGCATAGCTGAACCTCAACCAATGTTAACTACCGAACCCATCTCTGTAAAAAAATTTCAGCATATTTGCGAGTAACACATGCACGAAGATCTCTTCCCTATTGAATTTTAGCTACTAATTTCATACATACAATAAGTAACTCATGCTAAAAGGGAAAATAAATGAATAATTCTTCATGGTCTGAAAGAAACTATCAAAATCTTTATTGTTATACTACTCAAAAATTAGAATGCGTGTGTATCAACCACTGTTTTAAATTTTGGCCTATACGGCCGAAATTTTGTTTCGGCCAGCTTGTCGATACGAAATCAAAGATTTTATACTCCATATCGTTTTGGACCGAAATATCTTGATTTTGGCCAAAATTGTCGAAATATCAGCCGAAATGCACACTAATGTTATTATGAATGTACAACATTATTGTGTTTTACTTTTTGAATATAAGTCTTTCAATATAGGACTTTAAGTTAAGATAATGTGAGGATTTAATCTCTCTACTGTTTGTGTATATGCTAAGTCAAGTAAGTCTATTAATTAATACATTTTTTTCTAATCAATGTAAATTTAATTTAGTTATATACTTATATTTCATTTTTTTATTGTTGTTAAATTCTGTGAATATTTACCATGATTGATTCATGTCATTAGTTGCATTATATAATATTTTATATGATAAATGATATGTATAACATATAATATCTTGTTTAGTAGCAAAAAAATATGTTTATTGAGTGTCTGAAATGAACATCTGAGATTGTCACATTGATCTCCTATATCTCCGATCCGAGACGAAACACCCCCTGTCGAGAGGAGTTTGAAATTCGAGATTTAAAACCTTAGTATCAACAAGAGATGTATAGCCTCACACGCAAACTGTCCCTCATTTTCATCTCATTTGTTGTTGTCATCAGAAATCTACAACAATTATTATGCACCTACAATTTGGGAAGGAATAGTAAACTATATACATTGCACGTACTATTAATCTCAAACTCACCTTAGCTTTGGGAATGATCTTGACAGCGAAAGTCTGCCCCTTCTACACCACATTCATCGTCGTCGCAAACCATGTACTCCCAAAATGGCCCCTCTCCACCTCCTTCCCCAGCTCATACTTCTTGAATTTTCTCCCAAACTCAAATATCTTATCCACCTCCTAGCCCTTTCTTCCCCCTTCCCTAGCCCCACCCTCGCTTCCACCTTCTCCATCTCCCCTTCCTGCCATCTCCTTCGCTGCCGCCTTCTTCCCACGCCGAAGACAGCGTGGACAACCCCACCCCAGTACATGTCGCCGTTGGCATTGGCTGGCCGTGCCCGACCTTGCGGCAAGGGAATGGGCTGGGCCAGCTAGTACCTGGAGTGGCGTAGGTGGCAAAAGTTGGGGGTGACGGAGGCGGCGAAGAAGTCTAGGTTTATCTAGGTTTATGTAGGAGAGACTAAGGCGTGGCGTGCGGCGTGCAACGTGAGTGGGCAACGAGCAGCGTGAGGAAAGGGGCTGCAAGCGGCTAGAAGCGATTTGGGGCGGCATTCGGCGTGGGTTGGGTGAGATTCGGATTTTGAGAGTGGGAAACGAAGAGATAGGGTGAGAGGGTTTGGGGTTTTCGTTAAATTTTTTTTCTTTTATAAAAATTTGCGGACTGCACGAGTTAATTTAGATGGGAAAATTCTACTTTTGCTCTCCTTTCTCTATTTCAAATTGAAGGGGAGAGGGGGTAGACCTATTAGTATAATATATAGTATAATATAATGCGGACTTATCGTCATTATCTCTGTTAGTGTGGAAGCATCCTTGTCCTGCCCTAGCCCAAATATATTGTAAAATGCAGAACCCCGACAAACAAAAGGGGAAATCTTCTGTGATGCCAAGCTGAAGACGATCTTTGATGGGAGATACAAATTTGGGATGCTGGACATTGCAAAGCTGATCACTCCTCACTTTATTAAATCTAAATAAGTCTCACTGATGTAAGAGAAAGTTGTGTTGTATCTTGGGGTTGGAGGATTGTTCGGGTTACTACAGTTAACCTTATTGTGCTTGAACTTATAAGTAGCAAATTTAGCACCATCCTGTATAAAAAACCAATCCTTTTGTATGTGGTTGCTTCTAATTCTGAACTCTGTTTCCTGAAACAATCTTTTCAATTCCAAATCCCAAATAAACTTTCTACAAATCGCTGTTTCCAAAAGAACAAACACAAAGTTTCACTACTTATATTTTGTTTCACTGCTTACATTTTGTAAGGCCATAATTGAGATTTGAGAAGTAGAAGGTAAAAGTTAATTTGAAGATCAGAGTTGGGAGTTGCTGGAGCAGCCCCTAAATTGTCCTACATTGTGGCATGTTATTTACCAAAATAGCAATTTGTAGGGTGATTTTCAGCAATTGATATACTTCTGTTGATGGCCTATATCTTTATGAAAATAACCTATCTATTTTTTTGGAGGACTAAAGTTGATTTGGAACTGAATTTGTTGGAGAATTGATTAGTCTTTGTGAGTTTGTACATATTAGCTAAAAAAATTAAAGCTAGAGTAATTAGAAAAAAGTCCAATGGAGATAATTGAAGATTCCCGTGTTTTATTTTTACAAATTAAGATGGGGGTATGTTGCTGCTTTTTTCTAGTGTGAGAGCATTCAAATGATGAGTTTCTTTAGGAGAAAATTTACAATTTAGGACCGTCGATTAGATCTGGATTGTGATGACTGAAGTCTCCTTGATTTGAATTTAAACTGTAGACAGCGTCTGGATCTGGATTGGACGGTTGGGATGTCAGCGAACCTACACAAAGTCTAAAAACTGGGGTTGGCCCCGGTGATAGACCTTCCACGTTTAAGTCAGCAACTCAAAAAAAAGATGAGTTTTGGTGGCAAAAGATTGATTACCTAACTTTGATGAAGGTGAAGAATATTTATAACGTAGGAGGTAGTTCCACAAGATAAACTTAAAATAGTATCTTTTTGGGATTAAACTCTAGATTCCCATGGTGATGAGATATAGTTAGTTAACAACCCTATTAAAGATAGAGAATTTGGTTAACAGCTTTTAATTAACCATGACTCTTCTTGTTGGGCTGTATGGCAACCCAATATTGTAGACCTGGTTGAGTTGATCGGCCTGAAAAGTGGCACAAGTTCCTCTGGAAGGTTAGATTTCTCCGCCTTCGATTAGTAGTCTCGTTGTTCTAGGAGCCTTGTTAGGAGCATCTCGGGGTAGTAGCAATTTTGTAGAACTCCCAGTAACTTTTTTAGATTTTTGAAAATTTTAATTATTTTTTAAGAATTCTTTAATCAAAATTTCCAAACTTATAATTAATTCTTGGCTTTTAAATTAACTTTTCTACATCTATAATTATTTTTCATGATTTTCTTAATTAATTTCCCAAAATTATAATTATTTTTAGAGTTTTTAATTAATTTTTTTAGTTTTTAATTATTTTTCTAATTTATTAATTATTTTTTCTGAATTTATAATTATTAAATGGAATTTTTAATAAAAATCAATGCATGATGCGAAATTTGGAGTGATATGCTGCCTATATCAGGTAGGCACAAAATTCGGGGAGATCGGGTGGTCCACACTCGCCAAAACAGGCAAGTAACTCGGATGACAAATTTTCGGCTACTCGCTAGCTCGGGGGTGTCTTTGAGTTGGTTTGCTAATGTTAGCTGGTTTGTCCTTTTGTGGCCGAGCTGGTTTGCATGCTTTTCGAAGCAGATCTAACAGCCAGATCTCTTTTGCACGCGATTCAAGTCGATCGAACGTCGACTTTTGACGAAATCAATGTGTAGCTTGAATGACGATAATTCCAAGCTATTTTTTTTAGCTCGGGGACGTGTCCTCTGAGCTCAATGCTGAGTTGGCTCCTATGTGTTGTTGAGCTGGTTGTCACGTGTCCCCTATAGTTGACGTGTTTCAACCCTGTAGATGTTTGCCGAGTGTTGATTCTTGGGATCGAACCGCGTGAATGCTGCCACGTGTCCCTTGTAGTTTACACGTCCCAGCCGCGTGGATGCTTACCGCGTGTCGACTCTTGGGATCAGACAACGTGGATGTTACCACGTCTCCACGTGGTTTCCGAGCATTAGACTCCTCTTATAAGTTCCCCCGATCTCTTCCTTCTCCATTCACTCCCATTCATTTCCTTAAATTTCTCTCTCTAGCGGGTGTTTCTCTCTCTAGTGGGTGTTTCTCTTTCTGGGGTTTGTCTTTAGAGACTTTTTTTGGCTTTGCTTCGCCGAAGTTTGTCGCCGTTGATTCAGGTAACTTATTGCAATTTCATAAGTTATGTCTAGGGCTTCATCGTGTGATTCTTCCTCCTCCTCAGGTCATTTTGAAGAAGATGTGGTTTCTGGGTGCCCTACTAAAGAGCAGAAGGGAAAAGGAATAGCATGGAGTTTCGTTATTATGAAGACGATAATTGAGCCATAGTAGGAGTCTTCAAGTAATTTGTTTGATCAGCCTCATCTCCTATGTGTCCTTGAGCTTATTCGCTAGTATCCCGAAGACTTCGGGGACTTTATTTAGCATGGTATGCGACACTAAGAGTAAGGTTGTAAACGGCATTAGGCGGTGGCGGTTCGGTCAAGGGGCGCCTAGCGCCTAGGGTGCCTAGGCGGTTGAATTTATTTTGCCGATTTAGTTAATTTCAGTCCCATTATTCAATCGTAAGTATAATTATGCAATCTAATTGCAAATATTCATCATGTTCTTGTGTAATGTGTAATTAAAGGGTGTTTATGCATAAAAAAAAATTTCTCGTGCAATTAATGTGTAATATGTACAATTAAAAAAAAACAATTGTCCAATTGTAATATGTGTAATATACCAATAGATGTAATGTGTAACATGTACTAATTTAATATGTTAAATTTGTGTAATATGTGCAATCCATCACCAATAATACTAAAAAAAGTAAAAACAATTCCACTACTATTTAAGATCCATACATAGTATATAACAGATTAATAGATTAATAGTAGTTCCTTTTTTGTGTTATTTTATAGCATTTAAAATTTTAAAAAATAAAAAAATGCCTCGGCGTTGGACATCAGGCGGACGCCTGATCGGCGCCACGGACGCTACTCAACAAGACGGCCGCCTAATCGCTTCTAACCACCTAGACCACCGCCTAATGCAAAGGCGGTTCGTTCTCCTCCATCTGAGCGCGTAGGCGCCGCCTAGGCGTTCGAGGCGGATGCCATTTATAACACTAACTAGGAGCCAGATTACGTTCACACCACCGAGGCCGATTTTACCAAGACTACCCTAACAAAAGAAGATTTGATGATGATTAGTGTCATATTTGGGATTCATCCGAAGTATGAGTTACTCCTTCCTAGCCCTGGAGTCTGGGCGTGCTACGGTATAAGTTGTGCCCGGCACAGCTTATGTCCTTTCTGAATTGGTGAAAGTTATGCTCGGCACAGCTTATGTCGAATGGGTGGAGACATGCGATTAGTTTTATCTTGCAATGTTGGGGTCTCGGCATTGAGCCAATTCTGACTATCTGGAGGAGGCACTTCAGAGTTATTCAGCTCAATAAGATGAATGTCTACCTTTCCGTCCGCCCTGAGATGGGAGTGATCGAGAATCCTGACTTGATCAAATACTGGAAGAACAAATTCTTTATCATTCATAGCCCAAAACCGTAGGGGATTCCCGCGAAGTGGAGGGAGAGTGTGTCCACGAAAGTGAAGACTGAGCTGGAGATGACTGAAGGGAAGAGGTGATGGAGCGACGCTCTTCTTAAGCGGAAGGTATTGAAGTGGAGGGACATGACTGAGCAGGTTCTCTTCGAGGAGGGGCCGAGTCCGATGGACCATAGGACGATTTTTCCTTTTATATTGCATCCAAGTTTTTATCTCTAGTTTTTGCAAGTTTGCTTAACTTATCCTGTTTCTTCATGTTCTCGCATATCCTTTTGTGCTGTTCTCGCAGTAGAAGAGGGGATGGACTTCGTGGATCTCATCGCTGACCATGTGCCTCTGCGCAACAAGATGCACTCGGAGGCAAAAAAGAGGAAGAGGACGACTAGCAAACTGCCCTCATCTAAGGCTGCGAAGAGTTCCCCGACTTCCACCTCACCCTGGAGTCGTCTCCAGAGACTGTGACGAGCACTACCGACTTGGGATTCTCTTTGGCGGCGATCCTTGCTAGCGTGTCCCCCCCCCCCCTCTGACTGCAGAGGTCGAGGCGATATTTTCCGACTAGAAGAAGAAGACGTGCATGCCTGACTGGGGCGTGAAGCGCCACGACAGTTTCTTTGGCAATTCGGTGGCTTTCCTTGATGCGGTTAGGAACCTCTCAACCCTGTTGGATCGGATGAACCTGAGGAGGGAGCCGGTTGAAGTATCCGCCATAGAGATCGCCCAGGCTAACATGTCGATAAGTATTATTTTTCATAATGTAGCCTTATACCCTTTCATACTTGGTTATAAGCTTTGAATTCTCTTTTGTAGATCACTTGCCACTTTGCCAATCTGATTGACCAGCATGGGGCCGAGGAGAAAACTCTAAGGGATCTGGCTTTTCGTGCCGAGAGGGAGAAGAAGAAAGTCACCAAGGAGCTTGAAGAGGCTCGAAGGAGGGAGGAGTTTCGTCAGGAGCTTGTGGAGGCTAGGAAGAGAAATACCTTTCTCGAGTACAAGCTGGAGCAAGCGAAGGGGGAGATTGAGGCTGTTGTGGCTAAGGTGGAGGCTAAGGCGAATAGCAAGATCCATGGTGTGACAGACAAGGTCTATGCGAAGACTATAGCGGATGTGGCTGAGCGTGTTCCCTGCTTCTCCGGGAAGGGGTACAAAGTCCTTCTCGAGCCTGGGGCTGTTCCTCCCAGTATAGGAAGGAGCTGACAGCAACAGGGGGGATGTGAATATTTGCAAGTGTATAAAATCACATCAAGTAGTATAGTTTAAGTAAAAATAGTGTCGAACCCATAAGGACTAATTATTTTATTGAGTACCGAAATTCACTTGATTAACTAATATTTGGAATATTGATATATGATAAAGAAAGCAACTAAATTAGATTAATCTAAAGAACTAACTAAACTAATTAAAAAGAACGAGATCTGAAATTTTGTTGTATATTAATTACAAAAACTAGTTCTAGGGCTTTTGATTTCACCTAGTTAATCCCACACAATTCATAATTCATTGTCACAAGAAATTTTAGTTTTCCAAGTTGTAAACCAAAATTCCCTAATTATTCGGTGTTTTATCTCGAACAACACAAAAAATATCTCCAATTAACAGTTTGTCATATCTCTATACAAATTAATTAATTGAAGACTTATTAAGTTCAATGGATTCCTTTATACTCACATTAATCGCGGTAAATTATATCTAATTTTGCTCAATCAATGGTGTGTTATTCTATAGTTTTAAATCACAAATTACCTCTCGGTCTCTCCATGATCCAATAAATCATACAATAGTTGGCCAAACAATTGTAAGCTTTAAGAACAAAAATTTAAACACACAACCGTGGAAAAATATGAGAATAAAATAACAAGAAATTAGAATTGTGTTATCAAAATTAGGCTACATCGAAGCACTAGAAAAATAAAATTAGTTCATAATAAATTTGCAACTAACAAATATGTTCTTTGATTGCATAAATTTTTTTAGAAGAGACCAAAAAACTCGTTGTTGTTTGAAACCGAAGTTGAAGTGGATCTGGCAGCAACTCATTTTCTTTTTCTTCTTCCTCGGAATTAGAGCCGTCCTTATTTTCTTCTTTTCTCTCTTCTAAAATCCAGCCGCCCACCTACCTCTCTGTCCTTTTTCTTTCTTCTTCTTTTTATTTATTTATTTTTTCTTCTTTTCTTCTGGTCCCGCGGCCTCGCCAACCGTGCCCCCTTGATTTTTTTCACTTCTCCTGTTTATATAAGCAACAATAGTAGTATGTTAGGTTTAATTTAATTAGGGTTTGTTAATTAAGATTAGGATTAGTTAATTAGTTAATTAATTAACATATTAATATTAAAATTAATGTTTTGATTTTAAATTAATCAACTAAATCCATCCTAAAATCTCATATATATATATAAAGGGCCCTTCGGTTGAGCAATGTTCAGAATTATAAAATCTCATATATATATATATATATATAATTATACCCCTTCCACCAAACTTGAATATCACATTGTCCTCACTAGGTAAAAGAAAAGAGAAACAAAAATAATTATGAGAAATGTTCAGAATTGCTCCCCTGGTTCATATTAAAATTCTGGTTGAGTGACGTTCATTGTTTCGGTCATATCTGGAGTTGTAGATGTCCAAATTCACTGATTCTTTTTGTTTTGGAAAGCCTAGACAATTTCCTTCGATTTCTCTTAATAACACTTTTCCAGATTCGGACTCTATTCTGCTAAAAAACATCCATCAAAGTAGGTCTAGAAAAACAACTTCGCTGGAAACCCCCCAAACATGCAATCCTATAAAATAAAATCAAAAATTAAAATTAAAGTAACTAAAAGAAAAAAGAAATTCTAAATGCAGTTAAAAGAAAACATGGGTTGCCTCCCAAGAGGAGCTAAGTTTTAAGTCTTCAGCCAGATGTTCTCCATCTATCACTTAGGGTTGGCTAGATCGATGCACAGATTTTGCTCACCAAATTTTCCATCCACATACGGCTTCAACCGCTGTCCATTTGCCTTGAATGTCCTTTTTTTTCTCATGATAGATCTCAATTGCTCCATTTGTGTCACAACGAATGGTCCCGACCACCTAGACCACAAATTTCCTGAAAAAAGTCGAAGTCTTGAATTGAAAAGCAACACTTTCTTCCCTACTTTGAACTCCCTTCGCAATATATGCTTATTATTCCATCTTATAGTTTTATCTTTATAAATCCTAGCATTTTCATAGGCATCATTATGAAATTCGTCCATCTCATTAAGTTGCAACATCCTCTTTTAACCTACAGCTTGCATATCAAAATTCAGCGTCTTTATTGCCCAATATGCTCTATGCTCTAATTCCACAGGTAAATGACATGCTTTCCCATATACTAATCTATATGGTGACATTCCAATCGGTGTTTGCCGTCCTATAGACCCATAATGCATAATCTAACCTTCGTGCCCAATCCTTTCGTGACATACTAACCGTCTTTTCAAGTATACGCTTCAACTCTCGATTTGACACCTCCACTTGACCACTTATTTGAGAATGATATGGTGTTGCAACATGATGAGTAACTCATACTTTGTAAGTAAAGCATTAAATTGATGGTTGCAAAAATATTTTCCTCCATCACTAATTATCACCCTTGGAGTTCCAAATCGAGAAAAGATATTTTTCTGAATAAAATTCACTACCACTCTACCGTCATTGGTTGGTAAGGCAGCAGCTTACACCCATTTTGAGACATAATATACAACAATCAAAATAATTTTGTTAGAAAATGAAGATGGAAAATGACCCATAAAATCTATCCCCCAAACATTAAACAATTCTATCACTAAAGTATTATTTAGAGGCATCTCATGTTTCCTCGAAATATTTCCTACCCGTTGACAATGATCGCATAAATTAACAAAATTAAAAGAATCTTTAAAAATTGAGGGCCAATAAAATCTTGATTGTAAAATTTTGGTTGCTGTTTTTGCTCCACCAAAGTGACCGCCTGCTTCTAATGTGTGACATTGTTTGAGTATACTTTCCATCTCCTCTTCTGGTACACATCTCCTTATTACTTGGTCTGCACAATGCTGAAATAAGAAATGTTCCTCTCAAAAATAATATTTCAAATCAGAGAAGAACTTTTTTTGTTGATAGGTCATCTCATGAGGTAGAAATTTTGATACTAAGTAATTAACTATGTCGGCATACTATGGAACAGTTTGTATAAACATCAAATACTCATTTGGAAATTCTTCATTGATTAGTACAACATGCAGTTCATTTGTACCATCAGGCTCAATTCGAGATAAATGATCAGCCACCACATTTTCAACACTCTTCTTGTCCTTTATTTCCAAATCGAACTCTTGTAGAAGTAAAATCCAACGAAGCAATCTTGGTTTAACATCCTTCTTTGCAAGATAGTACTTGAGAGTTGCATGATCCGTATAAACAACCACCTTTAAACCTATCAAATAAGATCAAAATTTGTCAAAAGCAAAAACAACAACTAATAATTCTTTCTCAGTAGTAGCGTCGTTAACTGAGCTTCTGTCAAAGTCTTACTTGCATAATAAATAGCATGAAAATTTTATTTTTTTCTTTACCCTAAAACAGCTCATATTGCAAAATCACTAACATCACACATTAATTCAATAGGCAAATTTCAGTCTGGTGCAACAATTATAGGTGTTGTGTTGCAAAAGCATGTAGGCAATCATGAGAAAATTCAAAAGGTGTCTTTAATCAAAAGATTGCAAAGATGTTTAGTAATTCAGGAAAAATCTTTTATAAACTGTCGACAAAATCCCGCATGACCCAAGAAACTTCTTACTCCCTTCACATTGGTTGGTGGTGGTAACTTTTCAGTTACATCAATTTTAGCTCGATCTACTTTAATTCCTTTGAAGGAAATTCGGTGGCCAAGCACTATCCCTTCTTCTACCATAAAGTGACATTTTCCTCAATTCAAGACTAAATTAGTTTTCTCGCATCGCTGTAAAACCAAAGTTAAGTTAGATAAACAATTGTCAAAAGAATAACAAAAAATCGAGAGATCATTCATGAATATTTCAATAAATTTCTCCACCATATCTGAAAAAATTGACATCATGCAGCGCTGGAATGTGGGTGGAGCGTTGCAAAGACCGAATGACATCCTCCTATATGCAAAAGTTCCATACGGGTAAGTGAAAGTAGTCTTCTCTTGATCTTCGGGACCTATAGCAATTTGATTGTACCCAGGATACCCGTCGATAAAACAATAGGAGGATGTCATCCCGTAAGTGAAAGTAGTCTTCTCTTAATCTATGCACACTGGCCATCCCGTAACTGTTCTTGTTGGTATAAATTCATTGTCTTCATTCTTTACTACAGTTATTCCTCCTTTCTTTGACAACATGAACTGGACTCACACTTGCACTATTTGAAATTGGATAAATAATCCCACCATCCAAAAGCTTCAAAACTTCTTTATGCACCACTTCTTGTATTGATGGATTTAAGCTTCTTTGTGGCTGAACTATAGGTTTGAAATTATCCTTGATATGGCTAAAAATAGGATTAAATCGGGACCGTTCACATCGGAGACAAATCTTAAAGCTCAGGGGTAAAACGGTAATTTCACCTACTGACGGGTCTGAAATGGGAACTGGGTCTTTATTCAAAGCCCAATAACCCATAAACGGATCCACATCAACTGGGTATGGGTTCCAACCCGAAATGAACCCAGTCCATCAGGATAGAATTAGGGTTTCTGATTAATACTAATCAACGGCCCTGATTCACATCTATCCTTTCACTGGGGATTAGGGATTACATTCCTTATCCAATCACAGGGATTACATTCCTAATCTGACCCCAACGGCGACTATAAATACCCCCCATCTACCACCATTATGAGGTAATCAATCTTTTTCCAATTTACGCTCTTTCATAATCTCCCTGATTACTGACTAGAGCGTCGGAGGGTGCGTCGCCGGGATCAACCCCGGTGTCTCACACTTTTTGCAGGTGAACGGCGGGAGTCAACGGTCAAACTCTGGCGGAACAGGTAACAGGTTTGCTATTCAAAGTTTTCCAAGAATCCACAAATACTATCTGTTTGCCCCCACACCAGATTTAGCGGTAACAGATTGGCGCCGTCTGTGAGAAACAAACGAACAGCAACCCTTCTTCTTCCCGCAGGTCAGATCTTCCCCCGTCATGCCTCCAAGGAAACTCAGATCCAGGGGGTCCAACCGTGGGCCTACCCCTCCTCAACCACAACAGGAGGTCCCCCTCCAACCCGTTCAGCAGCAGGGGCAACTTCCTCCTCAGGCGGAGGACCCCCTGCGGCTGGACCAATTCCCTCCTCAGAATCTTCAAACCCCCCAGGCTCCAACCGGGCCTCAGAATGCCGATGCAGGGGGCTCGTGTCCCAATCCTCAGAAGCTACCTCTCCAACAGGACCGCATCCCAATACACAACCCTTCTTCCAACTCTATGGCATCCCATAATCCCCGAGCTTCCGACCTTCGAAATACCTTCCTCAATCGGCAGAAGGAAGAGGATCTTCGCCGCCATTTGGATGAAAAGCGGGCCCGAGAGGGAGCCTCCCGCCAACAACGTCCAAATGAGCGATCTCCTCATCGCCGAGACTACAGAAGGTCCCCTACTCGAAGAGAGCGAAGGGAGTCCCCTCAGCGTCGTCGGTGGAGAACTCATTCTCCAGTAAGCCGAGCCACACATAAGGACCGCCAAGCTGGAGAGGCACCAGTCACAAAGGCAGATTTTCAAGACTTCCAAGCGACAGTCTTACGGGCCCTCAATATCACCCCAAAGAACGACCAGAGGCCACCTACTCATGAGCCAACTAGGAGCCATCGCCTTCACACTCTCAGTCCTCGTCCATCTCCAAGCTACCATCACCGCAGCCCCAGTCCACCCTCGTACAAAGATGAGTCCTGGGGCTCAGCAAGGTATGATCAAAGAGAAGACTCGGTCTACCGCCATCTCTACGAAATGGAGAGGCGCCTCGGCCGAATCGACAGGGAAGAAGAGCAACGGGTGATAAACCTCCGCCCGAGCAGACCTCCATTCTCCCGCACCATCATGGAGGCCCCCATCCCAGAGAACTTCAAGCCGCCTCAATTCGAGTCGTATACTGGGGAGTCAGACCCCGCGGATCACATAGAGAGTTTCAAAATTCTCATGATGATCCACCATGCTTCAAACGCCCTCCTCTGCAAGATCTTTCCTGCCATGTTGAAGGGGCCTGCAAGAGAATGGTACTCTCGACTCGCCCCGGCCTCCATCTTTTCATTCGATCAGTTCGAAGGGCTCTTCCTTACTCATTTCGTGGGTAGTCGCCAGGCCGAGAAAACAAGTGTATCCCTGGTGACCCTCAACCAAGAAAAGGGTGAACGCCTAAGGGATTACATTCGACGCTTCACCGCCGAAGCCCAATCCATTCCCTCCCTCAATCAATCAGTAGCCTCTGCCGCATTCGAGCGCAACGTCACTAATGCCAACCTCAGAGCGTCCCTTGCCAAGAAGCCTCATCGGGACTTCTCAGAACTCCTACTTAGGGTGGAGAAGTACATACGAGCGGAAGAGGCTCTCAACCCCCCTACTCTTGAGGAGACATCTTCCGGGAACAAACGGAAGAGCACAAGCGAAAAGGGGTCCGAAAAACTCAGAAGGACGGCAATGGCCAGCGCCGCCCGACTCCTCGTTTTGAGAAGTTCACCCCCTTCATTGCTAATATATTAGAAGTTCTTATGGAGGTGGACAAAGAAGGGCTACTCCGTGCTCCCCCTGGAATGAACACACCTGGAAAGAAGAGGAACAAGGATAAGTGGTGCCGCTTTCACAGGGACCACGGCCACGACACGGATGATTGTCGGGCTCTCAAGGAGGAGATCGAAGAACTCATACAGCGGGGGCACCTTACCAAGTTCGTCCAAAAAGATGGGTCCGAGCTTCCCCACTAAGGAGCCAACAAACGAACAGAAAGGTCCGCCGAGCTTCAAGACTCAGAACCTCCCAGCTCTTCCCAAGAGGTCTTCACCTTATCATAGAAGTAGGATCTTGATTTTCAATAAGGCCGATGCTTGTAACCCGGCCAACAGCATGTAATAATGGCTCGCCCTATTGAAGCAGCCGCTTAGTTTATTTCAATAAAACTTTACGTTTTTTCATTGGAAATTGTTGCTCTTGCTTCATCTCTACCTCTCCGAGTCACGACTCGCTAAATGGTGAGTTCGGAGTCCAGCTTCTTCTACATGGCTGCTCCCACAACTTACTAAGCTCTAACAATGAGGTCGGGGTCCAACACTTGGCTCGATTCCGCTTCAAATAACTTGCTCTCAAGCGAGTTAGAAGTGGTTCGCCATTTGGAATTGCTCCTACACCTCGTTAACCCCCTCTAACAACGAGTTCGGAGTCCAACACTTGGCTCGATTCTGCTTCAAATTACTCGCTCATAAGCGGGTAAGAAGTGGTTCGCCATTCGGAACCGCTCCCACAACCGTTGACACTCTTAAAACGACGAGTTCGGAGTCCAACACTTGGCTCGATTCTGCTTCGGATAACTTGCTCTTAAGCGAGTTAGAAGTAGTTCGCCATTCAGAATTGCTCCCACAACCGTTGAATCCCTCTAACAACGAGTTCGGAGTCCAACACTTAGCTCGATTCTGCTTCGAATAACTTGCTCTTAAACGAGTTAGAAGTGGTTCGCCATTCGGAATTGCTCCCACAACCGTTGATAACCTCACTTAAACAACAAGTTCGGAGCTCACAACTCTCTCCTTGGGTTGCTCCTCAAACTTGTCGCCCAAACAGCTCTCTTCCAGAGCCGAGCTCTTCACTCTGCTCGCCTCCGAAGCGGACCTCTTCTCAACGAGTTTGGAACACAACTCCCTCCAAGAGTTCCTCCTCACACTCGTCTCACAAATAGCTCTCTCCTAGAGCCGAGCTCTTCACTCCGCTCGCCTCCGAAGCGGACCTCTTCTCAACGAGTTCGGAGCACAACTCTCTCCTAGAGTTCCTCCTCACACTCGTCTCACAAACGGCTCTCTTCCAGAGCCGAGCTCTTCACTCCGCTCACCTCCGAAGCGGACCTCTTCTCAACGAGTTCGAAGCACAACTCTCTCCTAGAGTTCCTCCTCACACTCGTCTCACAAACGGCTCTCTTCTAGAGCCGAGCTCTTCACTCCGCTCACCTCCGAAGCGGACCTCTTCTCAATGAGTTCGGAGCTCACAACTCTCTCCTAGAGTTCCTCCTCACACTCGTCTTCAAGATGGCTCTCTTCCAAAGCCGAGCTCTTCACTCCGCTCACCTCCGAAGCGGACCTCTTCCCAACGAGTTCGAAGCACAACTCTCTCCTAGAGTTCCTCCTCACACTCGTCTTCAAGATGGCTCTCTTCCAGAGCCGAGCTCTTCACTCCGCTCGCCTCCGAAGCGGACCTCTTCTCAACGGATTTGGAACACAACTCCCTCCAAGAGTTCCTCCTCAAACTCGTCTCCTAAATGGCTCTCTTCCAGAGTCAATCTTCGTTCCGCCCACCTCCAAGGCGGACCTCTTCTCAACGGGCTAGGAGCTCACAACTCTCTCCTAGAGTTCCTCCTCCAACTCGTCTTCAAGATGGCTCTCTTCCAGAGCCGAGCTCTTCACTCCACTCACCTCCGAAGCGGACCTCTTCCCAACGAGTTCGAAGCACAACTCTCTCCTAGAGTTCCTCCTCACACTCGTCTTCAATATGGATCTCTTCCAAAGTCGAGCTCTTCACTCCGCTCGCCTCCGAAGCGGACCTCTTCTCAACGGATTTGGAACACAACTCCCTCCAAGAGTTCCTCCTCAAACACGTCTCCCAAATGGCTCTCTTCCAGAGTTAATCTTCGCTCCGCCCACCTCCAAGGCGGACTTCTTCTCAACGGGTTCGGAGCTCACAACTCTCTTCTAGAGTTCCTCCTCCAACTCGTCTTCAAGATGGCTCTCTTCCAGAGCCGAGCTCTTCCCTCCGCTCGGATGCCGAGCAAGTGCCAATCCGACCCACGAAAGTGAAGAAAAACGATACCGAGCAACTCCAACCGTTGGATCTTTGCGAAAATCATGCCAAAGGTGATGGACGGATCAGATCGCGCCACGTCTCCACAAAATGACAAGATAACATTTTCTCAAAATTTGAGCCTCTTGTCTCGTGATTTGCGCCACGATCATGATCAACCGTCCAGATCGAGCCACGTAGCTCGGATCTACCATCCAAGCTGCAAAATGGCCAAAAATTTGCCTCAAAATCCGTGCCCGGATTCGCCGAACAAGAAGCAAAAAAAAAGGAAACGGGTTGGCAGTTCGGGTTCGGACCCGTTAAGGATCCATACCCGAACCCTACTGCCACGTCACCCTCCTCTCCTTCGCCACTCTCCCGCCAAAACCAAAGAGAAGAGAACCCAAACTCTTCTCCGAGCTCCAGACCTCGCCGAGCTCCGATGCCTCTTCGTCAGCCTCTGCCGAGCTCACCAACCCCATGGGCGAGCTCCAAGCTCCTCGCCGAACCCATCGTTGCCGAGCTTCAACCTTCACTCCGGTACCGAGCACTCAAACCTTCACGAGCGCGAGCTCTCATCGACTCCGAACTCTCCTTCTCACCGTGCCAAGCTCCACCTCCGACGAGCTCCACTCCACTCTCCAATCTCATTCGCCATCAGCTCCTTCCTCGAGCTCCACCGAGCTCGACCTCGCCGAACCCATCAAACCGAGCTCTCCTTCTCGCCATGCCAAGCTCCACCTCCGACGAGCTCCACTCCACTCGTCAAGCTCATTCGTCAAAGCTCCGACCACCTCCATCATCGAAGCACGAGCCTCCTTATCGAAACCTCATGGCCGAGCTCCAAGCTCTTCGCCAGCATCGTCGAGCTCGAGACCGCCTCGACGAGTCGCCGAGCTCCGACGTTGGCCTCACCTTCGCCTCCCCGTCGCAAGCTTCTCGTCCATCTCCTTCGTCAACGTGCAAAGCTCCGCTCCGTCTTCGAGCTCGCGGTCGAAGTAGAGAGAAGAAGACGAAGATGTAGACTGGCCTCACCTTCGCCTCCCCGTTGCAAGCTTCTCGTCCATCTCCTTCGTCAACGTGCAAAGCTCCGCTCCGTCTTCGAGCTCGCGGTCGAAGTAGAGAGAAGAAGACGAAGATGTAGACGGTCGGAGGAGAAGAGAGAACAGAGCAAAGAAGAAGGAAAGAAAGAAGAAGGCCAGAGCGCGAGAAGCAGGGAAAGAAAAAAATGTTTTATGTGCTACGTGGCGTGCCACGTGACCTCACATCCGAGGTCGGTTGCCGAGCCACGCGAAATGTGCACAAAGTTGCTCGGATTCCGAGCAAGTGCCAATCCGAGCTCAAAATTGGAGAAAAATGTTGCCGAGCTACACGCATCGTCCGATCTTTTCAAAAATCGCGTAACGACACGATCGACGCTCAGAAACGGGCCACGTGTCCAGAACGTGATCTGTCTCGCGATGTGTGCACATCTGATCATGATCGACGCTCAGAAACGCGCCACGTGTCCAGGTAATATTTAATTAATTTATTTATTTATTTAATTGTTTTAATTATTTTTAAAAATCCGAAAAAATATTTAAAAAATCGAAAAAAATTAATTAAAAATTCTAAAAATAATTATTAATTCAGAAAAATTATTTTTAAATACTGGAAAAAATAATTATTAAATTAGAATAATTAATTAATATTTTCGATAATTAATTATTTAATTCGGAAAATGAATAAAAATGAGAAAAAAATCAGAAAAATCTGGAAAAATTACCAAAAATCCAGAAAATTCTGAGAATATTTTTGGGCATTTTATAAGCCCAGAATAACACCGTTACACCCCAAGCAAGATCCAAACTCCCTTAAGAACACCGATAAAATCCTGTACGCCATTAGAACAGTAAAACTACTCCTCAAAGGCTGATCAAACTCAGTCTTTGGGAGTGGGGGGCTCGTGATATGGCTAAAAATATGATTAAATCGGGACCGTTCACATCGGAGACGAATCTTAAAGCTCAGGGGTAAAACGGTAATTTCACCTACTGACGGGTCTGAAATGGGAACTGGGTCTTTATTCAAAGCCCAATAACCCATAAACGGATCCACATCAACTGGGTATGGGTTCCAACCCGAAATGAACCCAGTCCATCAGGATAGAATTAGGATTTCTGATTAATACTAATCAACGGCCCTGATTCACATCTATCCTTTCACTGGGGATTAGGGATTACATTCCTTATCCAATCACAGGGATTACATTCCTAATCTGACCCCAACGGCGACTATAAATACCCCCCATCTACCACCATTATGAGGTAATCAATCTTTTTCCAATTTACGCTCTTTCATAATCTCCCTGATTACTGACTAGAGCGTCGGAGGGTGCGTCGCCGGGATCAACCCCGGTGTCTCACACTTTTTGCAGGTGAACGGCGGGAGTCAACGGTCAAACTCCGGCGGAACAGGTAACAGGTTTGCTATTCAAAGTTTTCCAAGAATCCACAAATACTATCTGTTTGCCCCCACACCAGATTTAGCGGTAACAATTCTCCATCAAAATTTTATGCATGTAGATTGAAGGACTGATTCCCTTTATATCTGAAAATTTTCATCCCACTGCTGTCTTATGCTCTCTCAAAATTCTCAGCAACTTCCCATCTTCAACATTATTCAGAGAACCATTAATAATTGCTAGAAAAGTGCAGTCTTGGCCTGAAAAGGCATACCTCAAATTAGATGGCAGTGGTTTTAGCTCGAGTTTGGGTGGTTCATCTGTTGATAATGAAGTCTTTGATATCTCCACATCTTTGAATTTTAATTGAGATGAAGGATGAATAGATGGTGTAGCTTCCAAATACCGAACGCATTCCAAAACCTCTTCATTATCGAATTCTAAAGTTGCTGAATTTGTTAGGCATACTTCTAGCGGTAATTTTTTAACTTCACCCCCTTGTGTCTCGCCCACGGCTAGATCAATTTCGCTGACTTGAAAGCATGAGTGAATTTCAGATGGAAACTCCACTGATTTGAAAACATCAACATTTACTTGCTCATCATCAACCCGCAATATAAGTTTTCTTTGTTGGACATCAATCAAGGTTCTCCCTGTAGCTAGAAAAGGTCGCCCCAAAATTAACAGAATTTGTTCATCTTCCTCCATGTCTAGCATTATGAAATTAGATGGGAATATGAACTTGTCTACTTTTACCAAAAACATCGTCAATTATCCCTCTTGGGTACTTGATAGATCTGTCCGCCAGTTGCAAAGAAATTGTAGTGTGATTTGCTTTTCCAATACTTGGTATCCTGAAAACCTGAAAAAGGCATAAGATTAATACTTGCCCTTAAATCACACAAACCTTTATGAAAAGAAGAGTTTCCATTAGTGCAAGGAATCGTAAAACTCCCTGGATCTCTAAGCTTAGGAGGCAACTTCTTTTGTAAAATTGCGTTACTCTCCTCGGTTAGCATAACCATCTCATGATCCTCAAACTTCCGCTTGTTTGATAAAATGTCCTTAAAAAATTTAGCATATTTAGGCATTTGTTCTAAATCTTCAATAAGAGAAATATTAATATGCAATTGCTTAAAAATACTTAAAAATTTAGAGAATTGATTATCAAGCTTATTTTTTAAAAGTCTTTGCGGAAAAAAAAAAAGGTGGATCATAAGATGAATTAGGATAAGTTTCAGAATTAAACTCCCTGGAAACTGTGAGGTTTGAAGCTCCTTCATTCATCCTAGAATTCTCGATATGGTGGTTGGCCACCTGCTGCATTTGTTCATCCAAAATTGGCTCGAATTCATCTTGCTTTTCAACCACATTTTGTTCGGCATTTTCTTCTTGTTGCTGCTCAATTGTTCGCCCTCTTGTTCGTGTTATTGCTTTGACACTTGAGATTGGTCATGGTGTTACTGAGTAAGGTTCCTGCTGTTATCTCTATAAGAATATTTGAAATATGACTAATCTGAGCTTCAAGATTGCAAATTGAAGCCGTATTATTTTGTATTGCTAAATCTGTCTTCTGCATGATTACATAAACATCTCTTCAAGTGTCAGCTTCTTTTCTTGATGCTGAAAATTCTGAGGTGGTCTAATTGCTCCTTGATTGTTGTCCCAAGAAAATTCGGGGTGGTTTTTCCATCCTGGATTATACGTGTTCGAATAAGGATTGTTTTGCTTTTGAAAATTGGGCACGAAATTTGCTTATTTAGATTTTGGTTGAGCAAAAGGATTTTTCACTTGACAATCAATACTTGAGTGATTTTCTACACAATGATCACACATAGTATTAGATTTAATAACATTAACATTCATATTACATATTTGTTTTGATAAAGTATCAATTTTTGTAGCCGATGTGGTAATTGGATCAAGCTAAAAAATTCCAGCTGCTTTTCTAGGCATTGTTCTCTTTGAAGAACATTGGTAATTGTTCGATGCCATCTCTTCTAGAAGTTCATAGCTGCTTCATGAGTTTTTCTCATTAGTGCACATCCAGCTGCTGCATGTATCATAGACTGATTTGTAACTCCCAAACCATTATAGAATGTTTCCACTTATAACCATTTAAGAAGTTCATGATGAGGACACTTTCTCAATAACTCTTTATACCTCTCACATGCATCATATAAAGATTCAGTTTCAAATTGAGTGAATGTGGTGATGTCATTCATTAGCTTCACTGTCTTTGTTGGTGGAAAATACTTAGCTAGAATTTTTTTTGCTAATCCCTCCCAAGTTATGATGACATCTGATGGTAGAGAATTTAACCAAGCATTCGCCTTGTCTCTTAGTGAAAAAGGAAAAAGTCTCAATCTGATTGCATCATCTGATGCTCCATTGTACTTAAATGTAACACCCGGCAAAATTGAAAATGACAATTTTGCCATCGTGTGTTACACACGTGTATTTTGTACCATTACTGGTGATATCCGTAACGTACTTCACTACATATTTTGTTTTCAGACTATTTGTGCATTTTTCGTATTCTTAAACCCTTATTTGAGTCAACTCAAATGTAATATTCCGATTTTCGTTTTTACGTGTTTTTTCGTGTTTTCGATGCACGTATCGATTACGTATTTTTCACCGCTACGTGTGATATTTCTGTATTTCAATTATTTATTTTATGTACTCGAATTTTTTTTATAAATGGAAATTTATTTTTCTCGCATCTTGATCTAAATATTTTTATACGTGTAATGCACGTGTTTTCTATGTACGTAGTGATTACATCGTGGAATATGTAAAATTAATAAATATAATTTTCTAATGTTGTTTTCGAATATATTTTAATATTTTTCTGTTGATAAAGTTAATTTTCGTATTTCGGTATTTTTACGTGCGACGCACGTGTTTCGGTGCGCGTATTTGGGCGTATTCGTTTTCAAAATAAGTGTTGGAGTGTGCGTATGTTTATTTTATTTTTGCATGAAAAATTATAGTTTTACTTATACATTTACTATATATTTCAATCTATATTATAATATAAAATATATATATGTATATGTATGAAGGAAGTGTGTGCTCGTGCAAGCACGTGCACGTGTTTTTGGACTTGAAGGGGCTGTTTTTGGATAGGAGGGAAAGACAGATTTTTGAATTGGTGAGTAGTGTTAATGGGTATAGTGGACAAGTAGTTATTATAACCACTTTATTAAACTCCTACTAATACCCCTTCACATTTCTTCTTCTTCATTCTTTCCTCTGTTCATTTCCGAAAGTAAGCCACACCAGCATTTCCACTTTTGTGCTACTCCACCTATTTCACCATACAAATCCATATACTATGCCTATACCCCCTAATTCACTATACTCATTGTCACGCCCCGCTTCCCAAAAAGGAAATACGGAATACGGATACGTGACTAAGCCCAGCGAATAATTTTCATCATTCATAAGCTATTCAGAATTTTTACAACATCTCACAGAAATAATTAGAGTCGGAAGCAAAAGAATCAACCAAGTATGCATAATCGAATCAAATAGACCAACAGAAATTTACTTGAAACCAAAATATAATAATCTCAAATAAATTAAGTCTGGACAAGTCAAATATCCTGGGTCACATTGCCCAAATACAAAAATATATCTAAGTATAAAATACAATTGTTCAAGCTAGCAACAGAAATAATAATTAAAAACTCCAGCCCTAATATCTCATATCACCAACACCATCTGGTACATGTTCTCCAAAATCTGCAATTTAATAATTGTAGGAATGGGAAAAAGAAAACAAACTCCCGTAATGCAAGTTACAGGCCGCTTGTAGTGCAGGATACAAGTACATAGGGGAAATCACAAATACAAAATAATAGCAGGAATAAACAAGCATGGTATAAGCATGTCAACAAAATAAAATTTCTAACATGAATAAGAAAAATAGAAACAAATAGCATGTATACTAACAGGTACAGGTAACATGTATCAGGTATCAAGCAAACAGGTAACAGGCAATCGGGTAATCAGGTATACAGGTAAACAGGTGAACAGGTACAAGTACAAGTATCATGTAACAGGTATTAGGTTATGTCAAGTCTTGTATTATTACTATCTAGATAGCACTTCATGCGTCCCAGCTTTTATCACATGGTTGCTACATTCAAATAGTTTCGTTTAGATTTCGTAGTGGAGTCCATAGGGTAGTGTACTCAGGGATCATGATAACAGGAATAACAGGAACAGGTAGAACCTAGTGGTTCTATTCCGAGAACACCTTCCTATAGGGAAGTATGCAGTCAGGTACAGGAACAGGTAGAACCTAGTGGTTCTCTTCCGAGTACATCTTCCTAGATATATATGCTAGGATGATAGATATATCTTCCTAGATATATATGCTAGGAACAGGCAGAACCTAGGTACAGGAACACCATCTCTTAGTACATATGTATACATATAAATCACCTAGATATATATGCATATATGAAGTGAGATGAGTTGGAGTGCCCTCACTATTGCACGCCGTATGGAGTTGGTGCTCTTGCTGTTGCTTGGCCGAAGTGGAGCTGGGTGTTTTTTTTTTGGGTGCACGATTTTGAGGAGACAATTGGAGTTCTCTTGGAGTCCATTTCTAGGAGTTCATTTGAGGACATCAAAATTTATCACATTTTGGGTGGGTGATTCTAAAATCCTTTTTAATGTAGGAGTAGATTTGAATGCTAGATAATATATAATTTAGTTGTTAAATTGTGATTGATATGTTAATTTGTAGATTGCATAACTTTGATATAATTGTGCTATGATGTGTGGAAATATTATTGTGAAAGAATACATGCAAATTGAAATGTGAAATTGCTATGTGGACAAACTACAATTTTATTAGAATAAATTAAATTGATGTCATGCAAATTGTAGTATACCATGGTCAGATTTTGTAGATAGTTTGTATGTATATATGAAAGGAGTAAAATTGTGCCTTATTTGGGATAAATTACAATTATAAAGAGATGTGAAAGTTTCTCCACATAATAATTAGGAGAAAAATACATTCATGCTATTTTTTTTATAAAGAGTAGTAGGATTAATTAATGTGTATAAAAGTTTTCATGAATCACTAATTTGAATTTATTAGATAGGGATTCACCTAATTATAAATAAAATCAATATAAAATCGTTTTGGGAATGTAGACATGTATTTGTTATGAACAAATATTTTTGAGAAAAAAAGTAGATATTGAAACTTATGAATGAGTCAAAATATAGAAGAAAACAAAGAGTCGGATCATACAAAACCCAACTCATTTTGTGACAGTTAGTCACTTGAGACCAGTTGGTTTTCGGGTGAGTTTTAATAATGTTACTGTAGCCAACGGAGTTATTGGGCTCGGGTTCGAGTCTGGTTATAGACTCTGTTTTTATTGAATTTCTTTTTAACACAAATCCTCAAAACCAAATACATAAATATATTTTGATCCCATCTCATATTAGTTAGCTGCCCATGGCCTTCTAGTTAGCGGGTGTGACTGAGGGCGGTTACTGTTCATGATAGGGTTGGGCTCAGGTTCTGGGTTCGAATTTGACTTTGCCCAAAAGTTTTTTTCCTTTTTGATTTTTTGGGATTTTTGAGTTTTTAAGTGAAATAAAAATTGGAAAAAATTACTAATAATTTTCTAAAATTGTTTAGACTTTATGAAAAAAATTTCTACATTATTTGGATATATTTTGTGAGATTAAAAGGAAATTTTACATTAAAGAACTCGAGTTTATTCGATTAAAAGAATAAGAAGTTATTTTTATTAAAAATTGTGACTCTTGTATAATTAAAGAGAGATGAAAATTGGGAATGCATTTAGATTCTTCTTAATGAGATTTTATGGCTATTAACATGTGATTTAAAGATTATTTGAAATGTATACAAGGTTATAAGTGATTAATTGATAAAAGAGGTTGAATTAAATTATTTCATGTGATTGAGATACTTTATGTTATAAGTTTATAAAGGAAATATTTCTCTTTGAGAAAAAGTTTATGAATAAAGAAATGAAATATTATTTGAGATTGAATATGAATTATTGTTGATCTCTAGAAAGAGATAATTGTTGGAATCTGGCGGGTAGGCTAGACCCTAGTAACCGGCAGTTTTTATTAATGAATTTGAGAGCTAACCAGTGTGGGTTGAGTATCTCTTGAGAAGTAGCCAGGTTGGGTTGACTGTCTCTTTTGTTTTGGTTTAAGTCCGGTAGGGTAAGCTAGCTCTGGGTTGTGATGATTTTCTTCTGAAACAAATTGAAATGGTGAGGACTACACTATAGTGAAGATGTGATGAAGGTAAGAAAAAAACACAAGTATGAGGGCTATCGGATTGACGGTGTGAGAGTGATTCAAAGGTTGTCTGCTTGATGCGTTATGTCATGGCGTGAACACTATTGCGGAATTATCGTCCTGGTGGCGATGCTTGTAGGGTGTTTGGTGACTACGGGTGATGCCATCGTTTCATGATGGAGGCTGAACTGTCCATAGGCTCTGCATGATGCGTTATGTCACGATGTGGGATTCTCCTCCAGGCTGTTTGGACATGGGCTCGTAACTCATAGAACATCTAGGATACTTACCGTAGTTATCGTAGTAGTTTAAGTCATAGCAAGGGATTGAACCCTACAAGATGAAGAACGATTAAGGGCTTGCCCTTGGACCTATGTAGTATGGGATGCATAGAATCCGAACAAGTGCGCATTAGTGTCATGTACATTAAATAACTGCATTAAAGACTAAGTGCACAGCACCCACGATATCAGTAGGATGGTCCCTCTTTAGCTTTGTTTGTGATCAAGTTTGTGGTTTGTTAAAGTTTTTAAGAATCGTTATATTGTTCGGCATAGTGAGGATGACTGTGTATAATATTTCGTCAGTTATAAGCAACTGACGTGCCCACAGTTTCATATGCAGGACTTGGAGTTTACAAGAAGATATAAAGATGAATTTGTTGCTGATGATTACTTAAATGCTAAAGTTGTTACAATTGTACATTTATCATTGTTGTATTTTATTTATTCCGCTGCGTGATGATGTAAAAGACTCTGTTGTAATAAAAGTTCTAAATTCCTTGTAAAATTGTACGAAATGAAGTGTAAAGATCCTGTGGGACTTCGAATTCAGTCTTATTTGGAATTCGGTGTGTTACATTAAAGTGGTGTAAATTTCTAGAAAGTTTACAATGTGAACATTAGGATTTTCGTGCAATAGTCCTCCAAATTGAACAGTCTTTTGAATCATTTGAATGATCGCTGATTTAATTTCAAAATTGTTAGCTTCTATTGCAGGCCTTTTAATAGCATAATCCCTCAAAACTTCATTTTCCTCCTCGTTCGCCATGAATAAAGAGGATGTGGTAATCTCTCACTTCTTTATTCTGATCTGACGTAGAGTTCTCTCAATCTCTGGATCAAAAAGTGTAGGCTCTAATGGTTTAGATCGGGCATACGCTTCTAAGTCCTAAAATGCAAATAAAAGAAAAACTAGTCAAAATAATATTTCTAAAAATAAATAAAAATAAAAAGAATCCAAATTAGTAACAATCTAGCTATTATTAATATCAATAAAAGAATAATTAGTTCCCGACAACGGCGCCAAAAACTTGATGGGAATATTTGCAAGTGTACAAAATTGCAGCAAGTAGTATAGTTTAAGTGAAAAAAGTGTCGAACCAACAAGGACTAATTACTTTATTGAGTACCGAAATTCACTAGATTAACTATTATTTGAAAAATCGATATTTGATAAAGAAAGCAATTAAATTAGATTAATCTAGAGAATTAACTAAACTAATTAAAAAGAACGAGATCTGAAATTTTGTTGTTTATTAATTGCAAAAACTAGTTCTAGGGCTTTTGATTTCACCTAGTTAATCCCACACAATTCATAATTCATTGTCAAAAAACAAAATTAATTTTCCAAGTTGTAGACCAAAATTCCCTAATTATTCAATGTTTTCTCTCAAATAACACCAAAAGTATCTCCAACTAACAATTTGTCATATCTCTTTGCAAATTTAATTAATTGAAGACTCATTATGTTATATGGATTTCTTTATAGTCACATTAATTGCGGTAAATCATCTCTAATTTCGCTCAATCAATGATGTTTAATTCTATAGTTCTAAATCACAAATTACCTCTCGGTCTCTCCATGATGCAATAAATCATACAATAATTGGGTAAACAATTGTAAGCATTACGAACAAAAATTAAACACACAATCATGGAAAAATATGAGAATAAAATATCATGAAATTAGAATTGTGTTATCAAAACTATGCTACATCTATGTCCTAGAAAAATAAAATTAGTTCATAATAAATTTGCAATTAATAAACATGTTCTTTGATTGCATAATAAAAATTAGAAGAGAAGAAAGAATTCGTTGTTTGAAACCGAAGTTGAAGTGGATCTGGCAGCAACTCCTTTTCTTTTTCTTCTTCCTCAGAATCAGAGCCGTGCTTATTTTCTTCTTTTCTCTCTCTTCTGAATTCCAGCCGCCCACCTACTCTCTGTCCTCTTTATTTTTTTATTTTTTCTTCTTTTCTTCTAGTCCCGCCACCTCGCCAACAGTGCCCCCTTGATTTCTTTCACTTCTCTTGTTTATATAGGCAACAATAATAGTAGGTTATGTTTAATTTAATTAGGGTTAGTTAATTAGTTAATTAATTAACATATTAATATGAAAATTAATGTTTTGATTTTAAATTAATCAACCAAACCCATACATAAAATCCAACACAATTCCTTCCATTTCTTTTTATTTTATTTTATTAAATTTTTTTATTACACTATTTCAATCCACCCCCTAATTGATCATATTATTTTCTATTGATTTTTTATGTGACCAATTTGTAAAAATATGTATTTAAGTGCTATAATTTTTCAAAAATCATCACATAAAATAAATTCGAATTTAAAAATCTTTATCATTATTTTCTTCCTTGACTTACCAAAATGCATATCTTTTTGTACTTATAAACTCATTCCTTCAAAATCACATAAATAAAATAAAATAAGTGGAAAGAAGATAAATTTTAAAGAAATAATCGAGAACTCACAAGTTTAATTCTATAACAGAGTAATAATATCATATATAAATTCCCCTCATCAGGGGGATGCCCCGGATGAGCCAGCTAGTGATAAGGCAGAGGGTTCAAAAAAAGGTGCATGAGAGGAAGTGAAGGAACCCCAACTCCGGAGGTTCTGTCGGCTAAGAAGGATCCCTGATCATCTATCTGTTCATGTTTTTATCTTTTTTCTATTGGTTTTGTAACTTCTAATAGCAGACTAACCACTGCATTTTCTTTTGATGATGATGAGAATGTTCTTGGTATAAAACACTTGTGTCTTTTCTTTTGTGTGCAAGATATTTCAAATGTAGCTGAATCTTCTTTTAATTGGAGCTAGGTCATTGGTGGTTGCATTAGCAAGTCATGAGAGCGACTTTAGGGAAGAACATGGCTCCGAACTTGTTGTCTTTGAGTTAGCGAGTTATGGGAGCAACTATATGGAAGAGTTAGACTCCGAACTCATTGTAGAGATTCAATGCGTTGTTGGAGGAGCTCGAGCGGCGAGTGGAGCACCGAACCCTTTGTATGGAGTCAATGAGTTGTTTGAGGGGCTTGAGCGAGCGGAGCACCAAATTCATTATATGATGATGAATTATCTAAGTTACATGCTAGCTCGGGGGTGGTGTCCTCTGAGCAGCATGTTGGCGTCAGCCTGCTTGTCCTTTAGTGGCCCATCTGGTTTGTATGCTTTTCCAAGCAATTCAAATGGCCAGATCTCTCTAGCGTGTGATATGGGACGATTGAACAGTTGGTTTTTGGTGAAATCGAAGCAGAGCTCGGATGACAAGAATTCTAAGCTACTTATTAGCTTGGGGGGGGGGATGCTGATGTAAGCTTTTTTTCTTTTTGTGTCTTGCGCACCGAGGAGCTTTGAAGAGGATTTTTGCCGTCGAGGGGCTTTGCTACCTCGTACTAGATTGTGGAGATTTCGCACGTGTTTTTGGCTTGGCTCTCGCTTTCTTTGTGTTGTCGTCTATTGTTTTAATAGCTGAAGAGTCGTGGGGGCAGCTATAGGGAGAGTTGGTCCCCGGGTTCTCTATGTTTGAATTAGCAAGTTGTGGGAGTAGCTCTAAGGAAGAGCATGACTCTGAGCTTGCATGCTGAGAAGTTAATTAGTTTCAGGGATTAGTTCGAGTGGTGAGAATCGAGCTCCAAACTTTCTTATTTGCAAGTTATGGGAGCGACTTTGAGCTAGGATTTTGAACTCCGGAAGAGTTTTTTAAAAGGTTAACGAGTTCAAGGAGAAATTTTGAATGGTAAGCCTTGCTCCGCACTTTCTTGATTGCAAGTGGCTCAAGCGGCGTTGAGCCACGTGTTGGAATCCAAACTTATTGAAGGGTTAACAAGTTGCATGAGCAGTTCCGAGTGGCGAGCCCTGCTCACACTTGCTTGTTTGCATATTGCTAAAGTAGCGTCCAGCCATGTGTTGAACTTTAAACTTATTAATTGAGAATTAACATAATGTGGGAGAAACTCTAGGGAAGAGTAGGAGAGATGACGAGAGGAAGGTAGTTCGACATCTAGGGGATCAGTGCCTTAGAGCCAAAAGTGAGATGTGAACGAGGATTCTCCTGTTGGTGTTATCTTCGTGGTCTTGTGAGATCAGAGAACACTAGTGAGTTCTTCTACCCATAACCCTTTTGGGAGCTTTGTCGAGCCTCTTCTTGAGGCCATCAAGGTTTAGTTGATGGTCCTTGGTACGGTTCCCATGCTTTCGTTCTCAGCTTGGCCGTTGGTCTGGGGATGTGAGATGGATGAGAATCGTTGTTCGATCCCCGGGTCGGCATAAAATTTGTGGATTACCTTGGCAGTAAATTGGGTTCCGTTGTCGATGACAAGGATTCGGGGGACTCTGAACCTGCAAACAATGTTCTTCCAAAAGAACTGCTGAACTTCTGCTCAGTGATGGAGGCTAGCGGTTCCGTTTCTAACAACTTTGTAAAGAAATTGATAGCTACCACTAGGAAGTTCCTCTGTCTAGTTGCGGGATGAAACAGTTCAATAAAGTCCATTCCCAACATGGCAAAGGGGATCAAATTCGACATTGAGTCAAGGTCGACTTGGGGCACCTGCTTCATTGGAGAGAACATTTGATAAGAGAAGCATTGGCGGACGTGTTCCTGGGCATCGTAGAAGAGTGAGGGCAAATAGTTCATGTGATTAAGAATCTTCTGCACGAGGGACCTCGCACCCATGTGACTACGATCAATTCCTTCGTGTATTTCTCTGAGTGCATAGTTAGTATCCTCAGGGGAGAGGCATTGTAGGTAAGGCCTGCCATATACGAGAGTGTATGAGCGCTTGTACAAGACTCAGTTGACAAGTGTGTACCTTTCTGCTTTTACTTTGATCTTTCTTGCTTCTTTGGGATCCGCAAGGAGGATTTCTTTATCAAGGAAGTCGACCAAGTGTTTCATCCAACAATCTCCGAGTATTTAAGGAGTGATGCACATAAGTTCTAAAGCTTCATATTTGATGCTTGGCTTGAGTAGGACTTCGATGAGCACTATGTGGTCGAGTCATTCGAAGGAAGAGGAGGCCAGGTTAGAGAGGACATCTGCTTGTCCGTTTTGTTTGCAAGATGTTAGTGACTTATGCGTCTTTGAACGTAGCTAGGAGTTTCTTCACACAAGCTAAGTACTTGACCATGAAGTCATTTTTGGCCTCATAGTATCCTTGGATTTGGTTCACTACCTGTCACACCCCGCTTCCCAAAACATACGAAAAACAAGCACATGACATTGGCCCAGTGAATGACTTGCGTCATCCACAAGCTGTTTACCCATTCAACAAAACAATATAAACAACACAAAATAATTGCACAGACAATAATATCAACCACATGAACAATAATACTTGGAATAAGACAATATGAAATAACCAATTATAATAATCCAACATCTGGAAACAAATAATAATATTCAGGTCATAAGCCCAATACAAAATCCAAACACAATGATAATAAGTCTCAATACAATAATTTCAAGAAGGCAATAAATCTTTAGAAAGCTTGTTCTCCAATTTCTGCAGATAATTCTCTATGATCACCAGAGAACACTTGATCTAAAAAGAGAAGAAAAATTGTCCTTAGAGCAAGTTATGGACGACAAGTAGAGAAAGCAAAGAAATAATAGAATAACGATATAACAATGAATTCAATGGATCAATAGGAACCAATAATAATGGACGATACTAATAATCAATATCAATTGTAGTCAATGCATTGGTTATAAACAATGATTCAGTATTTGATATCGATGTGCAATGGTCGATATCAATAACACTTAGACAATATTCGATATCAATTGAAACAAAGATGTACAATATGCAAAGTCGATGTTGTGTGAATTTTTAAGTCTATTAATTCTTAGCCTAACTAATGCACGTACTACTGCATCCCATAACTACAGGTTCGATGCATACAATCAATGTCGTTTAGACTAAGGTGGTAGATTCTATAGATCATGTACTCGGCATGATGACAATAATGATAACAATAGTAACACGGGCCATTATAGCAATTTCTTGCACAATATCGATAACATGGTCCATTATAACAATTTCTTGCACAATGACGATAACAATATCTTGGGAACAAAGCCCACACTTCCGAGCATAGTTACTATATCATCAACTACTCTAGTCAATCCCTTAATCCCGGCTTGTTAATTATTTTATCGATGCAACAATGAATATGCAATATAGAGATATTAGATGAACGATAGTAACAATAGGAGAACAATAGAATGATAACTTGGATAGGACAATTAGAATGTTGATAATAGGACATTAGAATCATGCAATACAACATATATACTTAAATTCATACAATATAATGATATAAGAACAATTTATTTATGAAAAACTCGAAAATTCAATTCTGGACAGGAAGAGGCCCCTGTACTAAAATTGAATTTACCGCTGCTACAGAAATCGAAAACTGAATCCGTCAGAAGTTCTGAAAACTAGACTTCCACACAATTCCAACGCATATTTAAAATACAATAACAGTAGCTAGACCAAATACATAATTCTTTATAAATTACATGTTCAAACAGAAAATGGACATCAAGTTGTTATATTCTTAGAATCAACGAAAACTCTAATATAAATTCATCAAAAGTATTCTTTAGACTCCTAAACATGTTAACTATCATTCTGGAAATTATCAGAGAATTAATCTAACATTAATTTGGCTTTTTAATAGTTTAAACATGAAAACATACATGAATCTGAAATTCTGGAAATAAAACACAACAGTAGTAAAATCATCATAACTTTTGCAATACAACTCAGAATTTAAAAATCTTAGATGTTATGGAAATTAGATACATAGGGCTACAACTCTTATTCAGAAAGTTATTTATTTTAAGATAAATTACTGGGTTGAAAACGACAGGCAAAATCCACACAACAAGTAACATGCAGATTTTCGATATTTTTCATGAAATAAAGTGATTTACCATGATGAGTTCCACTTCAATTTGTCAATAAACTTCATAATCAGCATGGTAGGTATTATATCATGGTAAGCATTATTAAGAATGCACACATATACACTAGCTTAACCACACAATTTATCAATCAATTATTCAAGCAATCAAACTAGTATTTAATTCTACGATAGTATCTTTGTGTGATGATTGTATGAAGAACTCCTATTTCCAATACTATATGAATGCATGAAAGATTCAATCTTTAGTCAACAAAGGCACGAAGTTGAGAACATTTGGGTTAGCTCGTGTAAACCCTCAATATAATCAACGAAAGGGTAGGAACAATATACGATATGATAAACAATTGGATTTACTTGCAAGAATTTCAATAAAAACTTGAATTTGATACAAGATTCAATTCAAGAGGAAAAACGAGTTACCTTATGGACGATTAATTCGAATACCAAAGAATAACGGGATGAAAATTCGGAGCAACGAACTCACGAAGAAAATACAATAGCAGTCGACGACGGGTGGTCGGCGTGCATCGACTGGTGGTTGACTGGAGGCGCAACTGGCTGACGGCGAGCGGCTGGAGGTCGACTGGGTGTCGGGGTTGCTGTCGTCGAGTGGAAACATGGGAGCAACAGGCGGGGTTCGGGTTTGGGCGTTCGTTGGCTGGTGGCTCGACGGGACTGGGGCAGAGCTCGACTAGCGAAGGAGGGTGTAAGGCGGTCAGGGGATCGCCGGAGAAGGGGTTGGTTGGGTTCAGGCTGGAAAAGTGAATGTCGGGGAGAGAGAAAACAGAGATGAGAGAGACTGTTGCAAGTTTAGGGTTTGTATTTTGTAATTTTTTGGGTTACAAGAGGGTGTTATTTATAGTGTGCAATTAGGTTCTTGGGTTAATAGGCTAGGATCCAATGATAATGGGTTTGGGTGTAGAAATAGATGCAATTGGGTTTTGGGTTCAAAAAGAGATGGATTTGAAGACAATAGAGTTCAAATAAAATACTCACAATCAAATAAAAATGAGATCAACAAGAAAATAGCTCAACAAGAAGAACAAGAGTAATTCATGAACAAAATTTAATTAAGATACTCAAGGGAAAAAAATAAAGTGTTTTATTCGATTGCAAATAAAATATTAAAACGAAGGGAAAAATGAAAAGAACGAAAACGGTAGTTACAATCCTACCCACCTTACAATGAAATTTCGTCCTCGAAATTTAAGCAAGTGGTAGTAGGGTAAGCCCGTAGAAAAGAAAAGAACTACTCAAAAAGATGGGGAAACTTCTTCTGAATTTCTTCTTCAAGCTCCCGAGTCGACACCCGGCGAGTGAGGATTCCAAGCAACACGAACCAATTTAATAACCTTGTTCTTCAAAATCTTCTCCCGGCGGTCCAAAATCAAAACCGAACGAATCTCACAAAATAAATCTGGTCGAATAGACAATTCCGTGTAGTCAATAACATGACTATCATCCCGGACGTACTTTCTAAGTTGGGAGACATGAAAGATATCATGCACTCCAGATAGAGCTAGCGGCAACGCGAGTCTATAGGCCACCTTGCCTACTCGCTCTACCACATCGAACGGACCAATGAATCTGGGGCTTAGCTTGCCCCCTCCTCCAAATCGGATAACACCTCTCCATGGTGATACCTTGAGGAACACATGGTCACCCACTTCGAATTCCAACGATCTCCTGTGAATGTCTGCCCATTTCTTCTGTCTGTCCTGAGCTGCCTGTAGATACTTCCTGATCTGGTCCACTGCATCAACAGTCCCCGTGATCAACTATTACCCCAAAAGCTTCCTCTCACCAATGTCATCCCAGCACACTGGTGATCGACACTTCCGACCATACAAAGCTTCATACGGAGCTGCCTTAAAACTTGCTTGGTAGTTATTGTTGTATGAAAACTTCACCAAGTGTAGATAATCTTCCCAAGATCCTCCAAACTGAAGAACACAGGACCTCAACATATCCTCCAATGTTTGAATAGTCCTCTTCGATTGACCATCTGTTTGCGGATGGAATGCAGTATTGAATCTCAGCTTACTCCTAAGACTGTTATAAAGACTCTCCCAGAATTGAGATCTGAATCTAGTATCTCTATCTGATATAATGCTGACAGGAAGACCATGCAATCTGACAATCTCTTGCATATTCTTCTCTGCAAGGCTCTCTGTAGACTGACCCACTCTGTAGGGAATATAATGAGCACTCTTCGTTAAGCGATCCACAATCACCCATATGGCATTGTGACCTTTGGGACTTCTAGGCAAAGCAGTCACAAAATCCATAGTAATATAAGAACGACAACGAGAACGAGAAACAACAACGAGAAACGAGAACGAGAACGAGAACGAGAACGAGAACGAGAAACGAGAACGAGAACGAGAACGAGTAACGAGTAACAAGAACAAGGAGAAGGAGAAGGAGAACGACAACGACAACGACAACGACAACGACAACGACAACGACAACGACAACGACAACGAGGGGGGAACTGAAGGAAGATGACGATGGAAGGGGACTTCATTCCGGGGGGAACTAGAGGAAGATGACGATGGAAGCGGACTTCGATGGGTTGATCGGGGGTGATGGAACTCGAGGCTGGCGATCGGGGGGTAGGTTTCGACGAGAGTAGAGGAAGAAGGAAAGTTGAGGTCGGGGGTAGGGGGAATGAACAGTGGCGCTAGGGTTAAATAGTAGACCTAGGGTTAGAGTAGGGTAGGGTAGGTTTATATAAGGTAGAGATGGATATTGGGTTAGGGGTTAAGGGGTTTTGGATCCAATAAGAAGGGTTATAGGGTTTTTGGGTTTAAAATAAAAATTGGGAAATAAAATAACCAATAAAAGGTAGGATTATACAACAAAATATAATTTGTATTACAATATAAAAATTATTAGAAATAACTACAGATACAATTAACAATACAAAATAGATTTTTAAATAAACAATCAAAGGTAAACAACAACAACAATAATAATAATAATAATAATAAGAAGAAGAAGAAGAAGAAGAAACAATCAAAGGTAAACAACAACAAGGTAAACAACAACAACAAACAATCAAAGGTAAACAACAACAAGGTAAACAACAACAACAATAATAATAATAATAGTAACAGTAACAATAACAGTAACATTATTAACAATAATAATAGTAACAGTAACAGTAATAGTAATAATAGTAATAGTAATAATAGTGATAATAATAATAATAATAGTAATAAAATAATAATAATAATAATAATAATAATAATAATAATAGTAATACTAACGGGGGTAGGGGGAATGAATAGTGGCGGCTAGGGTTAAATAGTAGACCTAGGGTTAGAGTAGGGTAGGGTAGGTTTATATAAGGTAGAGATGGATATTGGGTTAAGGGTTAAGGGGTTTTGGATCCAATAAGAAGGGTTATAGGGTTTTTGGTTTTAAAATTCAATTGGGAAATAAAATAACCAATAAAAGGTAGGATTATACAACAAAATATAATTTGTATTACAATATAGAAATTATTAGAATTAACTACAGATACAATTAACAATACAAAATAGATTTTTAAATGAACAATCAAAGGTAAACAACAACAAGATAATAATAATAATAATAATAATAATAATAATAATAATAATAATACACTACAACAAAAATACTCTTCCCCGACATTTATACCCCGGCGTTTTAGTATATACGCCGGGGTAGATCCCTGGCCGCAAATAAACCTAAATTAACCCCCCCTACCCCGGCGTTTTAAATAAACGCCGGTGGGGGTATTTTATCGAGCTGCTCCTATCCACCACATCCCGAAAATCCTTTTTTCCCCCACAAAAAAATCGCATCTTTTTTTCCCACAAAATTTTTCGATCTCCCGCTCAAATCCAAAACCCCCTCCCCCGCCGTGGCCAACGTCGTCTCTCACCGTCCTTCGCTGTCCCATATAGTCTTCCACTTCCGACCCCGTTCAATCTCTCAACCCCTCACTCCCGAACCCCGGCCTCCCCCATCTCCCTTGCCGTCTCCCTCCCCCGCCGTCTCCCACCGTCATCGACCTCCGATTCTTCAGGTAAAAATTAATTTAATG
>CM030359.1:160150508-160153008 GCA_017893485.1 Hemerocallis citrina
TACTTCTCTCTAGTTTTTCACTTCAAATTTTACCGATATAATCATGTAATCAATCAAGTTTGTGGTCGGTCATAGCTGCCTTCAGGTTGTCAACGTGTTCATGTTTGTGCATGCATGTAATACACAAGCATTCGTTTCTCCCTTAATGTTTTTACACTCTATATTTATTTTGTTTAATTCATTAGTTAATTTCAAATTTAGTCCATTAAGAACATGTTATATATATTATCTGTTCTGAATTTATTTTCCAACTACTTTTGTCTGCTTGTGCATTTTATTTTTGTTACTCATACATTAGATGTACAACCATACTTCACTTATCTTTCATCTTGTGCATTTACATGTATGCATCTTGGCTTATCAAAAGATCTATAAATTCCTTTATTAACTCATGCTTTCGAATGTTGTAAAGGACGGATCTAAAGTTGCATTATTAACCGCATGCATCATGTATCTTCTAGTAGGAATCAGTCAGAGAGAAGATGTTAAATAAGAGATTTATTCTTGGAAGTAATTGAAGCATACTTTTACCAAATTTTATGTATATTTCAGGAATTTAAGACCTCACTGAATATTGGTTACATGAGTACTAAATCATAAATGTTCAATCTATTTATTTCATGATTTAATTACCTTGTTTAATTCTGCGGTTCATCTGGTGAGAATGAGGTAACTGATATCATTCATTTCATATGTTTTGATTGATAATACTCTTTCTCAGTTCATACCACATAGTTGCTCATTCATATTGTATGTTTTGAATGATAATAGTCCATTTTTTCTTCTTTATCTAGATTATGAATACTTTATGTTTTGAAAGGTTCTTGTGGGTGTGGTTTTGATGTTCTTGTGGGTTACATCAAGTTGGGACAAATGTCTTGAAGACATTATTACCACACACACTCTATAATACATATTCTCACATTTGAGATATGATCAAGCACATACCAATATTATATAAATTTATATGGTTGTGTGAAATTATAAGAGTTAAATTTCATAAGCTCCTGAAGAGCTAATTCTATGATGTCTGAGGGCACAAAATTCAGAATTCAAAAATACACCATTTTCTCTAAAGTCCCGATAAATTAGTTCAGATATAAGACTACGAATGAACAAGGTATATGCGTTACCTTAAGTATGACAATCAAAATTGTGTGTTGCAAAGTTTACTCCACTTTGTGATCTGGATTGAATTATACATATATAAGAATGGTTGAATCATATCACAGTAAACCCGAAATTTACTGATATTGTAAACCATAAGTTTACAATGATGGTTAAGGTTTGGCATGACCGGTTAGACCATCCTGATTCATTACTAATGCGAAAATAATTGAGTATTCATGTGGCAGTCCATTGAAAAACCAGAAGATTTTTCAAATACGAATACATTGAATTATGAGAGCTATGATTATGAAATCTAATCTCTCCGTTTGGGCCTGGGGACATGCTGTTTTACATGCAGCACAACTTATACGCATCTGGCCAACCAGTTATAATGATAATTCTCCCTTACAATTGGTTCATGGTCAGGAACCAAATATTTCCCATTTACGAATTTTCGGATGTGCGGTATATGTCCCAACTAATCCACCACAACGCACAAAAATGGGACCTCAAAGGAGGACGAAAATATGTGTTGGGTATGAATCTCCATCTATAATCAAGTATATTGAAGCGACGACTGGAGATTTGTTTACTGCCAGGTTTGCAGATTGTCACTTTAATGAATCACTATTCCCAACATTAGGGGGAGATAATAAACAGTTGGAAAAAGAGATTTTATGGAATGAATTATCATTGAAAAGTTTAGATCCTCGAACAAAAGAAAGTGAATTAGAAATTCAAAGGATAATTCATTTGCAAGGTATTGCAAATCAACTGCCAGACGCATTTACTGACCACAAAAGAGTAACAAAATCTCATATTCCAGTTGTAAATGCTCCTGTCAAAATTGATGTCCCTGAAGGACAACCTATAATTGCTAGTGAGTCTAAGGCACGCCTGAAGCGTGGTAGACCACTTGGTTCCAAAGATAAACATCCTCGAAAAAGAAAAGGAGCAAATAACGATGATTGTCAAATCGAGGATGTCTTTCCAGAAAAGACCATTGACATAGTTAATAATGAAGAGAATCAGGTACCTAAAATTAATGAAAATGAAGAGATCTCGATTAACTATGTCATTATGGGAATAAGATGGGACCGGAATAATATAATTGTCGACAATATTTTTGTATATAATATAGCGCGCGATATCATAAATGAAAACGAGGATCATGAACCTACCTCTGTGGAAGAGTGTAGAAATAGAAATGACTGGCCAAAATGGAAAGAGGCAATTAAGTCTGAATTAGACTCGTTTGAAAAACAAGGAGTTTTTGGACCTGTAGTTCGAACACCAAAAGAGATCAAACCAGTAAGCTATAAATGGGTATTTGTACGAAAAAGAAATAAGATTACTAGATATAAAGCACGACTTGTCGCACAATGTTTTA